>VXAX01007907.1:15026-25712 GCA_013399835.1 Leptocoma aspasia
TTGTACAGGGTATCAAAATAGTAAATAAAAATCCTTCTACAGGGTATTAAAATAGTAAGAAAAAAATCCTTGTGCAGGGTATTAAAACAGTAAAAAAATGTGTAGGGTATTAAAATAATTAAAAACTCTTTGTAGAAGATACTAAAATAATAAATAATTGTGCAGGGTATTAAAAGAGTAAAAAAAACCTTGTACATGGTATTAAAATAATAATAATTTAAAAATCCTTGTGCAGGGTATGAAAATAGTAAAAAAAATATACAGAGTATTAATATAGTAAAAAAATCCTTGTAAAGGATATTAATAAACTAGTCCTTGTACAGGGTATTAAAATAATAATGATTAAAAAGTCCTTGTAGAGGGTAATAAAATAGTAAAAAAGTCCTTGTTTAGGGTATTAAATAGTTTAAAAATAATTGCTCTGGGTTTTAAAATAATTTTAAAAATAACTGTACAGGGTCTTAATAATAAAACAGTTGTGCTGAGTATTAAAATAATAATAAAAGAAAATTGTGCAGGGTATTCAAACAGTGCAGCCTGTCATGCAAAGGACCTGCAAGGACTGAGGCTCATCCTGTGTCCTGGGGGCACAGAATTTTCCAGATGAATGAGCAGCAATTGTGCATCCCCTGCACAGCAGGAGCCTGGCACGGGCAGGACACTGAGGGGAAAAGAAGGAAAAGAAGGGAACTGGCAGGGTGTTTAAAATGTGAATTTCTAAAAGGGATCAGACTGGGATGGAGCAGGACACTGAGGGGAAAAGAAGGGAACTGGGAAGATGTTTAAAATGTGAATTTCTAAAAGGGATCAGCCTGGGATGGGGCAGGACATTGAGAGGAAAAGAAGGGAACTGGCAGGGTGTTTAAAATGTGGAATTCTGAAAGGGATCAGCCTGGGATGGGGCAGGACATTGAGAGGAAAAGAAGGGAACTCAAAGAGTGTTTAAAATGTGAATTTCTAAAAGGGATCAGCCGGGGATGGGGAAAAGAAGGGAACTGAGAGGATGTTTAAAATGTGGATTTCTAAAAGGGATCAGCCGGGGATGGGGAAAAGAAGGGAACTGAGAGGATGTTTAAAATGTGGATTTCTAAAAGGGATCAGCCGGGGATGGGGAAAAGAAGGGAACTGAGAGGATGTTTAAAATGTGGATTTCTAAAAGGGATCAGCCGGGGATGGGGAAAAGAAGGGAACTGAGAGGATGTTTAAAATGTGGATTTCTAAAAGGGATCAGCCGGGGATGGGGAAAAGAAGGGAACTGAGAGGATGTTTAAAATGTGGATTTCTAAAAGGGATCAGCCGGGGATGGGGAAAAGAAGGGAACTGAGAGGATGTTTAAAATGTGGATTTCTAAAAAGGATCAGACTGGGATGGGGAAAAGAAGGAAAAGAAGGGAACTGGCAGGGTGTTTAAAATGTGGATTTCTAAAAGGATCAGCAGCCTGGGATGGGGCAGGACACTGAGAGGAAAAGAAGGAAAAGAAGGGAACTGGCAGGGTGTTTAAAACGTGGATTTCTAAAAGGATCAGCAGCCTGGGCCCTGCCCTGGCAGCAGCAGGGAAATGCTGAGGCACTGCAGGCAGCTCTGGGGACTCCTGTGGGTTTGCAAGGACAAATCCTGCAAGGGTTTGCAGGACAGTCCTGGGCTTCCCTCAGTTTCAGGGAGCAGAAGAGCCAGGCTGAGGTTTGCTCGTGTCTGGCACTGGCTGCAGTGGATCTGTTTGGGTTTTTTGGAGAAGAAACCCCGTGGCTCATTGGCCTTGTTGGGGCTGCAGAGAAAGTGGAGCCTGAATTGAAACCTCAGGTTTGGTTTGTCCCACTTTTCTAAAGCTGCTTGCTTTGATTACCATCCTTTGTTTGATTTATTACCCTTTATTATTATATAATAAATACATTATTGCTCCCTCTGGCCTGGCACTGACCAAAGCAGGAGCTGAGATTGATCCCATTTGCTGCACTCCTGCAGCTGAGCATCTCCCAGCTGGAAGTGGTTTGTTCCTAACTCAAAGGAATTTGCTTGAACTGACGTGGAAAGATTGGCCAAAATTTATTTAAAAAAACCCCAGACACCCAATGAGGAACTGCAGCTGCTTTAACTCACTCAAAGGGATATTGGAGGGGTAATTTATTTCTTTTCCCCCACAGAAATGAGGTTTTTTTTAACATTCTCCTTGTTCAGTGTAGTTTCATGGAAGCCCAGGATGGAATATCCAGGCAGCAGCTCCTGCTGTGGATTCTGGGCTGGAGGAACTTGTTGGCTCTGGAATTTCTAACAGGACCTGACCTGGTGTTTTGTGGGTTTTTGCAGTTCCTGAGGGACCCTGGCTTGGCTGGCTTGGAGGAGCTGTACAGTCCTGCTGAGGAGGAGCCCCAGGCTCTTGTGCTTGGAGAAGGAGGTGGCCAGGAGGGTGAGGATCCTTCAGCCAACACCTCCAGGGACATGGGAGCCACTCAAGGGCCACCCCAGTGAGTGTCACCTGCCCCAGGAGTGGCCAGAGGCTGCTGCCATGGTGTGGCTGCTGTCAGGGCAATCCTGAACACAGAGCCTGGGATCACAGGAGAATCCTGAATGTGGACTTTGGGATCACAGGGACAATCCCTGGGATCAGAGTACAATCCTGAACATGGCCTTTGGGATCACAGGACAATCCCTGGGATCACAGGACAGTCCTGAACATGGATTTTGGGATCATAGGACAGTCCTGAATATGGATTTTGGGATCACAGGACAGTCCTGAACGTGGCCTTTGGGATCACAGGACAATCCCTGGGATCACAGGAGGATCCTGGACACAGACCCTGGGATCACAGGACCATCCAGTACATGGACTTTAGGATCACAGAACAATCCCTGGGATGACAGGATAGTCCTGAACACAGACCCTGGGATCACAGGACAGTCCTGAATATGGATTTTGGGATCACGGGAGAATCCTGAATGTGGATTTTGGGATCACAGGACAGTCCTGAACATGGACTTTGGGATCACAGGACAGTCCTGAATATGGATTTTGGGATCACAGGACAGTCCTGAACATGGACTTTGGGATCACAGGAGAATCCTGAACAGACCCTGATGCTCCAGGTGCCTCTGCCCAGCTCCCCCCACTCCTGGCTCTGCCAAAAGCACTGGGAAGAGGGAATGTGGAAGGGAAAAGAAAGGAACACTAAACTGCCTGAAGCCAGGTGGATAAAAGGGGTGAATTCCCACCCCAGCCTGGAGGAATAACTGCACTTTATTGATGTGGGATGGCCTGGGCTTTTTCAGGGAGTGAAGAGTTGCAATGTGAATTCCATTTGTACTGGTTTTGTTTCTGCTGGCAATAATACTCCCATTATACCCACCCCTGCTTTCCTGAACCATTTTAAGGGCAGGACTAACTAAAATGAAATTTTTGAGTACTTTCCTGGGGAGGAACCTGTGCCAAGAGCCCCTCCCAGAGAGGTCTGCTCTTATCTGCCTCCTCCCCCCTCCTGGAAGCATTAATCTGCTCCTGCAGCCAGGCCAGGGCCCTGCACAGCACCAACGACCTGAGAGGAATTTTACTTCGAGTTTTTACAACGTGTATCAGTCACTGTCAGACACTAAAACCTCCTGCTGACCACCAGCAGAAGAGAAGCTGACTGGGAGTTCTGGTTTTTAGTGCCTGAAAGCAGAAGAGCCCAAGTTAAACCCCACATCACCCCCTGTGGGGTCTGGAGTGTCCAACAAAGCACAAAGAACAAGTAAACATCTTCTGTACTTAAAAAAAAGGGTTTCTCTCATTTTTTTTTCCTGGATTTGATACAAATTGTTTTAAAAAGCAATAAAAAATGTGGGTTTTTGTTTGAAAGTGCCGGGTTGGAGGGCCCTGGCACGGCTGAGGTGCCACTGTCCCAGCCTTTCCAGGAACAGCCCAGGCCAGCAGCTGCCAAAAGCTTCATCAGCTCCTTGCAGAACAGAGCTAATCCCTTGGGATCAGACAGGCTGCTGACAAGGGAGCTCCAGGGAAGCCTGACTCATGTGGGAATTGTCAGGTCTGCTTTAATAATCACCCACACTCTGAGGCTGGGCTGGGAACAAAGGGGGAACCACAGCTCACAAAAAGGAACAACCAAACTCACCCAGAGGGCAGAAATAAGGTTAAAACTCCCTGGGAATATCTGTGTGTATTCCTGAATAAACCCTGCACTGGACTGGTGTCAGGGATTGTGGTGTTAATATTTACACCAACAATTAAAAAGCATTTACTGGGAGTAACCCCAGGGTTGTTGTCACTGAGCCCTCCCTGTCCCCTTGGCTTGTGAGGTGTGGCACTGGGAGCCATTGTCCCTCCATGCCTTGTCCCCAGTCCCTCTCCAGCTCTCCTGGAGCCCCTTCAGGCCCTGGCAGGGGCTCTGAGCTCTCCCTGGAGCTTCTCCTCTCCAGGTGAGCACCCCCAGCTCTCCCAGCCTGGCTTGCATGTTCAAGTTCCAAGCTCCTGGCACTGGCAGGAGTTCCAGGGATTAGTTCCAGCCATTAGCTCCACTTTCCAAAGAGCCCAACAAACATTCCCAAGCTCCTGGGCAAGAAACCTGAGAGGCCTGAAGCAAAGCCTGGTTCTAGTGAGTGGTGCAGAGGTGAGCTGCTGTACAATGACCCTGTGAATTCAGTATTTTGGGCACCTGAGTTCACTTTTATTGCAGCTTCCTGGGATTCCAAGCAGTGAGCACCCATGGGATGGGGTTACTCCAGCCAGGGCAGCTCCAAACTGGCCCCAGCTCCTGCCCCTGCAGCAATTTCCACCTGGAGCAGGTGACAAAGAGTTCCCAGTCCCCAGCACAGCATTTCCACTCAGCTCCTGCCACCACTGAGGCAGCAGCTGTGACATGGGGAAAGCTGTAAAAGCCCTGGGACCCAGGGGAGAGGCAAATGCTGTAAAAACCACAGAGAACTCATGAGAAGGACTCACCCCAGCAAATGATCTACAGGAACACTCCAGGGATATCAAACATCCTCAGCCTCACTTTCTGCTTCACTCCACTGAGATGAAACTGGATTTCATTAATGGAAACAGCCATAAAATATGAGATAAATACACTTTAACTGGGGCAATAGCAGCCCTAAAACTGGCTGTGAGTCACTCCTAGAATTTGTTGCAACTTGAAATTATTACAAGGTTGGACTGTGAGCAATAAATCCATCCATACCCCACTTCCTTTTAAGCAGAGAGGGAACAGTCAGAAAAACTCATTTATCAGCAAACAGCTTCCCCTGGAGACAATGACACTTGCACAAGTAGCAAGACATTGCTCTGACTCATTTATTCTTTATATCATGTACAACTGGCATCAGTTTGTTGGAGGTTTTTTTATTCTAATATCAGGAAATACATTAAATACCACTTGGTATCTCTTACACTGAGCAGCATGAAATTAATTCCAAGGACTGTGGTGCCAGCAAATGTCCTTTGTGCCAGAGCCATCACAAGTCAGGAATACTTTGCTTTGCCATGCACAACCTGCTGAGTGTAGGGATTTGCTTAAAAACCCATAACCTTTTACCAAAAGAAGAAGGAAAAAAAAAAAGCTGCTTTATATTTACCTGAACAATAATATAAAATCCTTAAAATCAGCTCTTATCCCAGCACAGCCCTTGCTCTGGGATGGGCTCTGTCCTGTTTGCTCACTAATTGTTGACTGAAGCCTCGGACACAGGTGGAGGTTTGGAGAGGAAACTGATGGGAAGCCATGGATTTGAAGGAGAAAGCCTGGAGATTGCAGCAGGAAAGCCTGGCAGCCTGCCATTCCCTTTGAAATTACAGATTCAGTCTATGTACATATTCACAAGTGTGTCCTGGCAAAAGGGGAGCTTCAGACAGAGCCTGGAATTGTCTCAGTTCCACCAGTTTGGGAAGCAAACCAAGGACAAGGGACTGGCAATTATCTACCTACAAGAACCACATGGCAACTATGGGCCAAGCCAGCAGTGAGCTCAGCCCCACAGCTCTTCTGTTCTCCCAAACTTGTAGATCAGAGTGCTGAGGGGAAAAAAAATAAAATAAATAAAAATCAGACCACACATAAGGTAATTTTAACAGTATCCTTAAATGTTATCCTGTGCAAATGAACAGACCAGCCCAGAACTTTTAGTCAGATCAGGATTTGGTGTTTATATTTGCTTTCCTGTGCATGGCTGGAACTGTGGGAGCCAGCTGAAGCTCAAACAAAAAAACCACCCAGTTTCACAGCCCTTCTGAAGGAAAAGCCTGGGACTTGTGAAATTCAGGGAGTCCAGAGTAGCAAATCTCACTCTGGCACCTGGGAATGAGCTCAACATGACAGGATGTGCCAGGATAAAACCTAAACAATTCCATTTTTACGAACAAATCAGAGAGAATATTAAGCCTGCAGCAGAGAATCAGATCCATACAACAATTTGATTTCCAAAATTGCCCATGTTGTGGCTGCCCCATGCCTGGCAGTGCCCAGGCCAGGCTGGACAGGGTCTGGAGCCACCTGGGACAGTGGAAGGTGTCCCTGCCCAGGTGGGACTGGATGGGATTTAAGGTCCCTTCCAACCCAAACCTTCTGGGATTCTAAGTAAGACTAAAAACTTCAGGCACAAAATCTGCCTTCAGCAGTTTCCCTTTTCAGTCCCAGAGGGGGTTTAGGAGCTGCTGTTTCCTGCAGGAATATCCCTCATTTCCCAGAGCCCATGGACCCAGGTCACTGCAGAGCATCTGGTGTGGGGCTGGAAGGAAAAGGATCAGCCAGGAATTGAAAGAAGAAAGGAGGTGAGATGAAACTTCCAGTGACTGATCTTGGAACTGACACTGTGCAACACTTCCAGTGCCTTTTATTAATAAAATCCATGGACTGCAAAATGCATTCCACAGCTAAAAGGAGTTATTAGAGACTCCAAATCGATTTTCAACTGCTACATGATAGATTTAATAATATTATTTGAAATAAATCCAGTGTGCTGTTACAAAGCACACCAGCATGCTCTTACAAAAAGGAATTACCACTCTTTATAACTGTGAGCTCAGCCAGACAAAGGAAATACAGGGAATATCAAGTACCAGAGAACTGAGCCATTGGTGTGAAACAGTCTGGGAAAGGAGAATTGGATCCCCCAGCTCTGCTGGGAGGGAAGCCAGGGGATTGTAGGGCAGAGGTGAATGATTGCCATTTCCCAAAGACACTGGCAAGCCCTCATCCAGAAAACTCTGTGCATCCCTGGCCATCCACATTCCAGAGCTGCACATCCAGGAGGAGCACAGAGAGCTGGACTGTGGGGTTTTTTGGTGGTCCCAGCAGGGGTGTGAGGGAGCAAAGAGCCTGGGCAGGGGCACAGCAAACATTCTGTCTAAGCTCTGCAGCAAAGGGAGCAGAAAACAGAGCTGCTTTTCCAGGAGATCAAGGTATGGAAGCGGGAAAGTCCCTTTGGAAGGAGGGGAATTTGCCCAGGTAACTTACCTGAAAAATATTAATGCATTCTGGAAAAACACTGCTAATCCAGGGTATACATTAGTGTCTGCAGAGGAGGAACAGAGGAAACACTCAGTTCTTTAGTTCTGGCAGGTGGATTTAACAGGATATTCCAGTTACTGGGAAGTGGATTTAACAGGATATTCCAGTTACTGGGAAGTGGATTTAACAGGATATTCCAGTTACTGGGAAGTGGATTTAACAGAATATTCCAGTTACTGGGAAGTGGATTTAACAGGATATTCCAGTTACTGGGAAGTGGATTTAACACAGTATTCCAGTTACTGGGAAGTGGATTTAACAGGATATTCCAGTTACTGGGAAGTGGATTTAACAGGATATTCCAGTTACTGGGAGGTGGATTTAACAGGATATTCCAGTTACTGGGAAGTGGATTTAACAGGATATTCCAGTTACTGGGAAGTGGATTTAACAGGATATTCCAGTTACTGGGAAGTGGATTTAACAGGATATTCCAGTTACTGGGAGCTGGGTTTAACACAGTATTCCAGTTACTGGGAGCTGGGTTTAACACAGTATTCCAGTTACTGGGAGCTGGGTTTAACACACTATTCCAGTATCAGTCTCAGACTAAAACCTGGATGCTGTGGCTCAGATTTTCCGGAGACCACAGGCTTCCACCCCTGCCAAAGCTGGCAAGAAAAGCACTTTCCTAGAGGAGCAAATATCCAAACTTACTCTGTGTAACATATGCTCCAAAGAGAATCCACATGGAAGCAATGAGTGATCCAAACATCAGCATGAAGCCAATGAAGAGCCAGATCCGAGCCCCTGCAGGGAAGAGTGAAATGTGGATTTTTATCCATGGGGACAGGCAATCCAGCTGCTCCTCTGGGAGCATGGAATACATCATCTCACTAAAGGCACAAATGGAAAGGGTTAAACCCAAGGATCGAGGACAAAATCCACCCCCTCAGTCATTGGGAAGGAAAAATATTCCTGTGCAAAGGCTCTCTGGAGCTGCAGCATGAATGACACACAAAAAAGCACCACAGGCCACTTCAAAGAGCAGTAAATCCCTCCAAATTTACAAATCCCATGGAAAAGGCTGCTGGGATCCACGTGGGAAATAGAAAGGGAATTATGAATGGAAGCAGAGAGGACAGCAGGGCACCCACAGCAGTGACACAGAGGAAATGGAAATGTTTGTGACACATCTCTAGGGAATGCCTGCTCCAGAGCCACCCCCAGGCAGGAACTGATTTCTCCCAGCAGCTATCCAGGATTTGCAGGGAAAGTTTAGGAAGCCAAGACATCCAGAAGTTGAATTTCACCAAGTTCCCTTTTTAACAAAGCCAGCACTTATCTCCAAGGGTTAATTCTGTAAAGAAATTAATTCACAGAAGTTCTCTCCTACTCCTTATCTTCTGATTATTTCTTTCACCACCACTTGGAAAAAACCCCAGCAGGTAAATGACCAGTCCTTCACCTGAGCAGGATTTGTAGGGTTAGTTTACCTGTTCTTCCTAAGCATCCATCACTGTAGCTGTCTCCTCTCACCTGTGCATTTGACACAGCATTTATCCTGGGGGCAAAAAAAAAAAAAGGAGATACACTTAAGATTAAAGAAAATCAATTTACAGTTCTAAGTAAAACCCCAGATTTTCTTTTTTCTTTTTTCTTTTTTTTTTTAATGTGACAAATTCTGGGGAAATTCCCTGGCAATCTGTATAATCACAAATCCCAGATCATCCTTTTCTCTTGCCAACACTGACTGATTCAATAAAAGTTGTTACTTTTATTTACATCCCCATGACAAAAGCCAGGCTATTGTTACCCCTCCCATTTGAGGAAGTTTTGGGCAAGGAACAGCTATAAAAATTGTAAAAATGGAGGGAAATACAGTGAATTATTTCATATTAAGGTAAGTACTGCATTCTCCAAACCTGGCAGTGCCCAAGGCCAGGCTGGACAGGGCTTGGAGCAGCCTGGGACAGTGGCAGGTGTCCCTGCCATGGCAGGGGTGGCACTGGACGGGCTGTGAGGTCCCTCCCAACCCAACCCACTCCCTGATTTCTCCACGCTGGCCACGCTGTGAGCAGAGGCTGGTTTGGTTTCTGGTGGTTGTGAGGGGAGGGCTCCCTGTGTGCAGCACTCACATGAAGAAGGCCAGCGTGGAGAAGACCCCGCAGGTGTGGAAGGCGTGGTTCAGCTGCTCCGGCCTGGGGTACACCACGGCAGCGTCGATCATGATCCACCAGCCTGTGAAAAACTGGCCACAGGACACAGGGAGTGAGCCTGGGGGGCACAGCACAGCCAGGGACACCAGCCCAGGGGTCTGGACAGCTTCACTGGCTTCTAACAAGAACTAATTCCTCTGGAAAGTGATTTAAATGTGTTTGATGGGCAACGCCTGCACAAATCTCAAGGTTCCTGCTTTCAGAGGCATGTCTGGGAATCAGCCACACCTTCTGTTCAAATTAAGGAGTGGGGTATGGATAAATTTATGCCCAGAGCAGCTGTGGCTGCCCCTGGATCCCTGGCAGTGCCCAAGGCCAGGCTGGACACTGGGGCTGGGAGCAGCCTGGGACAGTGGGAGGTGTCCCTGCCATGGCAGGGGTGGCACTGGATGGGCTTTGAGATCCCTCCCAACCCAAACTCTTCTGGGATTCTATGAAATTCCCTGTGCAATTTCCTGTTCCTTGCTCCCCTTGAGAACAAGAATCCAGACTCTAAGCACACATGAGATGGACATGATGCAGAACAGAGCAGTTCTAACAGATCCAATTCTGCAGGAAACCCACAAGGAATTTCTTTTCAAGAACAGAGAGCAGAAATTGTTCATGATCAGCAACGTCATGGGACTTGTGAAAACGCTGCTGACAACGCCACAGTGAGCCCTGGAAGGAACAGGCTGGATCTGGGGAAGGTAAGAGGGAGAAGTGAGAGGACCTGAGGCACAAGTGTGACTGTTTGTGGCTCACCAGCACCCCGGCCACGATGGAGGCGATGGCGTTGCGGCGCTCGCTCCAGTCGATGCACTCGCACTCCGGCCAGCGGAAATTGTCCAGGAAGCCTGCCATGGCCACTGCTCTCACTGCCCTGGCCACTGCTCACACTGCCCTGGGGCTCACACTGCCCTGGCCACTGCTCACACTGCCCTGGGGCTCACACTGCCCTGGCCACTGCTCACACTGCCCTGGGGCTCACACTGCCCTGGCCACTGCTCACACTGGCCTGGCCACTGCTCACACTGCCCTGGCCACTGCTCACACTG
>VXAX01007911.1:0-23000 GCA_013399835.1 Leptocoma aspasia
TTTATTTGAATTAAATGGCAACATGTGTAGTATCTTTTGTGTTGTTGTCACAGTAGTAGATTCTCAGCCCAGTAGAAGAAAAACTCCCCAAAAAAATGAAAATTGACTGAGCAGGTGGGGAGAACACAGCGGTGAGAAAGCTTACGGAGTTACTTTAGGATGGCTTTGAGGGGGTGCCTCTGGGCACTGATGTGCTGCTAATGAGCTCTCTCTCTCTCCACAGTCCACTCTCACAACGATTTCCTCCTGGCTATTCTCACCCGATGCCAGATCTTGGTTTCTGCCCCAGGTGAGTCCTGAGAAGCCTCATTGAACACTTGGTGTAACATGTAACACCGTGCCCGCCACTTGTGTGTTTGGGGGGGGTGTGTGTGCAGCACCCCAATCTTCTCAGCCTTAACATTCATGGATTTTTTTTGCCAACAACTAAAAATGTAGCAAAATAGTGTTTCAGCAGAGATGCTTCTGTGACTAAGCTGTGTGTGCTTGGTTAGAGGCTGTTGCTGGATTGCTGCCTGTGGTAATCTGGTTTGATTTCTGGGTTGGGTGTCTGCTGCAAGCTGAAGGGTAAAGGCAGATGCAGCTTTCTCTTAGATGTGCTTTGCTTACCTCTTTCTCCTCTGAACTTTGTTCCTGATCGTTGTGGAGAGCTGGGTATTCCTGACTGGTCTTGATTTCAAGTGCATTTATGATAGAGAAGTGCTTACAGGGAGCCTTGGTTGAGCTGTGACCAGTTAACCCAATCTCCTGCAGATAGTTAACATTTTAACATTGTGACCATCTAGAATTACATTTTAATTTTGTGAGTGTCTAGAATGGCTGCCCATTTTGTTTGGTCTTCAAAAGAGCTCTCAACCCAGAGGTGTGGTAGCAAGGGCAAGTGAGCTGCAATTCAAGATGTAGAACTGCTGTGTAGGAAGGGAGAGAAAATTGTTACAGCTCACGGGGGCTGAGACCTGAGAGATGAGTTTTTTGAGAGAATACCTGTCACTGAGGTGCCTGTTGTAGCTAGAGGAAATAATGCCTGCAAAATTCATGGATGCCCACAGTGGTTTTTTTTGTATTGGAGCTGCTCCTTAACTCTACCAGCTGTGCTAATTAAATGTTAATTGCCCCCACTTCCCAACTTGCTTTGTTTGCTCTTGAATTGAACTTAAAAAACACCTTGTGTGTCCTAAACTTGTTCCCTTTAGGGGGCTAGACTCAGAAGGTTTGTCTGAATCTGCTGCTCCTTGCTTTTAACTTTGAGTAATTGATTACAGCTGGATTATAAAAATGCACAGGAACAGTGATTCCCCCATTATCACCTGGAGCAGCTGAGTCTGAATGAGGAGGGCAGGGAGGCAGTGCCTGCTCTCTGAGCTCAGCAGGGAGCTGCTGTGAGTGTTGGGGTGGAGCTCATAGCACAGAGCTCTTGCTTCTGAGAGGCAGTGGTCAGGCTGGAGCCTCTTGCCATATGGCTGAGGTGGGGGTTTGTTATTCCTGCATGCACCCTCTGGGCTCAGCTGTACTGAATGTCATTAGTCTCTTTATGCCACTTAGCCATGGCATGCAGCTATTTGGTCAGGATTCGTCAGCAAACTCTCCCAGGGGTCCCTTTCCAAGGCTCTTGAGGATTGTGTGGAAGGTAGGAGCCCCAGCACAGAGCAGGGTGCTGCTCCACAGGTGCTTGCCATATGCTCATTATTTCCTGCCTGACCTTCTCTAATCTCAAGTCCCTGGAGGTGGTTTTGTCTTGTCCCATTGCAGCTGCTCTCTTCAGAGCCCTTGAAGAACCCTGGTTGTAGTGTTTCAGCAGGTCAGTGGCAGCATGTGGTGGTGAGCCAATTGGCCAGGATCCTTTCCCAGTGCTGGTCACCTCCAGGGCTGTCAGGCAAGCTTTGGCTGGCTCTGTGTCCACAGATTGCATAAGCCAGCTTGAAAAAAGTCAGTTTAATCATGGATGTGTGGTCTTAAAGATGTGGTTTGGTGCTCTGGAGCTAACAGTGCATTCTGCTAGTCCCTTGTAGAGGCTCAGTTTTGCTGTCCACAGATCAGTGCAGAGTGTCCCAATGATTTGGGAGCTGATCTGTGCTGAGGTACCTCTTTCTGGGCCACTGACTGGTAGATCTCTTACAGGCAAGACCTGGCTGTCAGCTGTGTGTGGTGTAGGTTTGTACATGCAAGCCCAGGAAAATGCAGTATGAGTGGAATACTAGCTTTTAACATCTAGATTTCTTTTTCTTCCCCTAGATGCCAGTCTGATACTTGCTAGCTTTTTTTTTATTGTGGTTTGGTTTTTTCTCTTTTTTTTTCCTCCATGTAAGAATGGAAAGCTAACAGGCTTTTGTCTCTATCACTGTGTTTTGGGTAGAAGGTGTTTACTTCATGATTCATGGAAATAAGTAACTTTAAAGAAGTGTTTTTGAGGCACTTGGCATACCATCACAAGCATTACTGATGTGTGTACTTTCCACCTTTGTGTGAGAGACAAGGGGAAAGAGCCATCCTTAAAATGTTATTTTGTATTAAAAAAGTAGTCGTGTGGTCAGTGGTAAAATTGTGCTTGGTATTGTATTGGAAGAAGAACCCTTGGGGAAGATTTTTTTCAGGAGTGATTATAATATATGTTGAAAACATATATTGTGCAAACAAACCCATCTGATCCCAATTTTGCTGCCTGTTGTAGTAGTGGTTCCACCTGGGATTTAGGGGAGCACTTGGTGAATGTCACCCTTTTTGAGGATGCTTTGCATTTCCCCCTCTCATCTGCTCAGGCTGTCTGTCACCCAAACAACTTCAAATCCCAGTTGCACAGCCTCTCTGGCATGGGACATTTAGGGCTCAATGTTGCAGAGGGAGGGAAGTGTGTTGTCTGTTCTGATGTGAAGGATGACCATTTGGGGTCAGCTCCCCTGGCTATGTCCCCTCCCAAGTCTGTGCACTGCCAGGCTCATCACTGGTGGGATGGGATGAGGAGCAAAACATCCCTTGACTCTGTGCTCTGCAGGAATGAAAACATCCCTCTGTTACCTTGGCACACATCCAAAACATAGTCCTGTGCATGGAAAAAATTAACCCTCTTCCACTCCAAACCAGCACACTGGGATTTTTTCTTCCCAAAAAATTGGGTCAAGAGGACCTCTGGTTTAAATCCTTTATTAACCTTGCATGGACTTGCTCACTAAGCTGACCTTGTTTGTTGGACAGTTGCAAACACTCAGGATGGCAAGGTTTCTTGAGTTTATATGTATCTTGCTTGAACTGTTCCCTCCTTTCTTAGCTAAACGTTAGCAATAAAACTGAGACAACTGCAAACACTCAAGTTAGTGATTTAATTTATTTAGTAGTGGTCTGGAGCCAATTAAAAGATGGTTCAGAAAATTAGAACTCATGTGGAATAATGGGAGCATTTTATTTCATCAGGTTTATCCACACGCTTTGCTTAGAGGGCTTTCAGCTGTGAGATTGGCTCAGGTTGTTTGTGTTTGATTCTCTCCAGAGTACTGAGAAGGGAGGAAAGGTGAGAAAATGGGAGTGTGAGTTTTTGGCAGAGGAGAGTCAGCAGAATACCTGACCAAAGCCCTTGTTCCCGCAAGATTAAAACAAACAACTGCCTCCAAACTGAAGAACAAGTAAACAGGAGTGGGAAATGTGTGTTTTCTCTCTGTCTGCTTCTTTCTGTGGTGACTTTCTCTGTATCTTTGTCCTTTCCTCATGTGGCATGTCAGGCAAACCTGTCAGGTTCTGTCTGGGCTGGCTGGTGCCATCATGATTGTGCTGTGCAGCGATGTGGCAGCTCCTAGTGAAATGTTTTTATCTGTTGCTGATCTTTGAAGGCAGAGCAGCAGCCATTGCTGTGGCTTGTTAAGGTCTGATTCCTTTGCTAGCAAGATTAAATAAAAGCTGCATTCATCTCTGAAGTTTCATGCCTGAGCCAACTCAGCCTTATCATTTGTGGCCAGGAAGGCAAGTACTGGTTTTCTAAGAATGCTAGAGGGAAATTTTGCTTCCTTCATCTAGTGCAAGTCAGGCTTGGTAATGCGTAAACCTGGAAAAGGAACCAAAAATTCTGCTATGGGCTCATTATAGTGGGGAACAGGAGATTGTATCTCACCTTTTCCTTGTTTTAAGCTGAGTTTGGCTAAGTTCTTGTTAAATGCGTGTTTTGAGATTCAATTAAGTTGCATCTTTCAGATCTGCTGTCAAAGCCTAAAAATTTAGTTGCCATTTAATTTAAAACCTATTGTATTATTTTTCCTAAAAAAAGTATTTTAAAAATTCAGATTTAACTTTAACCTATTATATCTGTAGAACATTGTCAGAGAAAAGCGTGTTTGTAATTTCCATCTCCATCCATTGCACTTTCTCTGGTCACAAATGAGGCTGTGAAGGAGCTGTGTAAGACCTGATGTGGTTCTCCACAGTGGTTTCCTATGCTCCATTATTAGGGCCTCTCCTGTGATGTATTGATGAGCAGTGACACCGGCCTTATGATTTTTGGGGAGGTTTTATTTATTCTCTTCCAATTTCTTAAATTGACCAGTGGATTTTGACAACTGAGTTTGTAGGCTATGGGTTTCTACCTCTCTAATAGGATGTAGCTAAACTTCTTGGTCAACTTTTTTTTTTTTAATATAGGGAGAATATGCCATCTGTGTGTGTGTAGGTTGTTTTTAATCCCTTCTTATCAGCTGACCATTCAAAAACTTCACCTGAATCCTCTACTTGAGCCTGATCCTGTTAGAAATTTTTTTTTCCATAGCAGAGGACGTGGTGCTTGTGCTCCAGCTGTGAGTGTGGGAAGCTCCTCATAGCCAAGGACTTCTAGCCAGCCTCATTTCTTACAAACAGGGCTGTGGTATAATTGTGTTTATCAGTTCCTGACTACAGCAAATTAAACGCAGTTAATTCTTGATTACAGTAAATTAAGTTTAGTTGGGACAGCCAGAGATAAACCCAGAGACTGGTGTGAAGCTGGTGAGAACTGTGGGAGCAGTAGAGAACCACAGCTGGGTGTTGGTCAGTGCTCAGTGAGGCTAGCCAGGTTGTGGGTGGTGAGATGTGGAAAGGCTGCCATCACTTCTTGTGCCTATCTAGAGGAAATGGCAAATTCTGGCTGAGGTGTGGCCAGGGAACGTCCAAGACATTGCTGTGTTGTCAGAATTGCCTGGCAGCAGAGCTCCAGCCTCTGCTTCAGAGGCAGCTGAAGTCTCTTCAGAGCTGAGTTGTCCAAGCTCCCTGGAGGTGAGGCATGCTCTGCTCCAAAGGAAAAGGATGCTCACTTGCAGTGCCAGCCTGGGAGGAGGGTGCTGGAGGCACACAGCAGAGGCTGCTCTGCAGCCACGAGAGGGCTGTCCAGTCTCTGAGTTGCACTTGTTCCCTGTCAGCGAGTGTACACACATCCAGTGCAGTTCTGTCCTAAGCCAGCGTTCTGTTCCTGACCTAATTGGTCACAGATGCTGTGAACCTGTCAGCAGGAAATTTGCTAGGCTGTCCTTGCCAAGAGCTGTGTGATTATCAGGATGTGGTTTGGCCTTCTCTAGGTGTAGCTGTCAGACAGTGTTCAGTGGACTTTTGAGCTGATGATATGACCAAATGTATTTATTTATTGGTACTAAATAGGAACCTCTTTTTCAACTGTTTGCTCACTGGTCACATTAGTGACATCCTGCTCCTGGGCTCAGTGGCCTCTGCAGTTCTTCTCCCCTCTCCGTCTCTTCAGTATAACAGAACAATTAGCTGTGATGTTTAATCAGGATCCATGACAAATCTTGCTGGAGCAGAAGGAGAACTGGGGAGTCAGGCTGCTCAATTCAGATGGCTTAGCATCTGACCTGATCCAGGAGTGAGTGGGAGGAGAACTCACCTTCAGGCAAGCTCTTACCTTCCTGATGGAACAAATGGCTTCTTCCTTCCTTTTGGCTTTTCTTACAGGCTGTGCTTATTTCTCTCCTTCCACTGTGGGTTTTGTGTGGCGTGCGGACAGAATTTGCTACCTAAGTCATGGGTGTTGTGAGTGAGTCAAAGTAGCAAGGGGCTACCAAAAGTGTTCTCCCCTCAAAAGACCTTCCTCTTTGTTATGGCTGTTGATTTTGGGTTGAGGCTTAACAGATGGCCAAATGTTAAGGATTTCATCCTGGCCCTAAATCAGCAGCACCAACTGAGTGGGTGGGGTTTTTTTTGTTTGTATGGTTTCTTTTTCTTTTCAATTTGTAGAAGGTGCTGGATCTCTGCCATGGCCAGGTGGCTCTGCAACTAAACCTGGAAAACCCAAAGGGAAGAAAAAGATTTCTTCAGTTCGCCAGAAGTTTGATGTAAGTGTCTGTGGTTCTCTTTACATCTTCCAAATTCTTGAAACAAGTGATTTACTGTTTACTCAGGCAGTCAGATAGAATTCTCTAACTAACTCTCAAAGTGTTAGAAGCAAGATACTCCTTGGGTATAATGTTTTCAGAAGGTCAAGTTGTTTCAGAGCTGAAAATGCCTTTTAGAGGTGCTGTCTTCTGGTGGGTGGCACAGAAATGTGCAAGATCCAGTTCACTTTGTAGCAAAGGCTTTCTGTATCCACCCAGTACTGTCACACCCTGTTCTGCACCTGTTTCTGTGCTGCCAGACCAGTGTGGAGAGGGGCTGGTGTGACAGAGATTTGGGATGAGGCACTCTCTTCAACAGTCAGAGTTTGATAAAGTGCATAGTGCCCTTCTAGGGACTGTGATTAGGCACTGTGTGTGTGTGCTTCAGAGACTAGTGTTCCAAAGGAATGCAAGTCCAGCTGAAGGCTCTTTGTATTTAGAAATTGTCAAATTACTTTGAAGTGCTCACAGCTGCAACCTGTATTGTGAGGTTTTGAATTCAGTCTGTGTTACCTTGCCTGTCTTAAAACTTCACTGTAATTTTTCAGTTCAGTAGCAAGTAGATGAGAGTTTGAGAAGCAAGTTGTGGTGTAGTGGAAGTCTTAGAATTTGATTTCCTCACTACCCCTAGGATACACCAGATTTCTAGTGTGTGTTTGTACACGTGCTCAGGAATGCTTGGCAGTAAGCACTGTATGAAGTGCATATTAGGATTAATGGGCTTGTCTGGTACTAGTGGAATTCCTGAGTAGTGTGAACTTGGAAGTGCCTTGGCATTTCATAATGTTTCCCTCACTGGTCAGAATAACAGCTGTGGATGACCACAGGTCCATTCCAGTTGGCTTCTGCTCTCCCAAACCACATTCCTCTTGAGAGTTGCTTACGTTTTGAAGGTCTTCTTTTCCAGGCATGTGACTTTCCTGTAATGAAAGCATAAATCTTTAGAGTTATGGGGAGGGGAAACCTGCTTTCACATCACCAGTGGGTGGATTGGTTTTTCACTCTGAGTTAAATGCCACACTGTCCTTTGACTAAAGCAGCCCCCCTTTCTCCCCTGAAACTAATATGTGAGAAATCCACTTTGCTGCATATTCATTGTTCATATTTAAAGTATGTCTTTGTCCTTGTGCCCCATAAGAGCCTTGCAGCAATCTCCATTCCACAGCCACTGGAAAGTAGAGGGAGTGTGATGAGTCTGTTTCCTTGTGGGTTAGAGCTGGACCCAAGCACATGGCTGCACTCAAGGATCAATAATTTCCATTTGCTTTGTTCCCCCCTTTATCTGGGGGCTGAGGAGCCATCACAGGCACGCAAAGCTTGAGACACAATGCAGCCAAGGATTTGTGCTGGAATACATACTGCCTGGGAAATGCCACCTTCTAGTATGAATTCCTGTTCTGTGATGAGTTTTTTTGCTAAATAACTGAGTCAGTTCTGAAAAATAGTCATAATCCATCTCAGTAACTCAGCTGTTCTGTAACACAACTCTGCTTAGAGTAGTGAAAGTACACAGGGAGACTGGAGTAAGAAATTAGTGCTGGAATTGGGCTAAGTTTAAAGCATTAGAGAAATGGAGGAATCAATCACACAAATTTAGGATCATGGATTTTAATCTGGAGGGTAACTGTACAGATAGTAAGTAAAAATATACCCTTCTGTACAAGAAATTACTAAATAGATGAGAACTCTTCAGCACAGAAGGTGTCTGAGAGATGTGAGAGTCCAGTCACTGGCCTGGGTAGTGTGAAGGGAGATATAAAGGACAGTCACTGACTGCATTTGAGACTCCCAGGAGAGCCAAACAAATCTAGCAGATGGGGAGGTGCAGAGCAGACCAGAGCAGGTGAGTCTTCATGTGCTGTGTAGAATTTCTTGCTGCAGTGTGTTGTGGATATCCAAAGTTCAGGTGATTTGGGGTGCTACTGGACAAGTCCAGTGAAAGAATACCAACACCAACTTACCAATTTCTTCAGTCACAAGTCATTGGGGAGGATTTTTTTAGGATTTTTTATAGATGTATGGTGCCTGGAGAAGGGATGTCCCCTTGTGAATGAATATTATCTTATGCTTTAATGTTGTGTTCGTGACAGCACCGGTTCCAGCCTCAGAATCCACTGTCAGGAGCCCAGCAGTTTGTGGCAAAGGATCCTCAGGAGGATGATGACTTGAAGCTGTGCTCTCACACCATGATGCTCCCAACACGTGGCCAGCTGGAAGGAAGGATGATTGTCACTGCCTATGAGCATGGGCTGGACAATGTCACCGAGGAGGCAGTGACAGCTGTTGTTTATGCTGTGGAGGTGAGGCTGGGCTGGGGGGCTGCCGTGGTCTCATGACACCAGCAGCAAAAGGCTCTGTGTGCAGTCTGGGTGTTGTCCCCCAGCACGGGGTGGAAACCTGCTGTTCTGATTGTTCTCCAATTCCCTTTTGCACCAGAGTAATGTGAGGATGGAGAATCTTGTGCCCTAGATCTTGGACTTCTGCCTGCAAGTATTAGTTTTGATGTACTTGCACAGTACCCCAGTCATGCTGAAGTAGCTGTTGTGGAAAATGCTATTCCTGTCACTTAAAAGCAAGGACAGAATGGGAATGCCAGTTTGACTAGTTCTATAAGAAGCAATCTGTTACAGGCACAGTGTCTGGCCTGGCCATGCAGGGACAGGATCAGGTGATACCTGATCCAGGTGAAGTCCTGGTTTGGCTTTGGCCACTGGTGGATCATCACTTTACACATCCCAGGAATGACACAGCCACTGCTTGGAACGTTGATGTGTGGATGGTTTTCTGCACTCAGCATGTGGAGGCCAACCCGAGTTCCACATCTGGGAGTGAGGCCAAATTAAGAAGTTGTCTTTTTGTTTTTTTCAGATGGTTCCTTCTCCAGCACTGTTCAGGCAAATTAAAAAGATGAGTGAGTGGCTTTTCACTGTCATTTCAAAGCGTGTATTTCAGTACAAGTGTAACATCTAGTGTCAGTTAGGAAATCTTAACCTGAATCAGAGGTTGGGAAATTCCTAGCATTGAAGACACCCCTTTGACATTTGAAGCAGGACATCACATACTATAGTTCACAGGCTGATGCTTACAGTACTCACAAAGTGCCATGTTGTCTGTATCCAAGTGCTGGATAATGCAAACATCCTGTAGCTTGTCCAGATGTTGGTTCCTTTAGGTCCCTGTGGTCATAGCAGCACTGCTTCTGTCTTGCCATTTGTTGAGGCCCTTCTAGCCACGAGTGAATAAATCAGCACATGTCACAAGATTTGTTTCTCGTTGCAGAACCACCTTAAGGACATCCTGACCTCTGTGATATCCAGGAGGAAAGCCTATCGTCTGAGGGATGGTCACTTCAAGTATGCCTTTGGAAGCAATGTCAACCCTCAGCCATATCTGAAGAACAGTGTTGTTGCTTATAACAACTTAATTGAATGGTAAGGAGCTGGCAGCACACTGATAATGCACATGGATTTTGCTAGTCTTGGAATTATTCTGTGGCTCAGTTTCTTCTTTTATGTGTGTTGATGGTGCCTTGCTTTCACAAACTAGGAAGGCATTGGTATGGAGGATTGTACAGCTAAACAGGGAGTGAGAATATTTGGGGATTTCCCAGCACTGGACTGTAGGACAGTGTTATGTCTCTCTCCCTTGCCTCTACTTGTCTGGCAGTTTGTTACTGCTTTTTGGAAACTTCAGTAACACAGCAATTCCCTGCCTTTGTGGAGGCACGGCTGTTGTGCCATAGGATTAGAATGTCAGTGAGAACCTGCAGGACACTGCCATCCTGTCATTTCCTGCATGCAAATGTGTTTATGGTTCCTTGGCACATCTTTCCAGTTAGCAGGGCTTTGAGGTCCTCCTGTTTGCAGTCTCAGTGTCAAAGAGTTTGTGCAGTGCATCTGGCAGCGTTTGTGTACGAGAAGGCAGTTTTGTTTGTCTGTGGCAGCTTCTACCAGTTGACAGGAGGTCGTGGGTGTTTGAAGATTTGCTTGTAGCACCACAGACAACTCTGCCTAACGGCCAGTGTTTCAGTTTAATGTTGTGTGTGCCTTAATTTTTATGCTGGGTAGAAACTATTGGCTGCAAGTAACAAAAAGTTGCACAACCAAGATGGTTTAAGCAGGGCTGGAGCATGTTGAGTGTCAGTCCACACTCCTTGTTAAACTGGAATTTAAAATAAATTTTTATTAGAGCTGAAATAATTTTGTGTACATATGGGCCACATCAGCTGGTGCAGAACAGCAAGGCCCCTGCTGTGTGACAGCCACAACTGGTGCTGGTTTTGTGACTGGGATGTTTTCTGCCTGCTCTGCCCCCAGCCCCCCAAGCAGCGCCACACCCTCGGCAGGTCAGAGCCTGGCCCCCCCACCTGCTCCTGATGATGCTGAGCAGCAGGCAGCCCTGCTCCTGGCCTGCTCTGGGGACACCCTGCCAGCATCCCTGCCTCCAGTCAACATGTACGATCTCTTTGAGGCACTGCAGGTAAGCTGGTTGTGTCACACCTTCATGTGTGCTGCCCTGGGTGCCAGCTGCCGGTCTTAGGCGTGGTTTACCTGCATGTGGGGGGATTTATTTTCTCTTCCCATAGTCCCTTTCCTTCTTTGCCTCTCAGATTCTTTGGCTTTGATTTGTTCCCACTGTTAACTCATGGTTTAGTGCCTGTTCTGATCCCCTTGGTCACAGAGCTGATGAGGAAATCCCTATCTCACAGCTGTGCAAGATGGGTGAATTCTTCCTCTGCAGCAAGGCTGCAGTGATTATAGCAGAACTGAACTGGGCAGATTTTGACAGTGCTGCAGCAAAATATCTTACCTGGCACGTCCCTTCTTACTCCTCATGTTGCACCTGGGTACTTAGAGGAATACTTGGTCCTGGCATGCAGGCCACTGCAGTGGGTTAGCTGTGATCACCCCAGCCCTGGGAAGGCACTTAAGGTCAGCTGGGTGAATTTTCATTGGGGATGTATGATGGCTGTGGTTCCCTCCCTCTCTGGCAGTTATAGGGGCATTGCCTACTTTGAATGTCTAAAATTAGCTGTGAGAAATTCCCCCTTGATGATCTCTGGTGTTGTGAACAGGCCTTGGGATTTTGTCTCACAGCTGTGGATGCAGACCACAGAGCTGTAATTAAGCATTCATCTCATGTTTAGTCAGAACTGTTGTTCCTACGGTTTTGATGCCCAATTATTAATTGCCACCCCAAGAGCAAAATAACTCTTTCCTTACCATGGCACTCCCTTAGACAGTGGTATAAGAGGTGGCTGTGCTGTGCTTGCTGCTGTGGCAGTGCTGGCAGGGAGCTCTCCAGCTCTCCCTGTGAGACTCCCTTTGCTCCCACTCTGCAGGGCTGGCACCTGGACCATCCTGTGGTGGAGGGAGGTTATTCCCTGGTGACGTGGGCAAATGTGGATGCAAGTGTGCAGCTTGTTTTCCACCATGCATTTCCAGGTGCACAAAGACGTGATCCCTGCACACACAGTCTATGCTCTGAACATTGAGAGGATTGTCATGAAACTCTGGCACCCAAACCACGAGGAGCTGCAGCAGGACAAGATCCATCGGCAGCGCCTGGCGACAAAGGAGGGCCTCCTGCTCTGCTAGAGCTGGGCAGCCCTGCCAGCCCTCAGGTGGCTCCAGCCTGCTCCTGGGACTTGTCATTTGGATGCTCCTTACAAACCTGTACCAGCATCTCCAGGATGATGTGATTTATGAGTCAGCTTTTCCTATGGAAATGGGACTGAGTTGTGGGACACTTCCTCTGCTTCCCCAGAGTCATGTGCCATGGAGTACTTGCAGCAATGCCACTGAATTGAAAAAGAGAAACAAGACATGTTTGCAAGGACTGTTTTTAGGAAAAATAAATGTGAGAGTGGAAAGAGTTGGTTTTAAATAACGTGTATTTTTGTCTTCTTTTGTGATCATGGAGAATCTGCCTCCTTGCCTTCCCCTCTCTGGTAGTTTCCCTCCTGAGCTCAGACTCCAGAGGCCTTGTCCAGCTTCTGTTGCAGGTGGTGGGATCCTTTCCATTAACTGGTTATGGGGTGGGCTCCTGTGAAGATGAGCAATTCTGTAAGCTGACATTGTTCTTCTTCCATGGGAACTTCTGTTAGAAACTGTGACAAAACAAGGCAAAAAGGGAATTGTCCTGGTGTTGGAGACTCCTTGGATTTGCAGCATGAACAAATCTCCCCTATCACTTCCTTGTAAAAACATGCAACCTTGTATTACTTCATTATGAAATTATGCAGCCACACCTTTCCACATGGGAGGTGTGCAGATCACTGTGTAAAAGGAGAAATTCCACCATCTGGGTTTCAGGTGCTCTACTGTATTCCTGAGTCAGCTGTGGGAGCTAGCTTATTATAACAAGGGAATTCCATTAAAGTGTCTTAATTACTGCATGACCTGGGTTTGACCTCACACATGGAGGTACCTGCTGAAGTGTGACTCACTTACTGTGCCTTCAGATTAATGGAATTGAAACAGCTTCTTCTGGGGGAATATGAAAGGGGAAGCTCATGGTTCCACTTCATTCTGGTTTTCCTATTTGGAATGTACTTGGGTGGGAGACATCATATTTCTTGTGAAGTTTGCTTTTCTGCTGTACCCCCAGGACTGAGGATGGTGCAGATCCCTGATGTTTCTTCCCAGTTACTGTTTTTATAACTTCCTTTCCTGACCTCTGTGACTGTTCGTGTTGCACCAGCATTGTAACAAGGGGCTGTGCAGCTGTCCATGTGTTCCTGGCTTTCTTGCAGCCCCTTTGGGATGTGCTGTGAAGTCAGGCATAGCAAGAGGCAGTGTCTGGGCAAAGATTGGTGGCTCTCTTCATGAAAAGATGATTTTAGGATTATGAAGAAACTGGGAAAGGCAACAACACAGAAGTGCAGCAGGGCCTGGCAGGATGAGAGCAGTTGTAGGTAGGTCTGGCAGTGTGTGTTTAAGAGGGGTGTGGGGGAGAAAAGATGGACAATTTCTTTTGGCCCTCTTCTTTCAACTGCCTTTTTTTCTGTATTTGAGCTGGTCATAGCGAGCCTGAGCTTAAAAATTGACCCCAGTGGCTTTTACATGAGTTTTTAAAAGTAGTGTTTAACCTTAGTAACTGTATGGTGGTGTGAGACCATCAAGCCACCCAAAATACAGACTGTGGGGTGTGTGAGGGAGATTTCCCAGATAGTTGTGATGCTTCTGGTGTAAAATGAAAGCATTAAGTTTGTTTGCTAGAAACTCTGGGGCAGCTCTGAGGATCTCAGATCTGAAGAAAGCACCCAGCCTCCGACAGCATCACAGGCGGGTTCTGAAACAAATTGCTAAATGTGGCACTAGAATCTCCCTTCTGTTTGCCTGAACTGTGTTCTGAGTAGCCAAGTCATCTATTCCACCCTGACAAAGTGGGGTACTTGGTACGCCTGCTGCACATAAAGGCTCAAACAAGGAACTCATGGCAGCTGCATTGCAGAGATCTGGGAACTGAAGGGCACACATTCTTCTTGCCATGAAGTGTGAGTTTTTGTGAGAAACAATGCTTTATAGACTTCTTGGGTCATGGAGCTGCAAGGGATCACAAAATATTCTAAGTTGGAAGGGAGCCACAAGGATCAGGAGTCCAACACTTAAGGGAATGGCCCATATGGGGGTCAGATCCTTATGAGCACTGTGCTCCAACCAGCTGAGCTAATCCCTGTGGCTGTCTGGAGGCTGCTTTTCCATCCCCTGCTGAAAGAAGGGCCGAGCTCAAATTAGAGGAGGTTGTTTATTTCCAGAGATGAGACCAGAGAAGCAGTGCCATTTCCAGTTCTGGTGTGTGACCATGTGGACAGCGAAGGTTTTCCTTGCAGCCCTGCCCTGAGAGCAGGGTGCTGGTACTGACAGGTATCACTGTTAGGCTGTGACATGACATGTCAGTTTTCACTAGAGTAGTCAGCTCTCTAAAATGAATAACACTGCTGAACTTCAAAGCAGCACAGAAATTAGTTTGTCAGGGTCTGGCTTTTGCCCCAAGCTCTACCCAGAACCTGCGAGCTCTGTGGCAAGCTGAGTTTGAGTAAAACTGTTCCTGACAGATGTTAGCTCAAAAACCTTCAGTGAAACTTCAAAGTTATCTTGGGCAATCTGGTGTGCTTTTAGAGGCTTTCACCACTGAAGGCTTTTTCCTCTGGCCCATGCCCCTTGCTGCAGGCCTGGAATTTGTTACAGTCATGCCAGAATATGGAAAGACAGAAGGGAAGGGGTAAGGCATCACCTGCCATGTCCTCAAGAGTGAGAGTTGCATCTTATGCTCTTAACCCCATAGGAACTGTGCAGTGTACTGAAAGTTGCCACTTTTGGAGTTTCTATTGCTTCTGCTTCCACTTCTAGATCTGTAGTGAGAAACCACTGGCCACCTCATGAACAGAGGGAAAAAGTGCTAGAGGTCTTCACTGGGCTTGCTTCATGGCCTGGGTTGGGGTGAAGTTCATCTCATCCCAGAAGTGATCAGTGTGATCTGCATCCCGGGGAGAGTAGGAGTCAGAAAGAAAATCTATTACTTTTCAGACAGTTTCAGCTGCCAGCCCTGGCTTAAGTCTGACCAAACCTTTCCAGTTGCATGCCAAGCAGGATGCCAGGGATGTGAATGTAGCCCTCCTCAACATCCCCAAACAGCCAGACCCTTGCTCCTCTGACTTTGGGAGAGGGGCTGTGTTGGTAATTATTAAAACCAACCAATAAAAAAAAATTATAAAATAATTACCAACACAGCCTCACTGGGGCTGTGTTGGTAATTATTAAAAAAACCCGCTGTTTCCATTTGAATTTCTGAAACCAGTTTCCCAGCGGTGGGGTGGTTTATTGTTAATTAAAGGCTTCCACAATCAGATATCTGCTTCTGTGCAACGACAGCCACTTCTGAAATGCCACTGCAGTAAGAGAAATGAGCGGGAGCTGGGGCCACTTTCATCTCACAGGAAGGGCTGCTGGCCTTTCTATGGAGCACCCTGTAACCTCTTTGAGTCCTCTGAAGGCTTTTAACCTGTGTTTTGGAATGTGTCACCAGGGCTCCTGCCCAGGTCCTGGCAGTGCGTGTTCTTGTCTGCTCCTCTCTCCACATGCACAGCTGGCCAGCTCTGCATCTCAGGAGGTGATTCAGCCCTGGCTGAGCAATCTTCCCTGTACTTCAATTTATATCTCACAGAGATGCTCCAGATGGATTTGGCAGAGGAGCAGCAGGTGCTTGTCTGTGCAGTGTAGTCTCTCTGTGAAATGTAGGCTTGATTTTCAGATACTTACAGTTTATTGGTATACTGTCAATTGGAGCAGCCACTCTGTTTTTCTCTAGAGCAACATAAATATTTCAGACTTCTTTTTTTCCACTGAAACTTTAATTTATCATCAAATGCTGTTTTTCTACCACAAAGAAAGCAAAGGGCAGCTTAGCCTGCTTTATTTTTACCTCTGTCTCTAGCCTTTCCAAAATACTCACCGGGAGTTTGTTCCAAGTTGTCAAATGTGGGTTTAGCTCTATAATAAGTAGAGTATTGAATAACTCCATAATAAATGGCTTCAGAATAATTCTTATCCACTCTCTGCATTCCCTAAAGACAGGAAGCGGGGGGGAGCAAGAGCCTGGCTCTGATCCTGTGCCCTGGGAGTGCCTGGTGCAGGTGCAGCCTTGCTGTTTTTCTGATGGCTCACTAAAGGATTGATGCTGCTGGGTCATTCTCATCTGTTGGAGATTCATCTCTGAACTCCTCCTGCTCTGCAAAATGTCTCAGCTGGACTCCATGGTTTCCCCTGGAACCTGTGAGCAGGGGCTGTGTGAGAGCTGGGCTGGACCTTCACTGTAGGCAGTGGATGCCACAGTGTGTGGCTCCCTTATTCTACCAGTACATCCACCAGCAGTGGAGGGAGGTAAGACAGAGGTGTCAGAGCAGAGCTTTGTCTTGGTGTCCCTTCTGGAGCTGTCACAGGCATTGCACAGAGCCCTGGGGAGCCATCCTGGGGAACAGCAGCGCCTACATCCCACAACTCTCTGTGCTGGTAGTACTAAAAAATGGGGGTAAAAAGCCCTTGGAGCAAAAAAATCAAGTATTTACTCTGCTGCCACAAACCAGCTTGTACACACTGGTGCAGCAAGTCCTAAATCCTGTTAGAAGAGAGCCAAACCACGTGTCCTTGCCCCTGGGACAGCAGGGCCCTGACCAGCACATCCCAGTGTGGTGAGGCTTCTTTTTTTCTTTTTAATTAGAAATGTTGAAAAAGCTAATAGAAGAAGCAGACGGGAAGGAAGGATAGAACCCAGTCTCCAAGTCCCAGGAAGCATTGAGGGCAGCCTTTGCTCAGCCTGCTGGGTGCAGGGAGCAGCACAGGGCTGTGCAGCACCTCCTGTGCTTTTCTAGCCCATGACCTGTCCTGCAAAGGACGTGGAGATGGCTGGGAAGCCCATCACCACTGCCAAAACAGTTCTCTTGCAATTTCCTGAAGCTTTCCAGCAAAACACAGCAGGCAAGCCTTGATTTAGGGTGTTCTCTCAGAGGAGACCCCTTGAGCCATGGGTGCAGTCTTTGCCAGAGGGACACATCAGTGCCTATCAGGGCAGCTGCTCCTCTGACCTCGTGGCTTTGTGGGCTCCAGCTCCCCTCATCCTGCTCAGACACTGATGGGGATTTGTGTCATTTGAGTCTTCAGGATGCCCATGAGTGGAAAAAACAGGAGAGGCAAAGACAGAAGCCCAGCAGCACACACAGACACATTGAAAAATCACCTGAGCACAGCCCAGCTGTGGCTGGTCAGCAGCAGTGGGTGACAGATACCCACTGTGTTCATGCCAGCAGCTGCCTCTCTGAAAGTCCTCTGTTTTGAAGGCTCAGCCTGGCTGTTCCCTGCTGCATGAGGGGTGTTACAGCTCATCCCATTCTCACAGCTCATCCCATTCTCCCATTTCCACCTCCCGAGGACTTGGTGTACAAGGGGTGGATGTATCTGCAGCTTTGGCATTGTAGAGAGCAATCCATGCTCTGGATCCATGTAAACTGGCCTCCTCCACACAAGTTCTCGAGGGAGGAGCTGACCCTGCACACTGCTGATCTCATTAAAACTCAACTTACGTATCCACAGCCAAAAAATAAAGAAATAAACCAAACAAAGTCCAAAGAGCACCGTTAATACAGAGCAGCCACATGTATCTGGAAATCACACTTTGAAATACTGATATCGAGTGCCTCAAGACTTGAACCAACTTTGCTATTTTTTTTTTTTAGTCATTAATCAGTGCCTATAGCTACACAGTTATGATTAAACAATTGCACTGTGAACCTTTTAGGCTTGGCTAATCTTTTGTTTTGAGGAAAAGACAATCCCAAGATGAATGGGCTGTCTGGACAAGACACACCAGGAGTGAGCTCAGCAGGACTGAACAGTAACCTGGGGAAAGGTAATTCTGACCACCAACCCCTTCCTTCTCTTGCAGAAATGACACAAAAGTGTGAACAGAGGAATGAGCAGCCTTCCCAGTGCCCTCCCAATGTGTGGCCTCCATCCAAACCCTCACTGGCTTCTAAGAGGGTGGTGATGGACAAGTGGGGCCATGCCCTTGGCGTGCCACACTGCTGCTGGCTCAGCTGGCCACAGTGGGGACAGGGGGAGCAGGGCTGTGCCTGCAGCTAGCCAGGCTGCCTGGATGGCAGTGCTCAGCTCACCAGAGAGTGGCTGGCCACACCTGTGCTCCTGTGGTGAAGGGGAGCTCTGGGCATCCAGAGCCAGAACCTTGCTGCAACATCAAAGTGGCCGAGGAAGGCACACAGTGCAAATGAACTGCACCTCAGAGCTGGTGCCTAACCACAGCTGTGCCTCTGCTGGGCTCTGGGAGTCCTCTGATGGGCCCCCTTCTGAAGCTTCTTGCTCGAGCCCAGAGGTGCTCGAGGTCCCCTGGGGCAGAGGTGTCAGGGCAAGTGTGGACCCAGCATTGTGGGAGCACATCCTGCATGTCCTGAGGTGTTGGTGGAGACTGGGAGAGGAGCAGGCAGAGCACAGCTCCCATGGGTGTCTTTGTTGGCACCGTGGTGAGGACACACATCTGCTTCCCCAAGCACTTTGTGGCTCTTGCTTTTGCTACTACTAAAAGGGAATATGTGACAAATAAAAGCATAGGCCTGACTGCCTAAACACCAGATTCTCCAGGCCATGGAGGAGAATGCAGCCCAGCCAGCAGCCCTTCACTCACTGTCTGGTCTCATTCCTATTCCTGTAATTGTTTTTCGTTCTGATATTAAACTTGGAGTAAACTTAAAGACCATTAGTCACAGCTTCTGCTTTCTGGGGCTTTAATTGTTTATTTGTTAATGCTTTCTGAAAATGGTAACCATGGGTCCTTTGCCAGAGGCTGGGCTGAACTGGCTGGGATGATTTTGACTATCACAGTTTTTTAATGAGAACAAGATTTCCAGTTCCTGCAGAAATATATCCTTGGTCTCATGCTCCCCTCTCTGCTGGGCTGGTATCAGTGCTCTAAGTGTGTCCCACACCTGTGATCCCACCACCCTTTTCAGCATGAGAATGCCCTGGGCATGGGTCTGTGCTCCCTGTTGGTGTCACAGGTGAGAGAGAGGAGCTGGAGCTGCTTTTCAGACTGAGACTGAGGAGGGAGAGAAGCACTAAGGATTTCTGTCAGAGGAGAGCATGAAGGCATGTGTGGGGCATGTGTGGGGCATGTGTGGGGCATGTGTGGGCCATGTCTGGGCCATGTCTGAGGCACATTTGCTCCCTGGGCAGGGTAACAGCACTGCTGCCTTGTGCTGCTCCAGTGGAGCAGGTGAAGTTTGCCCCAGCTTGTTTAAAGCCTGGAGAAGCCCAGAGGCTGAGCAAGCAGCAAGAAGTGCTGCTGCTGGCAGCCGTGCAGGAAAAGGCTGTGGGCAGTGCCCGTTCCTTTTGGGAGGTTCACAGGGAGCTGGGGATCTGGGAGGCTGCAGCTGATGTCCTGTGGCAGAGAAGGGGGTTCCAATAGCCCCCTTTTGCTGCAGTGCCCAGGTGGGAGGTGGGGCTCAGCCCTCGGGAGCAGCTGTGCTCCCTGAGCCACTGCTGTCCTTGCTCGCAGCAGCAGTCCCAGGGCTTGTCACAGCCGGGCAGTGCCTTGCAGCTGCATTGACCCAAAAAACCCAGGGGCAGGTGTGGCAGCCCCACTTGGCATCACTGCCAAATCCAGAGCTGCCATTCCAGGGACCCTAATCCATTCCAGGGCCAGAGAAGTGGTGGGCACACAGGACAGCTGGGCACAAAGGCAGAGGGAGGGAGCAGCCACCCCACCACCATCACTGAACAGCTGTGGAAGCTCTGGGCTTCAAACCCGAGCACGACTGCCAAGAAGCAACCGTCCGGATGCTGATGCCACATCACATCTCCTCCCAGCCCCTGGGAGTGCCAGGGTATGGCCAATGTCTCCTCTCCACGGTGCACAGCTCACTGAGTGGGCACTGTGGGACCATCACCAAGTGTGCAAATGAATGCCCACAGCATCATGGGACCAGCCCATGGTGTGCTGCTGCCAGAGGCTCCTGTCTGTGCTTGGGTCTTCTGGAAATCCCCTGGCACCATGGTGGCCGTGTGAGTCTGGCAGAGGCTGAGGTGGGGGGATAGGGGAGATGAGGGAGGGTGGTGGCTGCCACCACATCTCACTCTGTTGGGGAAATTCCTTGGCGGTTTAACAGTATCTTTACATCATCCTTATCTATGGTTTTCTGCTCACTTCAGGAGTGAGTTTTCTATTTAAGGCACATCATCTAAAGTCTAATTCCTTCCCAGGCTCACCAGGCAGAAGCCCATCACCCTACAAACACAAAATTGATGTGTGTCCTTGGCATGTCCCAGTCCCCCAGTTAAGAGCTTGCCTGGGGAGGGAGTCTGGCGTCTCCCATGGCATGAGGATGCTGCTTTTCCCCTTGCTGGGCTGGGCACAGTCCATTACATGAATGAAATAACAGAGAGGATTCAGTGGTATCTGGGTAAATAAGATCTGTATGTGCCTCCTCCTGGAGTGTTTGTCACAGAATCAGAGCTTCAGTTTGGTTGGGAAAGACCTCTGAGATCAGCGAGTCCAAGCTAGGACCCAAAACCACGTTGTCACCCGCACCATGGCACTGGGGGCCGTGTCCAGTCCTTAAACACCTCCAGGGGCGGTGACTCCACCACCTCCCAGGGCAGCCCATTCCAGTGTCCCGTCACCCTTTCCGCGTAGAAATTCCTCTGAATGTCCAACCTGAACCTCCCCTAGCGCAGCTTAAGGCTGTATTTTTTTGTCCTATCAAAAACAGCCTGGGAGAAACCCCACCTGGTTACAATCTCCTTTCAGGTGGTTGTAGAGAGTGATAAGGTCACCCCGAGCCTCCTCCAGGCTAAAAACACTGATCCCTGGGGACACCCTTGATGTCTGGATGCCAGCTGGATGCAGCACCGTTCACCACCACTCTCTGGGCCTGGCCATCCAGCCAGCTCTTTACCCAGCCAAGAGTGCTCCTGTCCAGCCACAGGCTGCCAGCTCTTCCAGGAGAATCCTGTGGGAGACAGTGTCAAAGCCCTTGCTTGTCAAAGCCTAGCCCAAATAGACAACATCACAGCCTTTCCTGCATCCACCGGGTGGGTAAGCTGGTCATGAAAGGAGATCAGGTTGGCGAGGCAGGACCTGCCTTTCCTAAGCCTGTGCTGGCTGGGTCTGCCCCCTTGGCTGTCCCTGTGTGTTCTGTGTGACTGCACACGAGCTGATCTGCTCCAGAACCCTGCTGAGCACCAAGGTCAGGCTGACGGGCCTGTCGTTCCCCACATCCTTCTTGTGGACAACCTCCAGTCATTTGGGACCTTCCCAGTCATCCAGAATTGATCATAAATGAGGGAGAGCAGCTTAGCAAGCTCTTCTCCAGCTCCCTCACGACTCCAGGATAGAACTGATGCCTTAGGAGGCTGACCTGGAACAGGCTGGACAGACTTAAAGAATAAAGCAGGGATTTATTAAAAGGCCTTAAAGGATACACCTTGGGCAGTACAAGAGCCCAGCCAGGGCTATAGCCAAGATGAGCCCAAAATGGTCACAAAATGGACTACCAGTCACGAGGTTTCACACTTTTATAAGTTTTGGTCCATTTGCATATGGGGTTTAATTGTGCAATTATAGCTTCAGGTTATGAAGTCTCATCCTCTCGTTTTGCTTTCTTCAGTTCCCCATTGTTTATGTTCTTTGGGCCTGAACCTTGTAATGGCTGTCCTTGGTCTCAAGCTAGAAAAGGATTATTTTTTCTACCTACACTGTGAAGAGAACTTACTAGCACTTAATATGAAGCCCAGAGCTACACACCTAGGCAGCACTAAATCTGAAAAATATGAAAGCTAAAACTTAAGGCATCAAAATCATGCAGTCCCACTGAGCACTTGAGCTCAGATTCATTTTGGTGTGTCATGGAACCACAGGAGCACAGGAGATTCAGCCCCTGAATGGGCCCTGCTGAGGCTACCCCTGGACAGGTGCTCTCACAGCCCCTGGGCATCACACGTGGTGGGAAATAGTCCTCCAAAGCCTGAGGAAATGCAAATACCTGCACGGGGAATTCCCCCTGGCCCAGTCTCACAGCCCATCTCTGGTTCTGTGCAGCCCACCAGGGCTTTGCTCTGTGTGTGTGTGGAGAGCTGGAAGTGACAGTGGGGATGCCTGGGGGAAACAGGCTGAAAAGGGGAAACTGCAGTCAGCTGCAAGCTTCTCTGAGTGCTCTGCAGCCATGAACAGGGTCCACAGCAAGCCTCATACAGTGGATGCAGNCTTAATATGAAGCCCAGAGCTACACACCTAGGCAGCACTAAATCTGAAAAATATGAAAGCTAAAACTTAAGGCATCAAAATCATGCAGTCCCACTGAGCACTTGAGCTCAGATTCATTTTGGTGTGTCATGGAACCACAGGAGCACAGGAGATTCAGCCCCTGAATGGGCCCTGCTGAGGCTACCCCTGGACAGGTGCTCTCACAGCCCCTGGGCATCACACATGGTGGGAAATAGTCCTCCAAAGCCTGAGGAAATGCAAATACCTGCACGGGGAATTCCCCCTGGCCCAGTCTCACAGCCCATCTCTGGTTCTGTGCAGCCCACCAGGGCTTTGCTCTGTGTGTGTGTGGAGAGCTGGAAGTGACAGTGGGGATGCCTGGGGGAAACAGGCTGAAAAGGGGAAACTGCAGTCAGCTGCAAGCTTCTCTGAGTGCTCTGCAGCCATGAACAGGGTCCACAGCAAGCCTCATACAGTGGATGCAGGACAAGAGCAGCTGCCCTCTGCCACGAGCCACTAACGCAAGTGGGGTCGTGATGGTTCCTTTATCGACCTCAGAGTGCAAAAGTCACAGCAGGGCAAAATCAGCTTTATTCAAAACAATGCATCTTTATTGAGTGCCAACAATACGATTATGCAACAGAGGGGAGAGAGAGGTAAAAGGATAGAGAGAAAGAAAGAGGGGGGGAATAGCTACCGATGGATGAGACGAGGTCCTTGTAGTCCATCTTCTTTCCGTGGGGAGATCTCAGAAACAGTTAATTTAGAAAGTCCCTTTACAGTCCTTTGCAAAAGCGAGGGGCTGCTGGCCAAGAGGTGGGGAAATCTGCAACCGTTGTTATGAGGCCCTTTGCTCTGGAGAACAGAACAGGACAGGTGCACAGGACAGGTGTG
>VXAX01007911.1:23198-38664 GCA_013399835.1 Leptocoma aspasia
GTGTACAGGACAGGTGTACAGGACAGGTGTACAGGACAGGTGTGTACAGGACAGGTGTACAGGACAGGTGTACAGGACAGGTGTGTACAGGACAGGTGTACAGGACAGGTGTACAGGACAGGTGTACAGAGGTGTACAAGACAGGTGTGTACAGGACAGGTGTGTACAGGACAGATGTGTACAGGACAAGTGAACAGGACAGGTTCAGCACAGTCCTTTCTTGCCTTGGCAGCAAGAACGATGCAGTCCACCGTGGCCAGCACTCATTGTCCTCAAAAAGCGTACCAGTGCCCAGCGGGCACACCTGCAGGCAACACTTGGCAAACATCCCACCTCAGCCAGGCCAGGACTCCTGTGCAAAGTCCTTTTGAGGTTTTCAGGGTTTCAGTCTCTGTCCTTGGCCATGATCCTGAGGCAGATGAGGGACCCTCGAGCTGCCTCTCTGTGAGATCATTTCCTGCAGTTTATCTCCTCTTGGGCAACTTGTGTGCTGTAAATCATAGAATCATTCAGCTTGGAAAAGACTTCTACAATCAGACATTAGCTTGGCACTGCCTCAGAGGAATGTTGCATCCAGTAACTCAAATGAGTTAATTTTGCAGGAACACACAGGGAACCTGAAAAACGCAGAATTATTTCTCCTGGAGTCAGGACCAGCTGGGCCATGTGACCTGATGCTGGCTGCTGGCATGTACAAGGCCCAGAGAGCAGATGAAATGCTGCTCCCACAGGGGGTTAAGTCATTACTGACTGCAGAGCTCTGCTGTCAGTGACCTGGCTCCCCAGACAGGCAGCCCTAACCCTAACCCTGACACGCTGGCTTTCCAGCTGTGAAATCCACTTTACTAACTTTATTCCCTCCATTCCTCCCACATGACCTCTCTGAGCAAATCATGCTTCATTCACCAGGCGGTCACCAGATGGCGAGGGAAGCTGATAAAATGGTCCCAAGGTTTCTCAGCTTGTGCTGATTTTGGGCCAGGGGAGGGCATAGGCAAAAGCCACCCAGCCCTGCTGCTGCCAGGGTTACCACGGGTAATGCTGCGCTTTAAGCTGATTATCTGCTGGATTAGCTGGCAGACAGCAGATTGCCAAGAAACTTTTTGAGCCCAGGAGTCATAAGCTTGAGAAGAGGTCTAAAAGAAAACCACAAAAATCTGGACTGGTGAGGAGGAGAGGGGAGATGGGCACGGTCGGTTTGTGGTGACAAGGACAGAACGCAGCTCACAGGGCTCTCTCCAGTGGCTCCCCTGCCACTCTCTTTTGCTGGGGGCATCACTGGGTTAAGGCTCCAGGGAAATTTCTCCCTGCTCCCTGCATAGCAAAGCTGCTTGTTGTGGAAGCCAGCTAGTTATTCTTCCTTCAGCTCTCATGAAACACAGCAAGCAGAGAGACAGAGGGACTGGTGTGTCCTGCAGAGGCAAGAACCGCTCAAACAAAAAAAAATCTACCCAACCAATTTGTGGGTTTTGACAGCAGGTGCCTGTGGTACCAGAGAGCTGCAGCTCAGATGCTCTGGGCTCTCTGGTCCTCCAAGGCAGCTCTAGCTGGGCACGGACACGCAGTTCCCTCTGCTGCTTGACTCCTTTCTGAGGCTTCAGAGCAGTGCTGGGGTTCCCAAGAGACTTTGAAGCCCACCCAGGCAGCCCCTGCTGAGGGCAGGGTGGAAGACAGCTCTAGGACAAGGCTGTGTCCCTGCTCCACAAGCAGCACTCCTTTCAAGGCCCTGGTGTCCAGCACAGAGAAACTCTCTGCTCCACAAGACCGCCAGCATCTGATGGGGGGGGTTTGCTTTTTCATCTTTACAGGTTTCAAAAGCCTTGAGGATGCCAGCACTGGGTTACTTTGACTTTGGGAAAATCACAGCCTTAAGTAGCACATTTTTACCCCAGATTTGACTACATGCATACTGTGTTATTGAAAGCCTGCAAAGGACTCTGCAAAGGGAGAAGAAAGGACACCAACCCACGACTCCCAGCATCAACCCCCCCTGCTCAGCTTGAGGCACACTGTGCTGAGACAGCGGGGACCAGTTGGCACCCTCTGTCTCTGGGGTGTTTGCCTGAGAATCCTGTAATGGTTTGGTTTGGGACCTTAAAGCCCATTCAATTCCCACCCTCAGGCAGGGACACCTTCCACTAGACCAGGTTCTCCATGCCTAGGATGGGGCATTCATATCTCCTCTGGGCAACCTTTGCCTCTCTGCCCTCACAGTAATTTTTTTTTCCTAATATCTAGTCCAAATCTACTTTCTTTCAGTTAGAAGCCATTCCCCCTTTTCCTTGCAAAAAGTCTCTCTCCGTCTTTCTTGTAGGCTCGCTTCAGGTCTCTTTTGCAGGCTGACCAATCCCAATTCTCTCAGTGTTAGGGGAGCAGTGCTGCCCCAGGGCTGTCAGATGAAGGGGCTCCCAGGCTCTGTGTCTATGCCTCTGTCAACACTTCCAGTGCAAAGGCACGAGGAGCTCTGCCCAGGAGTGCACATCGATGGACCTGCAAGCAGAGTTAGAGACTGACAAAGCTCCTGGCCTGTATCTGCCTCTCTGGCAGCCCCACAAACCCCTGGCTTCCATTTCAGCTGAAGGAGAATCAGCCATCTCCATTTCAGAGGCTGGAATTTTTCCTCCACCCCTGCTTTCTCCATCCCAGGGTCTCTCTGTTGGGGTTGGGCTCTCTCTGGCTGCTGGGGTTGTTTTTGCACTCGGGTGTGGCCCTCGGGCAGGGATGGCTCTGTAGCTGGGGCTGCCCATTGTGGTGGGCTCCTGGGAGGCAGCAGACACACACTCCACCTAAAAATTTCCAGCTGGCTTGAGCAGCTTCAGTTTTTCCATCCTATCTCCTGCCCAAGTCATAGCAGTATTGATGGGTGGGGAGACATGACTGCACTGCTCCTGGCACTATGCAGATGACTCTGCCACATTATCAGCTGAACTCCTCTGGGATTTTTTCTTTTATCTTTTTTTTTCTTCTTTCTTTTTTCTTTTTTTTTTCTTTGTTCGGCCACCCAATACCAGAAGACTTTCTCCAGAAAAAACAAAACAAAACAAAACAGATATTTTTGCAGTTAAGCCTAAACCTAACCTCAACTCATATCAAGCTAATGCTGGAAAGCAAAGGGGCCAAAAGGAAGCTCTTCAGACACTCCTGCTGGCATGATAAGATCCCAGGGAGACAGTGGTTTTAAAAGTCTCTCCTCCATCCCAGCGTCCCTGTGGAGGCAGAGTGGGCTATCAGAACATCACAACCTTGAGACAAGTGTGAGTGCCACGGAAAGCCACGGAGGCTTTATTTTCCAGCAGTAACCAACATCTCTGCCCAGGTCTGCAAGGTTTTTGTAGATGGTAAGTGTGCAACTACCAATGAGTACAACCACAAATACTTCTATCCATTAGCAAAATTAGCCTGCCAGGATTAACCTAACCACAGAAAAATCAGTGGAGGGAGTAGAAAATTGACTGGGAGAATATTTGCCTGAAAGATGGGCATGAAACCTGGCAAAATACAGCCCAAACAGTTTGAGATGTGATGGTAGGTCACAGCTGGGGCTCTTGCCACAGTCCACCACCACAGCAGGACGGGGCAGCAGCTCAGAGGCAGTGGCCTGCCTTCCCCTCTGTCCCAGAGCCAGTGGGCTCGCTGCCAGCAGGACTCACACAGCTCTCAGTGCCAAGGGGATGTGCAGGAGTGAGCCTGAGTGCTGACAGATTTCACACTGCTTCTGCCTGCACACCAGGCCTGGAAAAGGTCCCAGATGGGCAGAGCCTGTGGCAGAGCAGAGAAAACAGAGAAAGCCCTGCTGGCTGCCTCGCTGCCCTGTCACTGCTGCCTGGGTGACCCAGTTGAGTCATGGGGGGATGGCAGCCAGGGACATCCTGCACTGTGGTTGGCACTGGCACTCTGGGGAGAGCAAGGGGCTTTTCCACAGCTCCACAGAGGCAGGGGAGCAGGGCAAGAGGGCTGCCCGAGGCAGGGCCAACTCCTACTTTTATCCCTGGCACGCCAGCCTGCTCCCCATGCTGCAGTCCAAGAGGTTTTTGTGATTTATCTTCCTCTGGCCAGAGCGAAGGGTGCTGGCAGCTCCCTCCCAGCTGATGTGGGAGAGATGGCACAAGCTGAAGGCACAGGCTGGGCTATGAGGAAAGGAGCCAGGCTCTGGGTGAGCTCCTGCAGGGCCTGGTTGGGTGCTAAGCCCCAGTTCAAACACACTGAGAGTACTCAGATGGGTGTTCACTGCTTGCAAATGCTTTTCTTGCTAGGGTTTCAAAGAAAATATATCCACGTGTTGAGTCATTGCTTGGGGTTTTATCTGATCATTGTCATCCCATGGAACCCATCCCATTCCCACGTGGAACACCATCCCCCTGGGGGCAGGACACATGTTTGACCTCCACCCGAGGCTGCTGGGACCTGGGGCAGCGGAAGGCAGGCGCTGCTGCCACCAGCTGTGCCCCTCTCAGCACCCCCATGCACAGAAAGCATTTCCTGGGAAAAAGCACAAATTTACTCTTGTTCTTGGCACTAAAGGATGCTCAGGATTGCGAAAGAAAGGCTGAGACAGACTCTTTTATCTTTTAAATTTTTTTTTTTCCCTGAAATGTCTTTTTTTTTTTACATGCACAAACTTTTTTTTTTTTCCCCAGGCTGAAGGCCTCTCCAACTACCAAGGGAGCAGGGCTGGGGCTCTTTCTGCCTGGGGGTTTCTCTGAAGCAGAGGCAGGACAGCGAGGCTTCACCTCACCTCTGAGGTGCCACAGATGGGGTACAGGTGACCTCCTAGAGCCATGCCCTGGTGCTGACCTGTTCCCACGGGAGCTGCTGGGTCTGGCCACCACTGCTCCCTCCCTGCCTGGGACAGACACCACAAAAGGAGAAGAGATGCTGTGAAAAACAAAGTAATCTGGGGCTCTTTCTCCCATGCCCAGCCTCGAAGGGAGCTGAGAACATTGGCAAGGAAAAGTTATTGTAGGAGAAGAAACTGTTTTGCTCAGATCTGAGTTCTCTGTTGTGTCTGTACTGAAGATGCAACTGAAAGAATTAGTTTTTCTAGGTTCTGTGAAGCTGCAGCCACTGAAAAAGCAAAGAATCCCTAAACAGGAGATGAGGAAGAGATAAATTATCAAGACGGAGGTGTTGTCAAATTCCTGAGTTGTAACTCACTGATTTTGCAGTCATGCAATGAAAACATTTAAGAGCCATTTGATGTCAGTGTGGGATTGTGTCTGGCATCAAATGGCCCAAGAATCTGCTTCACCTGTGAGCTCTGGTGGCCTGATGGGGAGAGGACACTGCCTGGGTTAGTGCATCTGCCTAAGGGACTGGGAAACCCTTCCCAGCTGCCAAGCAAAGAGGGTGATCAGCCAAAGGCACATGGATCTCGTTGCAGGATGCTGGGAAGAGCCTTCTGAGACTGTACAGGACTTATGGGATGTCTGGGGAAAGGGATGAACCAAGGTGGGAGGAACCAGTGGGGGAAAGGGGACGAAAGGGACTGCTCAAGTGCCTGTCTGGCCATGCCCTGTGCCTGGTGGTTATGGCATGTCCTATCTGCTTTCCAAACTCTCTTTAGCTGTTTCCCTGCTGAGGGACTCTGTTTGATGTGCACAGGCACGTGTGGAGGTTTGATGGGAGGGACACCACGGGGCAAAGCACCCTGTGTGCCAGGATGGCAGCATTCAGAGAGAGCGGCTGTGGGGGGTGTGTTGGCTAGCAATCAGTGATCCAGGCCAGCTGGAAACCAGGATAAAAGGCTCAGGAGTCAGGAGGATAGAGTGCAGAGACTGTACATCTAAGACTAGCAGCAGAAGGAATTTATATTTTGTGCATATATGTTCTGGGCTTTCATCCTGATAAGCCAGGGAGGGGAACAGGATGGGGCCGCAGGTGTTGCTTGGGTGAGGATTGTGCATTTTCTGCCTGTGCTGCCAGTGGCACGTGGGTGTGACCTCATGATCGCCAGCCTGCAGAAGCGTCCCCTCTCATGCTCCCCCAGGGCAGGCAGGCAAGGGAGCCCCAGCCGTGCCCCCTGAAGCCCGGCTATGCCGGTGTGCCGAGGGGAGAAACTCATCTGGGCTATTTTTCACCTAAGGACTAGCGAAACTGGCAGGTGGAGGAGAGAACCAACGCAGACCCGACTGCAAACACGACTGGAGAGGGGCTGATGCTCAGCCTGCCCGGATTTCACACCGCGGGCACCCCTTGCGCTCCTGCCCGTGTCCCTCGGGGCTGGCAGCGTGACACGGGCGGGGAGCCACAGCCTCGGAGCTGCCGAGCACGGATGCTGCAGTGTGTAAAACAGAGAAACCTCTGGCCGGGGTTACTCATCTGGGGCTCTCGGTGCCGCCCCGGGCAGGGACCGGCGCACTCATCCCTGGAGCGCCGGGTGCGCGCAGACACGGGCGCGGCTCCGCGGCACCCACGGGCGGCACACCGGGCACACGGGCTCTGTCTGCCGGGCTACAGCTGGGGGACAGCCGTGCAGCAGCTGCGAAATGCCTGCCTCCTGCTAGGGGCAAAAAAAGAAAAAAAAAACCACACACAGAAAAAAACCCAACCCCCCCCCAAAAAAAACCAACAAAAAATCCCAAACAAAAAACCCCAAACCAAAACAAATAAATAACCCAGAAGAAAACAGAATAATGTGAATTCGCAAGACTCCCTTGCAGCCTCTGGTTTGCACTTCTCCAGGCTGTCAGCGATGGGCTCCCTTCTCCGGGGAGGAATCAACAGGAGCTGTTCTGGTATTGAGAAATACAACTGTGCTGCTGGTTAATGTGTGCAGACAGTGAAGTCTGAAGACTGAAGATTGAAAGCCTCAAGGACTGATCTGCCAGGGGCACCCTTGGGTAAGGGGCCAAGGACTGCCTGATTTTTGGAGGTATGGGCCCCTCCTCATCTCACTCAAAAGTAAAAATTTAAGCCTACAGAAACCCTGTTGTAATGAGAACTTTTCAATCATTCATTAAAGCTGCACCTAGATAATTCAGTGTTTTGCAAATAAAAGCATTAAAAAGAGAAAACTCAGTCCCTTTTTTTTTGTGTGCTGTGTTAAAACTGAGATTGGCACCAGGTCCCAGCAACCAGGTCCCCCTGCAAGGTCCAGAAAAGGGAACAGTGAAGCTGCTGGGAAAATCTCCATCAGGACTTGTGTGAGACCAAGGAGAATGTTTACAATGGTTTCAAATGGACATTTCCTAATATTGAAACAGTTATAGTGGAACTGTTATACTGGATGCAAGTGCTATATTTGGTGGGTTTAAATGCTGAAGTTTTTTAATTGCTGAAGAAGTGGTCAGGGCTTAAGGATGAAGTGACCATGATCTGACTGTAGTATGAGCAAAAGGAGGGCAGCCCCAGCCAGTACTAGATATTGCAAAAGAGCTATTACTACAGCTACTAGATATTGCAAAAGAGCTAATACAAGTCAGAGGAAATGATGAGCCAAACTGACCAGGTGGAAAGAACAATAGCTAAATGACTACTGTGAATGGAAAGTTAAAGAACTCTTTAACATGTATTTGAGAGACAGCAAAGGAAACAATTTAGCCAGAAGCTTAACCTGACAGCTGTTAGAAATGAGGAAACAATATTGAGAAAACAGAAAAGGAAAGAGTTCACAGTGTTCATGAAGGTGAAACATCACTCTAATAAGTGTTTTTATTGACACCAGCTCCTGATTCAGTCACTGAAGTTCCACAGTGAGTGGATTAACCTTTGCTGATGAAGGTGAGAGGCAGGTGAAGTGGTATTGCATGCATCCTGATCAGCAAAGGATGCTAAAATATCATCCCAATAAAACACTGGCAGAAGGGTGAAGTGTCTTAAGCAGGAAATGGCACGTGGATCTTTCTTGCTGGGCTTGGCTGGGGCAGGAATAACACCTAACCCTTCTCCAGCTCTGTAGTGCAACAGTCTGATGTAAATGCAGGGCCATCACCACTGATTAAAAAGCACAGGTCACCCCAGAGCAGAGGCTGGGATTTGCAGACAGCTGTTGCAGTCTCCAACCTGTCTCTGTCCTAGAAAGGCCACCAGCTCTTAACTCCCTTTCTTCCCACTGCAGTCTCTACCTGCCCACACCCAATTGCTCATGCTTCAGCTATTTAAGGGAACAATAAGGCTAAAAAAAGGAAGCACCGCTGCCTGCAAATCCTTCCCCAAAACCTGCTTGCAATTCCTCTCAAGTTTAAAAGAAGTGAACAGGTTAGAAACACGCAGGAAGACTCAAGAGCTACAATAAAACCTCATTTTCAGAAGGGATGACTTTGGGACCATCTTTGCTGGCCAAAAAACTCCCCCAGGGGTGATTAGGGGAAGCAGTCAGGTCAATGATGGCAGAGATAGGAAGATAGGAAGAGAAACCACTTCCTTAACCCAAAGCTGTATCTGGGGCATCAGGGTCTTCATGTCCCTCTTGGGGATTTCTAACACCACAGGAATGAGTGGGAATGGAGCTGGGCTACCCAGATACCTCTGCAAGAGCTCCATTTCTGAATGTCAGCTGTAGAATTCTTTCCTTTCTTGTCATAGATTGTTTATTCTCTGTACCAGAAAAATGTCAAAAGATGTATTTGGTTTTTCTCTCCCAATATCTTACAGTAGGATGGTGCATTACAGTGGGATTTCTGGCTGAAGCAGCTGTAAGACAGAGGAAGGAAGATGTGTGTGACTAAGTTCACCTTGACCTTTCAGGGTTGCCACAGTGAATGCTTATGATGCCTTAAGTTTCAGCTTTCATATTTTCCAGATTCTGTACTGCATTAGTTTATAACTCTGAACTTCATATAAAGTGTTAGCAAGTTCTCTCCACAGTTTAGTCAGACAAAACAATCCTTTTCCAGCCTGAGAACCAAGGACACCGTTGTAGCTTCAGGCCCAAAAAGTGTAAATAACAGTGAATTGAGGAGAGCAAACTGGGAGGATGGGACTTCATAACCTGAAGCTGTAATTGGACAATTAACCCCAATATGGAAATGGACCAGAACTTATAAAAGTGTGAAAACTCGTGACACATTGTCCATCCTGGGCAGAGCCATGGTCAGGCTCTTGTCCTGCCCAAGGTGTGTCCTTGAAAGGCCTTTTAATAAATCCCTACTTTATTCCTTTAACTCTGTCTAGCCTCTGTTCCAGGCAGCCTCTCAAGGCATCGCTCAGCCCCGACCCACTCAGCTGATGGCTGATAAGGGGAGCCCACTCCCAGGAACAGAGGAGCACAGTCCACAGCAGCTCAAAGAGAGACAGAGCTCCGGGCAAAGACCACCAGCAGCTGTGGGAAATCTCCTGTCACATCCAAAAAGGGCCAGCAGCCCCTTTGGAACCTGACAAGTCTGGCGTGGATGGTGGTGGCTGCCAGCTGAGGCAGTGCTGGGGAGGCTGAGGGCTGTGCTGGAAGCCACAGAGCTGATGTGGAAAGCCACCACCGAACCCCAGGCCTCTTCCTGGTGTCCAGTCACAGGTCCCACCCAGCCAGGCACCAGAACAGCTGCCAGCACTGCCAGGGGGCAGGTCCTCATCCTGCCTGGCTTTGCTGTGCCCAGTGCACCTCAGCATTATGTCCTCTTGTCCCTTCTCTTGGCCCAGGGACTGTGACAACCAGGGAAAATGACTCTGCACACAGCAGCTGCTGCAGGTGTGCCCTGAGGAACCCATCCACTGCTCATCTCTCTGCTCCCATAAAGCAGCTTCCTAGGAAAAATACCAGTGCAGCACTGTGGGATTTACCCCAGCAAGGTGATCATGCTCCTCTTTGGGGATATCTCCACAGGGTGCTGTCTCTGCCTAAATGTCAATATTTTTATTTGTGATTTCACAGCATTTTCATAATTTCTGTCTCTAATTTACACTGCCACAACTAGCCTGACTACCATGAGTTTTTCCTTACTGGTTCAGTGCCTTTGCTGTCAGAAATCCTCAACACACACACATCAACCAAAAGGTGGCTGTACACAAGGAACAAGGAAAAGCCACATGGAAGTGAAATTAATCACAGAATCATAGAATATCATGAGTTGGAAGGGATCCACAAGGATAATTTAGTCCATCTCCTGAATTTTTAGAGGGGCCTCTCTACCTGCCATCTCCAAGAATAACTTTTCAGCTCAGATTCATAATCTATTTTAGCAAAGGAAAAATATATAGTATTTTTCCAGTTTAGGGTGAACTGAGCAACTAAAATCAGCCAGAAATCGTCAGATTCCTAGTGTGCCAAATGTGAAAGACTTTGGTGTTTTCTGCTCTGATGATCAAGGGAGACAAATAGTTAATGTGGTTCAGAGACACTGGAGCAGGAATCCACAAACCTTTTAGGCAGAAGTCCTTGACTTTGACAAATAAATCTGTCTTAATTATAAAATACTTTATTTCTGGAGTGGACAGAGACATTAAACAGCAGTTGCTGGAGCATACAAATATCTTGCCTTTGTAACATTGCTTTTCTCCCCCTCAAAGGCTTCTTTTGCTATTCTCTACTGTTTTACTAAATCAAACCATGCCACCAGTTATTCCTGAGGCAAGGACAGACTTGCTGGAAGATGGGCACCCACACACAAGAAGACAAGTCCAGCACTGAGTCTAAGTTGTATTACTTGACTGCAGCTGAAATTACAGGGTAAAAGGTAAATTACAGATAAAAGCTACCAGCAAGAGCTGAGGGGCCAGGTCTCACCTGTGAGCACTCCCCCTTCCTGCTTGGCCTGCCAGAGAATCCCCAAGAAAAAGGGCACACTGCAGAAGGGCAGGTCCAGGGGGACAAGGTGCATTCTCCCATTTTGTTAGCACACAACCAAAAATCACCCAACCACCTCCCCACCTGCTGAGCAGCAGTTTCACACTGACCGTGCCTCACAGGTGTTATGGAAAAGAGAAACAAGGCTACTGCTCAAGACACAGTGCATGCCCACAGCTGCTCCTCTGCCCAAGAGCTTTCCCTGCAAAACCAGGACAGTGAGGCAAGGAAATATATCCTTGCCTAGGTGAGAGAACACATAAAAGAACATTGTTCTGCTTCCTCTGCATGCAGGTTACATGTCAGGACATGTGCCTCGTGACAGGTTAAGAGGGCACATTTTGGGGAAGGGAAACTTTCTGACAACTCATCCCTAGAAGGAAGGCAGGTAATTATATTCCCAGTGGGCTCCATCCTCACCAGGAGAAGGCAGTGCCTGACTTTGGTCACGATTTGGTAATTTACAGCAGAAAAAAGTCCAGCAAAAAGAGCAGTGGGAAGAGCAGTGCTGCATTACTCCCAAAGAGTGATGCAAAGTCTGTCACCCAAAATAAGCACAGGAGATGGTCCCTGCTTCAGGCAACTGATATTTGGCAGCTCTTGGTGTCACAAGCAAAAGTCACAAGGAGACCAACCAAAGGCATCCCAAGGGACAGGCTTCCCTCTGCCAGGAGAGAAGCCTGGATGGCCAGGAAATGCCCCTCTGGAGGCATTTTCTGGACTACAGGTTTCCAAGTGTGCAAAAGGGGAAGTTGTTCTCAAACAGTTCTCAATTTTCTCCTTTCTATGCTTTGCACAACATCTCATGGCTTTAAAACCAGAAGAAAAACGTGAAAAAGGAGGTGCATGTTTTCTCTCCAATCCCTTATGCTATCCACCTGTCCCACATCCTTTCCTATTCATTGCTTCTTTACAGAAAAGGTATTTCAGGAGCATTATAAGATGCTAGAAAGGGAGAGAGCCAGCCCTGTAAACTCCCCACCTGAGGCTGAACAGAGAGGTGAGGGCTTTTACTGACAGAAGACTGAGTGAAGACAAGCACTGTCCACCCAGCTCTTCTCTGTTGTTGGAAAGAACACATATCAAGACATCCACAGTTGAAGCTGTGAAAGACATAAACACCTCTCCTTTGAAAAGCCCTTACTCAAAACTGAACTGGGATGCAATAAATCAGCCCCCACATTCACACAGAAAACAAAACAAAACAAAAAAAAACAAAAAAAAAAAAAAAGAAAGGAAGGAAGGAAGGGGAAATTTAGATTAGTCACAAAGAAGTTCCCCCGCCTGCTCTGTGCATAAAGCAATCTCCTGAAGGCAGAGTCTTCATCTCTGCTCCTGGGGCAGGAGCTCACCAGCCCCCTGCTCCCTCTGGGCTCCCTCTGGGCTCCTGGCCCTGCCCAGCAGCTGCTGGGATGGAAGGACAGCTGGATGCAGAGCCAAGGGCTGGAGAGCAGATGGGGAGCGAGAGGGAACCTGCAGAGGATGAGTGGAAGCAGTGGCAAGGAGGACAGGTTAGGAACACACTGCACCTCGTGTCTGCAGCTGTCCAGTGGATTTTACTGCTTGCCTGCCTCATTTACCTGGGTATACATTTTCTGCGGCCCTCAACGGTAAGAACCCATGTTCAACCCTCTGTCTGCTGGCCTGTAAAGCTTTCTATGGGCTTCTTTTCTTTTTTTTTTTAAGAAAAGAAAAAAGCTTTTACATTTATCCCTATCCAAGTTTTTAATCCCTTCTGTATGATAGTATTTTTTTTTTTTTAATTGCCTGTCCTCAAAATAACATTCAGTGTTGCCCAGTGCAAGGATTGGGCCCAAGTTTCCAGCAGAGTGACTGTTCCAAGAATGCTGTTTTCACTGACCCCTGGGGGAGGGAGGTCTGACTCCCTCCCACTCTGCCCCCTCCCTGCAGTGACTTGTGCGTATTTCCATTTAATTGAATAAGATTGTGTGCGTGAATGACAACTCCATTTGCTCATAAACACCTCCTGAACTTTTGGAGTGTACTAACTGGCAAGCAGATGTGTGAGAAAGCAAGTTACCCTTGTGACAGCTCTAGCAAGACCCCCTGACACCTTTGTGTTCTCTCAGCCTGCCCACAAAGCAGGGTGAGGAGCAGTCATCTCCTTCTGTGCATGTGTGAGGAAGGCTGCTGTGTCCAGAGAGAGTTTTGTGTGCCCACAACACCAGAGCAAGCAGGATAAATAACAAAAATGCTTGGAGCTCACAATGCTGTAGCAAATACATGTTTGACTCTCTCATGTGCTTGCAGACTGCTGGATTGTCAACAACCTTTCACTGCTACTTCAGAACTGCTCGTGCAGCAGCGATTTCTCCTCCCACTCCTTCTCCAGGAGCTTTGCACCACTTTAAAGCTTGTTGTGCTTCATTTCACCCGAGTTCATTCTTTCCTCCCACCTAGGCTTGGCACAGAAGCAAGCCAGGCATGTAACCATGGCCTTGTGCTCCAGGTCCTGGGCTGTTTAGTGAAAACAACTTTCACTGACTTGAGGCTCACAGCAGCTATTAAACTGCAGAACAACAATCCTGATAACACTGAAAGATAACACTTGTCATTCAGGTCAGTCCTCTTCTCCTTCCACTACTCTGGGAGAGAGAAGTTGCACTGTAAGCCAGCAGAGGAGTGCAAGCAGCCACAGTGCTCAAGGTGCAGGAACCTCTCCCAGGTCACACTCTGGCTGTGAAGCCTCATCTCTCAGCATCTGGCTCTTCTGTAAAAATGTTCCTCTTCCAGAGGGATATAGCAGGGTCTGACATTGCTGTCTGTGAGCCTTACAAACCCAAGAGAGCAGCAGGAGGTGAGGGGACACAGTACCTGTCTGGAGTTTCTATTTATCCTGGTTTAGGGCAAATTTGGGAGAAAACCTCTGAGCACCCTTCCTCAACAGAAACAACTGACACAGGGTGCTCGAGGAGTGGCAATGGCAACAGATGAGAAGTCCAGGTCCTGAGAATCACCACAGGACCTTTTCAGTTTTAAACATTTGATAACTATCAGGTTAGGACTATTATTTCTATTATTTTAACAGATAACCCTGGTGTCCTGTTTGGAGTGCACTGCTCTGTGCAGGAGTGCTACATGGGGAGATTTCATTGCAGTGCAATCACGGGGCTCAGCTGGGTAATCATGAACTGGACATGTAAATGTCTCCTGAAGGGGCAGCAGCAGAATCTGACTTGACTTTTGGGGCAGTTTAAGGATACTTTATGGAAGTAGGGGCACAGCAGCTTGAGAGTGGCAGGCTTGGCAGTGCTGGCCCATGGGAGTGAATGAGTGGCTCTCCCTCTATCCTTGGGAAGAGTCTCCTGTTCCCCAAGGTGCAGGGTGCCATGCTAACTTTATTTGCAAGGGAATAACTGTGTTTTTTCACACAGAGACCATATCTGATTCCTTTCCATTGTCCTCATGGAAACACGGCTCTTAAAAAAATCCCTCCTGGACTGTTCTGTGAAAACAGAGCATAAATAATGTCATGGCACATCCTCAGCAAGGTCAGTGTCTGCAGCCTAGACTGTGCTTAGCAAAAAGGGACAGTGATCTCGTTTCTGTCATGACATCACTTGGAGAAAAAAACCTCAGCTGAGATTTCCAAATGAGAAAGTTAAAAAAAAAGGTCAGTGATAGTCTGCTTTTGCATCTGCAATTCCCACCTCTGCTGGAATTACCTTCCCTTGCCACACCTTTCCTCTCGCTTGGGAGGTAAAATCCATGACCCTGATGAGGAGAAGGTACAACCCACTTCCAGAGGATGGTCACCTGCCACCTGTGGGACAGCTCCACGTGTGACACAGGCGGTCCCCTCAATCAGCCCCCTGAGGTTTGCGCTTTGCGTGGTCCAAACTTATTCCTGAAACTTGTGCCACGTGGCATGGCCCTGGACACAGTGTCCCAGGCAGTGTCTCCTATTCAGAGATCCAGCGCAAGCCCAAAGGAGGGGGCTATGTGTAAATGGCACGGGGAAGTCTAAAGCTGTCAGTAAGAAGCACCTCTAGCCTCCTGGCACACTTTCCCACATGCCATGCGAAGGCAGAGCAGAGAAAGAGAGGTCACTAACTTTGCTAGGAGCTCCCAGAGTCCTTCCAGTACCACCAGCACTTTGTCTCCTCAGCAGGATTTACAGTAGGTACCTGCAAAGTGCTTTGAGATCATGGAATAACTGCAAGAAATGTGTAAAACAGGTAATTTGCATTAGTGGCAATGGGGTTGATATTCTTGTAAGTGCAACAAGTTTGTCACCCAGGCTGTCTGTGTTGAATACACCCTGTCCATCAGTGGCCAGACCGCACAGATCGTGGTGGATGCCGTTTGACCCCTGATGCTCAGTGCTTTGCTCCTGTCTTGTTGAGAAACCACCTGGAAGTCCCGGCTGTGTGAGCCAGGAGAGGAATGCTTGTGCACTCAGGAATAACCAGGAGATTCAAGCTGAGGCAATGGACAGGGACGGTGATGCCAAGGGAGACAGTTCCACCAGCCTCACGGGCGACTAAAGCTTGTATTTGTCAGCGGCCTCCAGCCCTGCAGGCGCGGATCCTCAGCCGTGGCAGCACTAGAGGGTGCCAGAGCAGCCCTTTCCCAGCACCAGCACCCAGAGGTGCCAGAGCAGCCCTTTCCCAGCACCAGCACCCAGAGGGTGCCAAAGCAGCCCTTTTCCACCACCAGTACCTAGAGGGGCCCGAGCAGCCCTTTTCCAGCAACCAGAGGTGCCAGAGCAGCCCTTTTCCCAGACCA
>VXAX01007911.1:38710-65632 GCA_013399835.1 Leptocoma aspasia
CCAGCACCCCGAGGTGCCAGAGCAGCCCTTTCCCTGCACCCAGAGGTGCCAGAGCAGCCCTTTTCCAGCACCTGCACCCAGAGGTGCCAGAGCAGCCCTTTTCCAGCACCCAGAGGTGGCAGAGCAGCCCTTTCCCAGCACCCAGAGGGTGCCAGAGCAGCCCTTTCCCAGCACCAGCACCCACCACAGCTCTGGCACACAGCGCTCCGAGCTCCCGCAGCCTTCCCCTGCCCCTTGCCTTTGCCCCGGACCTGCAGACAGTCTGTGCTCACACCCCGCACGTTCCCTGTGCCCCTGTGACACCTGAGCCCAAATCCATGAAAGTCAGCCCAATCCACATCTCCCCAGCACACCTTCTTCCTTAGGAAGCCTTTGGCACAGGTAAAGAGAAGAATGCAGAGCGCTGAGCCCAAGCTTTCACTCTTTAATGAAGCAAAACGCTGAAGATTTGTGGTTGTGTAGAGACTGCAGATTTGGGTCTTCTGTGGTTATGATGAGAGACAAGTTTGAGATGCCAAGTGCCAAGTTCAGATTTAAAAATCCAATTTTGGTGCTTTGCATATCTGACCAGTAAGATACACACTTCTGTATTTGCATTCACTTTCTCTGTTACATTCATAAAATACAACTCACAGAATCACAGAATTATTTAGGCTGGAAGGGACCTTGAAGATAATCACTTTCCAACCCCTCTGCCATAAGCAGAGAGGGACACCTTGCACTATCCCTGGTTGCTCCAAGCCCCTTCCAAACCTGTCCTTGGACACTTCCAGAGATGGGGCATCCACAGCTTCTCTGGGCAGCCTGTGCCAGTGCCTCACCAGCAAAATTAGGAAGAATTTCTTCCTAATACCTAATCTAAACCTACCCTCTGTCATTTAAAAACCATTCCCCCCTCTCTTACAACTCCAAGCCCTTGTCAAAAGTCTTTCTCCAACTCTCTTGTAGCCCCTTTAGTACTTGAAGGTGCTTTAAGTTCTCCCTAAAGCTTTCTCTTCTCCAGATTGAACAACCCCAACTCTCTCAGCCTGCCTTCATAGGAGACGTGCTCCAGTCAATTCTAAACCCGTGTCAGTGCACTTAAGACTCTCTGAGAGGCACACACATCCAGTAACAGCCTGACCAAAGTGCAAGGAGCCACAGAGCCAGACCCACCTCTTTGGTGCCCTGCAGGAGGGTGGGAGCTCCCCTGGCTCCCCGCTGTCCAACGATGCCTTTGCCAGGTGCTGTACACCAGGCTCATGCAGAAAAGGCTCTGCACCCCTTCCTTGCTGTTTGCTCTGACCCGATGCACACTCCAGCAAGGTTTTCTAAACAAAACCAGCACTCTCCGGGCTGCTCTGGAGCTCTGGAGGGCTCAGCACTGGGCTGGAAGTCGCACTGGCTGGGAACCACGCTGAAATAGTATTCTATAATCATGATAGAACATCGAGTCCAGATCAGAGCTGGCTGGCAGCGGCTGTGACGCCGAGGCTGCCTGCTGGGCTTTGGGAGATGCAGCTGCTCTGCCCCTGTGGAGGATGAAAGATCCTGGCTGGGAAATGAAAGTGACAGCAGCAGGGGAAGCGCCAGCCCCGTGCCTTAACGAGGATTTATCTGCTTTGTTTTCCAGACCCAGAGTGACAAAGTGCTGTGGACCCACATTCGGTACTCAGGTGGGTGTTGGGGTGGGGGGACCCTGGCCCCTTGATGATCCCCCAGTGTAGCATCCCTCTGGCACACTGGGAGGGCTCCCCACTCTACCACAGTCCCCAGGGACCACCATGGCATCCTGTGGCCCCTAAAATACCGAAATGGCTCTTATGTGCTTGGTGCCACAGTGATGGCTATTTCTTCTGATGGAGGACAGGTGCCAGGAGAGCTGTAAGGGGAGAGGGGCCAAGCCTGCCCCAGTGCTGCAAGGGGACAAAATGGAACAATTGGGTTTTCCCAGAGCAAAATAAAAAACCTAAAAATCTGCGTGGATCTTCGCAGCCCTCACCTACCTCCTAAACCACTGTATATTAACAAGAAATGCATTTTTGAGAATTTACTAAACACACGTGGCACACTCTTGGGTTTTTCTGGCACAAGCCAATGGTTTCCTGATTTATGAAAAATGTAAATTATTTCCTTGGGAGGAGTGGGTGAGAGCACACACCATATCAGATGTGCTGCTCTGCATGCCAGCTGCATTGGAGACTTGTCCGATGTCACGCCTCAAAGACAACACCAATTAGTACAATTTTTAACTAGTACTGAAAATATTATTGACAGTTTTACTTTCAGTTAAAAGTGTGAGGCAGCAGTGAGTCCAACCTAATAGAAACTCGTCCTTTAGAGGAAAAGCTTGAGAAATTTGGCCCCAGCCCAGAGGGGCTGTGCTCCCTGCCTGGAGACCTTCTGGGTGCCCTGGTTCCTTGGGTTTCAGCTGGTGTGCTGAAAACCCAGGGGCACAGCAGAGGAACATGGCCAGCATAGCCCTGGGAACTGTTACTCTTCATTCCACGAGAAAACCTTTCGTGCCAAGTTCTGCTTTAATTTTTCCTTATTCTGCTCTGTATTAATTAGTTCCTTCTGCTTCTGTCTCTTTGCTGCTCTTTCATCTTGTCTTCTGGGAAAAAAAAAAACCAACCCCACAACCAAACCCTAAGACAAGGGCTTATGTTACCAGCATCTCCACAGAAAGCATTTTTTTGTCTTTCAGCATTCCTTTGGATGCTTTTTCCTCATCTTATTTACTGTCTTAATTTTCCTATTCTTTTTATGAACCTGTTCTTTCTAAACTCAGAGCGATGCTTTACTTACTGTATTTTTTCTGTATTCTAAGACACAGAGTAAGTAAATAGAGCATAAATAAAAATTTGGAGGAGTAATCCCAATAAACCATGTGCCAAAAGGCATAGCCTAGTCAGGAGTGGTAACCTGTAAATTTTCACAGTAGATGATGTTTGGCTAGAGTAGATGACATTCTAGGTCTGGTCTGCCCTGTTCTCTAGCTTATTCTCCCGTTTTTCATATTTTTCTTTTCAATCTTCCCTGCAGTCAGGTGGTGTTAAACAACCCATTCGCTAGAAGACATTTGTCATCACGGGATCATCTTTGCTTCCTTCTGATAGTGATAGCATAGGGTTAAAATGCTTCTAAAATTATGGGAATAGTATTTGGAGAGGGTGGAAAGGAGCTAGGGCTGGGAACACATTGTACTAGATCATGAGCTAGGCCTGGGAACACATTGTCTGTACTAGATCATGAGCTAGGCCTGGGAACACAATTGTCTGTACAAGGTCATGAGAAATGATAGGATTGTTAGGTGTGATGATTATCTGGTAATTGAACATAATTATTGTGTAGACATATGAATCATGCAAATGATGTTTTGCAGGGCTTGAGAATTCACACTTGGGTGAAATCAATGAACACAATAGAACAATATAAGTTTAATGATTAACATATAGTTATGTAACAAGAAGAGTATAAAACATGTCCATTTCAAACCCATGTCGGGGTCAGATTTGGGTCTTTGCCCCTGGCTCCCAGAGCTCTTTTAATAAAGCACCTGCATATAATCAAGCTATGCTGTGTTTCATATGCTGACACTTCCATTCCAGGCAAAAGCATCGAAGGAGTGGCCATGAATCTCACTGCTGAAATGGGCCCCATCCAGATCAGGAACGGCTCCATCGTGATCCCCTGCGATGGCCTGTACCTGGTGTCCCTGAACAGTTCCATCTACCTGGAAGAGGAGGACTGGCTGAAGCTGACACTGCAGGGGACACACGAGACGACCAGCAGCGCCCTGTGGGAGCAGATTGTGCACAGTGACAGCACAGTGAACCTCACCACAGTGCTCTACTTGTTTGGGCAGGACAGCATCACTCTGTGGACCAACTCCAGCGCCACCATCTCGGATCTGTCCTTTAGCCTGGTGTTAGTAACTGACAACAAGTGCTAGCTGGAGGAGCTGGTGTATGAAAAGCAGCATGGAAAGCACAGCCTTCCCCACCGACCTGTAGGTTTTGTACTTGTACAGGCAGACTGCTCTAGAATCCCTCCCTGGGGCTGTGGGGAGCCTCAGTGGGAGTGCAGATAAACCACAGTGCAGACAGGCTTTATATAGTGCATGCAGGGCTCTCCTCTTTGGAGCTCTGTGCAGCTGATTTGCTACCCAGGACGGACCTTTCCAACACTGGGGAAAGGGATGCATGGAGCTCTTGAGAAGAAGAGAAATGAAAGCCAAAGAAAGTCACCCAAGCTTAGCTCGTATTCAGAGAAACCCCGGGTTTCTCTATTTACTTGACAGCATCTGTATATAGTAGAAATGTGTTGTATTTTTTCTCAAATAAAAGTCTGGTGAGTAAGGAAGATACCTCAAGTGTCTTGAAGCCATTTGGAGCAGGAGGAGCATGAATCTGCCCGGCAAGATGGAAAACAGGGAAGGGGCAGCAAGGGAATGCCTTTGGAGTGAGCCAGATAAAGGCTGTCTGAGAGGGAAAGGCCTTGAGAGAAGGTAGTACTTGGAAATGAGCTGACAGGACTGCACTGGACAGCAGGAGCACAGGCCCTGCACTGACTGTGGAGTTTTGGGGAGCAGCCTTTGAGAGCAGAGCCCCACTGGCTGTGCCAGCTGTCTGCAGACTACTGAAGCCTGAGCCCAAACAATATCTGGTGGGACATTTACATCTTGAGGTGTAAGATCTCAGAAGAGAATCTCCTTCAGGCACGCAGACTGACCCAAAAGTGATCCAGGCACATAAAAAGTTGGGCAAACGTGAAGACTTCTGGATGTGGTGAGTTCTCTCTAACGGACCAAGTGGAAGCTGCAGGTGTGTGCATCCTTTCCTCAGGGAGGACTCGGATGGTTCTCATGACTGCTCTTGACTTTGTCCTACAGGTGTGCACCAGGGATTCCCAGGCACAGCCTCCATGAGGCACCTGTGCACACCTGCCTGGCTCCTGCTGAGATCAGGCTGCTCTCAGTGACCCCGGGCTGCCCATCCCTGTTCTCATTGCAGCTCGGGGCTGCTGGAGACAAGTCCTGCCCTGTCGATGCTGCAGGCAGCACCTGACCCAGCACAGCCAGCAGCTCTGGGATTTTTGGTTGCAGCGAGGCAGATTTTAAGGGTGAGCTGACTACTTGTCTCCCAATGAACTCCATCAACATTTCAGCGTGTCACTGCCGGCTGTACCCTCCAAAGTCTTTTGTCAGAAGTATCTATGCATTTAAATGACAGGCATAAGAATGTTACATCTGATTTCTTAGAAACACTGGGAAGGGTTCAGACCGGGCTGTCAGCAGCGAACTCCTCTTTGAAAATGCTCCCAATGCTCTGGACTGTTCCTGCTTTGCAGGCACCCAGACCTGGACTGACGTGCTCATGGCTGAGCACTCCTGCAGACTCACATGCTACAGGCAACGAAGGACATCCTCCAGGCCTTGGAGAGCTCTCCTGGGCTTTAGGCCAAGGAACTTCCCTACCTGGGCCAGGCCAGAGCCTCAGGGGAAACTGGCTGAAGCAGTAAACTCATGTAATGCCCAAGAAGCAGCTTTTCTCCTCCCAGCTGAGAAGCTGTGGCTGACTTGCACCCACAGGATACTCATCATTAAGGGATATTTTGGGCTTTTAAGTCTGGCCACACTTACCACCACAGGGACTGAAGGCAGCTACATCCTGCCCTGAGGCTGGGGATTGTCACAGTCCCCAGTGGAAGTGAGAATGTGTTTCTCTTCCTAAAAAATAATAAATTTTTCCTTTGCAACCTTTGGGTTTGTACTGTCCCTTGGAGGTGGGGGCTGGGTGAGAAGGAGGTTGAAGGTGGTGAATTATACATTCAGTGTTTGAGCAGACGTTTCCATTGTAATGAAAGCTATATGAAATTATCACATGCTTCCTTTTTTTTACAGTTCAGCTTTAGTTTCAGCTCTCCACGAGGGTATGCAGGGCTGGTGCTTCCCAACATGTGCTAACACAGGGGAGACCACGTCAGCAGTGTGTGCAGGGGTGCACAGGATAGCAAGAAAGATGAAGCCTAGAGAACACAAATGGATTTGTTCTTTGGAAGGCTGCACCCACCCTTTCTTCTTGTTTAGAGCAGGAGAGGGCATTTCACACACTGATCCCACTGCACTTCCAGGCTGAACTAGACTGACCTACATCTATACACTTGTACAGATGCACCGTGCCCTTGTCTTGAAATAAAGGTTGAAATTATTCAACTCCTGACATTGATTACTTGATGGACTGACTGTCCTCATCAGTAAGTTTCCATACCATCAGCTTTTGTTTGTACCTGGAGACCCCTTTCTTCCACAAGGTTAAAGTCTCTTTGATATAAGAAACATTAATTTTTGTTACTGGGGTTGTTAAGGCTTTGCAGGAGCTCATAGATGGTGCTAGAGTCCCATCTTACAGCTCTGTTCAGCCCGGCCAGTCCACTCAGGGTTTAGGTCACCCCTTGGAGCCGGGGGTGTGGAAGTGCAAGGCTGGACCAGGCAGTGTCTGGAGACAATCCCTGACTACAGAGGGCCAGCACATTCTTTTTCCTGTGCTTACTGTCATGGAAAGGGGACCTCGTGGTGTGTCCTCCCTTTCCATGAGGGCATTTCACAGGACACAGCCATCAGCTGGGTCATCACTGACCCTTCGGTGTCAAGGCAGCCTCTCCCACTGCTGTGGGTTTTGTCTCACACACGCCACTGTGTACCCCTGCCCTTCTCTCTCTTCTTTCCCATCTCTCCTCGCTCACATTAAGGGTGACAAAGCTGATGTGAGAGCCATGGCCACCCCTGGGGAAGGAGCTGGCCTCACTGCTCCCAGGGGAGAAGGAGCTGCCGGAGGTGACACAGAGCAGAGCGGCATGGAGGCCGCTTCTCCTTACACAAGAAATGATGGGAAACGTTCAAGGTCCATTCACACCCGTGTGAAAATGACCACTTTTTCTACCACATATGGTTATCAGTAATAATGGCTAATGAGCCTGTGATTTTTCAGACACCATTTACATTTCTTCAGCCAGCGTGAGTCACGGCTATTGCCTGTCAGCTGAGAGAAGAAGAAAGCTGGAGTGTGCTTGGCAAAGTGTAGCTGGCTGCTGCTGCTGTAGAGCCAGCACTGTCCAGCTCAGGCAGCAGAAAGCACAGGAATTTAGTTTCCTTATGCAACAATCAAAGTGGGGAAGTATGACATAGAATCAAGCAGCCTCCTGCAGTAACTAGCTGGGAAGGTTTGATTTATTAGACTTTTCTCAGCAACATCTCTAACTTCAGAGGTGTTCTCTGAGCTGGCAGTTGGTTCCTGTTTTCCGAGGGATCCAGACCAGCTCCAGAGATGCTTGCTTCCAGCTATGGGGTAATAATCCACCAAAATAAGCAAATTGAGCAACACACTCACTGAGGACTGGGAGGAGTTGGTGCCAGGCCAGAAAAGTGGTGAGAGTAGCAGAAACATTTATCATTGTCTGCAGCCTTATATGCCCTGAGGCCAGGGAGGATCGGGGAGGTTATTTGCTCATTTTCCAAGTGGATGAGGAAGGCAGTTAAGGGCTCCATTCTCCATGTGGATTAGGAAGGCTGCTGAAGGCTCAGTTCTCCAACCAGATGAGCAAAGCTGTTAAGGGCTAGCAAGCCAAGCAAGCAGAGTGGAGCCTGGGGGCACAGCTCCCCATGGAGATGCCAAGCAGCAAGGCAACTTTCTGGCAGCTGCTCAGCATCCCAGAGCAGAACACACCCCACACACTGTGCTGGGAGAGGCTCTCTGTGCCCACTGCACCAGGAAGGAGCAGCCTGAGGACTAGGAAACCCACAGGCCAGGGCAGGAGAGGAGAGTGAGGCTGGCTGACCTGTCCCAAGGGAGCAAGGACACTAGGCACAGAGCCCAGGCAAGCACAGGCAGGACAGCTCGGGAGGGATGTGAAGCTGGTAGGGGTCCATGGACTGACTGTCCTTAGGACTTTAGGAATGTAGGCCAGTTGGAAGGCAGGACTAAAGGACTGTTTCTCCTGTGAGCTCACTCTCAGTGAACCAAACCTCTGTGAACACCTAAATACAGCCACTGCCTCCTCAAACAGCCACTTCCTCCTCTTGCACGATCACCTTTTCAGTATGACAGCTCTGTACTCTTGCTCACCTGTTCTCCCAAGTGGGCTATGAGCCCCACCTGCTCACAAGCACAAGAGCACTCCCATTCCTGGATGTGCACTTTCTCCTGTGCAGAGATGCACAAAGACTCTGCATTTCAGGGAGGCTGGTAGTCCATGCTGTGCTTTGGTGGCCAGCCAAGGCACAGGGCAAAGTTTGGGGCAAGACAAAACTTGATGTGGGAACAGATGTACTTTCCCTAATAATTGCTTTCACTGTTTGCTTTAAAGCAAAATTCACACCTATTTACTGGCAATCCAGAGGCCTGTTTCATTTCTTTATATAGAAAAGGTGGTACTGATCACACTGCAAGGACAAACATTTAACCCAGCATAGGATCTGATTCATAAGGGATACAGCAGCCCCATCATTTCATCACCAGGTGCATGCCTGAGACAAGACATCACTGGTGTTATCTCATGGAGTTCAAAGGACTCACTTTCCTTTGTCTTGTTTTGTTGATTTAAGGTTTCTATTACTGCCAGTTATTTGGCTTACTGTCACCAGCAGAAAAAGTGAGCAGAATGCATACATCTGATAGGGACAAACAGATGAGACTTGGTTTCAGACTTTTTTAGGGGTTATGTGCAGCGTTTTGAACCATTGGTTGATCTGCTTCTACCTTTGTCACTTCCCATAGGACCCGGAGACACTGACACACCTGCCAGCAAGAAACTTCTTTGATGTCTCCTGTGTGCTAGGATAACAGCTGGACTTGGTAGTCGGAAAGCCTTTCCCAGCCTAAACGATTCTATGGTTCCATGTGTTCCACCCTTGAAAATGTGAATAAATAACTCTGGTAGCTGCTCACCCACTTTGAAAAGACTCAGATTATCCACTGTCCCCAGCAGCATCCACACTTTACAAGAAAAGGTTTGCTCCAGCTTGCAGGAGAAAAATCTCATTGCCTTTCCCGTTAGTTTCAGTAATTCAAGCCATCTCCTTGTGTTATGCTTGATCCTTTTTCTAAAAATGTCCTTTCTAGAAGCAGAGCTAGGTGCTGCCTTCCCGAGCCAGGGCTCATGTCCCAAATCCTGATGTTTGCACTGCCTGTGCTGTCACAGATGCACAGAAACCTCACCTGCCCCATTCCAGAAAAAGCCAGGATTCCTCCTTGCTGTTGTGGGTACAGTCACACACACCTTTGTCCCATGCAAAAATACCTGCAAAGAAACAGATGGAGATACAAAACCCTCCCCCGACGCTGCAGACTTCCACAGGGCTCTGCATATGGTTTGGAGCAGAGAAGCTCTAGATGTCCACAAGAACTGTGCTGCAGTGGTGTTGGTCAGAGCTGAACACCACCCACACCATTAATGCTCCAAGATTTGAGGTCAGCACAACAATGCTGAGTGAAGAAAGCTGTGTTGGACCAGAGAGGAAGCTGAATTGGTGATCAAAACCTAAACTTAGTGGAAACAGCTGGTGCTGCATAATTAACACCTGCCATGCCTCACATTGTAAATACAGCTGGAAGAAAAAAAAAAGTAGAGAGAGAGACAAAATCACCAAAGGGTGCCAAGCAGGGAAAGCTCTGAGGGCTTTTCCAAGCAGATTGTGAAGATAGCTTTGCTGAGAGATGAGTGGCTCCTCCGTGTGTGTTGGGTGCAAGCTCTCCACCTGCAGGTGAGCATCCCTGCCCGTGGCTGGGAGCAGCTTCTGCACACAAATCCCAGGACAGTGTGTTTGGGATCCTGGGAAAACCTCACTCACAGACCATACCCATGAAGAGCAGTGAGCACTGTAATTAGCCCTGGAAGGTTTCTGGGAAGGACACACAGGCTGGGACAGTGTCTTGGCTTAACAGCACCCCAAGGGCAAAGGGCTAAACCATACAGCATCAGGAGTCTCTGTAATAAAACACATCATACCAAATGCATGTAAAGTCACATTGTTTCAATAAGAATTGTCATGATTGAAAAACAAGCTAGTTTAGTCAGAGAACATAGTCATAAGGGAAGAACACAGTTCTCTCAAGTAATCAAAAATGACCTTATCTGTTGAGGGCCATCAGCGTAAGCAATTAATTAAGGTGTTTTGTTCAGCAGTGATGCCTATCAGGTGTCTCACTTCTTGTGTGGATTTTCCTTGGGCCTAAGGCTGTACTATAACCCTGAGGAAAACATTTTCTGGCCTTGTAATTCTGGAGCATAACTCTGAATGAGTGGCTTTGTCTACACCAGTTCTATCCTTGAGAGACCAGCACTGTCTGGTCACTGTGGCCCCAAGGGCACGTGAGAGCAACTTGGTTTTCTTTCTTGGTCCTCTTTGCACCCTCTGTCCCAAACTGAGCACAGTGAGTCAGACCTCGAGGTCTGAAACTTTCTCCTTGTCCTCCTGACCACAATCATCAAAAGTATGAGTATGTTAAAATACTTCAAATGAAAGCACATTTGGTGTCATTCTTGCAACACTTTTACACTTGCACTTTCTCCAAACCCAGGAAACTGCAACAACAAATTAAGACAGATTGAGCAGTTCCAGGTATTGTGTCACAAGTATCTGAGGATTGCCCATCTCAGTTTAGCTATTTCTGAGGCTGTTCTGCAATGCTTGCACACCCTTGCGCACAGGTGCAGATATGCCAGGTGTGCCACGTTTTCCTCACAGCTCCTGTGAGACCAGCTTCAGCAAACAGCAAAGCATTAATTCAGGAATGTGGTGGGAAAACGAACCTAAGGCCCAGACTCACAGTTTTGTTTGAAATGGTCCTGAATTGCTGTGGTGGCTTTCCACAGCTTGAAATGCCAGATTGGCCACTGGGGGGTTGCAGGAATCAGAGGATGGATGGAGAGTTCTGCTGTTGTGGCCACAGCCAAGGGATGAACGCAGCAGGTGACACAAAAAGGCAAGGGGCAGAAGGCAGCCTCAGACAGGGTTAGGGCAGGTCTCCATCAACCACAGAGCTCAGAGAGCAGCCAAGCACAACCACGACTTTACACACACACACTGCCTGCAGCCCCTGTCCCCCTAATCTGAGGGCTATGAGGAAGGACAGGTTAGGACTGGAGTTCTGGTCTCTATTCCTGCACCTGGCTTTGGTGCTTACCTAAAACAGGGCCTAAAGCAAAATCTGTGAAGGATGTGCCACCCATCACAGCCTTGCAGCTGGAGCTGGGCTCCCTCTGGCCCGTTCTCCCTGCCCCATTCCTTTGCAGGGTGAAACAAGCTCAGCAGGAAGGCTGAGGTGGCTGCCATGCAGCACTGAGAGGCCTCATCGTGGGGGCAAGTCTCACCCCAGGTGAACGATGCCTCTTGCTCATCTTTCCCGTGGGATTTTTTCCTCATGCAAAAGCAGGCCAATGTCACTAGCAGAATCCGGTCTTTGCCTGATTTTTCAATTTTCCCTGGGAATGAAGGTTTAGGTTATTCCCTGTCTCCATCCACATTGCCACAGAACTTGAGCAGGGTGAGAAGAACCCAGCATTGCTGAGAGCAGGCACACTGAGTCGTGTCAGGGTGAGAAAATTAGCTGCCCAGGGAGCTTCAGGCTCCACAGAGAGACTTCTAACTACAATACATGCCAATAACCTTGTGCAGTCTTGGGAGAAAAAGATGCCTGGGATATCCCTCCATTTCTGAGGTCTGGATTTCTCCTGATGTGCTGGGAGGTGCTGCCAGTAGGATCTCAGATGCGTGGGGGAAACATCTGGATCTTTGTAAACAAAACAAGCACTGTGTGGATGCAGGGGTGGGAGCTCCCAAGGGATTGCTTCACAGCAGGAATGAGAGGAAATGTCACAGCCCCGTCATCACAAGACCTTTCTTGGAGCAATTTCCTGGGATGCCTTGAGGTCAGAATTCCTGCAAACATAAAAATACCCCTCCTTTCTGGCTGCACCTCCCCTGCCTGCTCCTCCTCTTCGTGCCCTCACCTCAGGAGAGGTGCACCCCACTGCAGCACATGAGATCACCTTGCCAGGTGCTGTGTGGGCAGATGAGATCTGTCAGCAACCTGTCCCACTCATGAGCCCATAAATTACATCTCACTTAACCAAAAGAAGCAGGAAAGAAATTTCAGTTCTTTTGCCTGGGGACACTGATGGGAAGGGCTTCCAAAGGAGGTTGATAATTAAACTAACACTAACAGCTCCCAGCTGGTAATGCCAGCTCATCAGTTTCTGGGCTGGGCAGAAAACCTCACTATGGTTGCAAAACTGACTGAAATCTTAATTTCTCCTCCGCCCGAGTCTCAATCAGTTTTTCTGTTCTGATAGTAGATAGACAAGGCAGCTGAGTGAACAGAGAGGTTCAGCTTTCACTTTCGACCCTCCAGGCACCACTTTAGGTAAACTGCTGTTCAACTGCTTGGCTGTGTTCCACCACAGAGCTGTGCTTGGGGAATTGCCTTGTCTCCCTGCTCCCTGCTAAAACAAACTCCTAAACTGGTGCCTGCATCGTGGTAAGGGCATGCAGAAATCAAGCACAGGTTGCTGTGAAACCTCCCAAATAAAGAGATGATCCCAGTGGCAAGAAGAGGGTCAGCAAGAAGGGGTTTGAGTACACAAAGTACTGAAGTGGCAGCTCTTGACACAGTCTCTCAAGCATCATGCCTTTGAAAGGTCCACTGAAAGGTTAGATGTTAGGATAAGGTTGGTGACTGTCCTTAATCGGAGGAAACATACTTGATTTGGGTGAAAATCCCTTAATTTCTGCCAAATCCTCCAAGGAATGCAATTCAGTAGTTGGATAAAATCAGCTGAAGGGCTGGACTGAATACTATTAATGTAATTTTGATACAAATGAAGATGCATTCCCACAGGCAGTAATTTTCTCTTAATTCCTTTCAAGATTGTTTCCATGTTTCATGTAAAAAAAAAAAAAGGCTTAATTTCAAAAATAACACAGTTTTTTTCAAAGCCAAACAAATAAAAGCCTTAAGAGCAAAACAAAATGTCATACCCTTATGTCTGAACTTGCAACATTTTTGTCTGCAAGGAAGAGTAGATGTCTTTCCTTCTTGATCTTTACAAATTTTTAGTTCATAAACCAGACAGTCACACACTCCCAGGGAGGCTTTTCATGCAAGCCATGGCATCTGTCCAGGACATCTCCCAGATGTCGGGAAGTCTGTGCAAGGAAGCTCAGATCTGGGGAACTTGGCAGTGATAATGCACAAAGGTGTCTGAAGGGATGGATTTTTTTTCCTTGCTTCTGGTCTGGGCTGAGTATGACTCCTGTTTTTCTAAACTTTGCTGGAGACACCAATAACAGGAGCTCAGCTCTGGGAAGACAAAAGCAAAGGTGCAGAGAGGGTGGGCAGCACCCCAGCTGGGTGCGGGTTGGCGTTGGGTGGCAGAGCTGGCTGAGCTCAGTGAGGTCAAACAATGAGCTCAGTGTTTGGATGTCTCTTCCCTGGCTTCTAGGCAAGCACGAGGGAAGAAGGGGCTACCTTGGGTGGTTGATGGGGATCCCCAGCCTGCTTTCCTCACTCCCACTCTCTGGACAGAGCTCAGAAACATCCGGCAAGGGAGCACGGGAAGGAAACTCCTGCTGAGGAGTTCTGGCACGGAGCCATGGGGTGTCAAACCAGAGCATGGTCACAGGCTGCCAAGTCAAACCAGCTCAGAGCAGGAGAAGCTGCTGTGGGTCCCAGCCCAGCAGCTGAGCCACTGGGCACAGTGTCCTGTCCCCAGGGAGCAGAGGCAGGATGAGGGACAGGCGACTGACACATGCCTGCTCTGAGCCTGTGATCCTTTTGGAGAATGTTTGTGAGGGTGTGGGCCACAGCACAGCGTGGCTGAATTTATGACATAGCTTGCTCACCACAAACTGTACAGGAGGTACTTTTTGCTCTTCTGGATGGCACAATGCCATCCAGATTCCAACAACGGATTCCAAACCCCTGCACTGGCATTATCCTAACTCCTTATTCCAGAGGTTTTTCTCCAGCAGATCCCTGCCTCTGTCCCAGGATCATGGATGGTCAGAGGAGAAAGGAGCATCCTGAGCTGCCTCACTCTGGGAAGACTGAAGAGGACTCTGCAGCTGCAGGACCCTGCATGGACCCTCGGACCCACAAGCATCAGGAGGGTGACATGGGGTTTGTGCTGGCTGCTCCTTACAAAGTGAGCTCACATAGAAGGGAGCATCTCATGAAATGAACAGATAGCAGGAAAACAAAGACTTCTAGAAGTTTTTTCATGCAGTAGGCCATACAAAATAACCTTCTGAAGCCATTGCTTTAAGAGGAAGCTAAGAGGTTGGACAGGCGCAGAAAGCAGCAGATTCACACACAAGGAACCCCTCAGAAACTACTGCAGGGAAAGAAACAATACACATCAGACTTGGTGTCTAAGGCAGGATACCACACTGGATGGGCCCCTGAGCCCACTCAGCTTACCCACTGTTATAAGGTTGAGTGGAAAGGGCAGTACTCCAAAAAACGGGTCCCCAGAGCTGAGTAGCCAAACCACAGCAGTGGCAGACCAGGCTGTGTGTGCCCAGCGTGGGCAACTCCATGCCATGTGCCAGGACTTGATGTCCCTGTGGCAGTGCTCATCATCTGCTGCCCTGCCAGGGCAAGAAATCCCCTCTGGCAAAGCTCACGTGATTAAGGGCAGGGAGTTGTGCAAGGCAGCACTGGAGGACACAGCCCCAGCTCCATCATAAGGCAGTGGTTCTCCAAATGCACGGAGGAAATAAAAGCAGCATCTGATGATGCAATGGGAAGAAAGTCAAGAGGGGGAAGCCATAAAGACATCCATGCACAAGGATAAGAGGGTTTAATTAGCACAGCCACCCTCGAGCAACACTGTGAGGAGCAGGGACAGCCCAGGGCAGGGGCTGGGGGCTCGCCCCACGGCTGGGCTGTCCCCATTGGGGGGCACTGGGGAAGGCAGGAGGTGCCTGGCTCACACTGCACAGCACCCTGACATTGCTGAGCCAACAAGTAACCCAGGTTTTCAGCCAACAGTTTCAGAGGTGGGTTTCTTGGCAGGCTGGCCCAGAACGGACACACAGCCCCAAGCTGAGTGACAGCAAGAGCAGGGCTGTTTCATTTTACCAGGGAGGGCAGAAGCAGAGAGAGGCAGGCTGCCAGATGCTGATGCAATGTGAGATTCTGAGCTCTAAGTCTTTCTGAAGAATTTGAAGAAGAAAAATTTCAGTGTCTGGATGGGTGACGCAAGCCTCCCAGCCCTGGGCTGGGAAAGAACCGTGCCAAGGTTTCACAGTTTTCAGAAGGATTTCTTCTTTCCCATCTCAGGAATCTGGGATCTCTGCCAGAGGAGGAGCAGGATTAGTGAATAAACAAACAGTACTTCACATTCCTAAAGCAATTTGTAAGGCAAGTGAAAGAGCCGAATGAGGTAAAAACTACCCTTTTTCCTCCACTCCTCCCTCTGGGCTCCTTGTCACAACATGCCCCGGATATGCCAAGTACCTGTGCACCCCACAGCATACCCAAGAGGTCAGAAATGCCACACAAAACCCGAGTCCCATCCTTCTGAACACAACCTCCCACACTGGAAAAGACATTGCCACATACTTGTTCCATGCCAGAGCATCACCACCCTCATGGTAAAAAATTTCTTCCATATATCTCATCTGAACTGACCCTCTTTTAGTTTAAAACCATTACCCCTTGTCCTGTCTGTTTAAAATGTCAGTCCTCACCTTTCTTATAAGCCCCCAATAAGTACTGAAAGGGCTCACTGAGGTCTCCCTGGACCCTCCTGTTCTTCAGAGCAACCCCAACTCTCTCAGTCTTTCTCCATCAGAGAGGTGCTTCATCCACCTGATCATTTTTGTGGCCCTCTTCTGGACTCACCTCAACAAATCCATGCCTTTCCTGAGCTGAGGGCCCCAGAGCTGGATGCAGCACTCCAGATGGGGTCTCAACACATCAGGGTAAAGGGGCAGAACCCTCTCCCCTGACCTGTTGGTCACATTTCCTTTCATGCAGCCCACATTTTCCTACAATCCATTTGGATTGATGTGCCATGTGCAGGGCTGGGTACAGAAGTACAACTGTAGGCTCTTGAGCCTGGGCACGAGAGCAAGAGTGTCACAGAAGGGTAGGGTGAAATTCAAATGGTCTGGAGAGAGTGTCTGAAAAAAGGAGACACAACTGAGGAAGAAGAAGGTGCGAGTTCCTACTCTGCATAAGCAGGAATGATCTGCAGTAGAAATGCAATAAGGAGTGAATAGTTTGTGAGAAAAGCATCTGGGGGCTGCACAGTCCTGAGACCAGGCTGAAGGAGACACTCGCTGGAAAAGGCAGAAATCACTCTCTATGTGGGAGCTTGAAGGTGTGTGTGGGAGGGCTGAGTCTAGAACCAAGTGTCCCACTTCCTGAAAGGGCATGAATCAGTCACACATAACCAGAAGTGAAACTGGAATATTTGGAGATGTGGGAAACATCCCCCAAGAGTCCTGTTGACCTCTGGAAAGATTTGCCCACAAATGACTGATGCAGAGAGAAAGGAATAACCTGACCACGCTGGATAGCAAAGGGGCCACAGGCTTAATCTGGAAGCCCATGGGAGACTGAGGACAAAGTCCACGTTTTTAAGGAGAATGAAGACCTAGAACAGAGGGACTCTTTGAGGTCTTTAGCTGGACAAATTCCTTTCAGGTATCATGCCAGAACCAGCTGGTGCTCCTGCCATGGAGTGGGGTGAGGTGAGGGGGCAGAGGACCTCCCTGGGCACAAGATGCAGCTGAAGGAGAGAACAAGCATTGGATTTCTGCAACAGCTCTACTGAGACTTGGAAAATGAACTCACCCATCTATCTGCAAATATCAAACAGATTTTCTGAGACTGGTGCAGAACCACTGTGATTTTCCAGATTAGCCACAATCACTGGTACTCTCTGGGTGAGGAGAATGCAAATATGTGAACAACCACTTCCCTCTTTGGTGTCTTTAGAAGACCATAATTAGCACATTTTCATCCTGTCCCACTCACACTGTTTCCACTCACTGTCACGCCACAACTCCCCCACTTTTGCAGCAAGAGGCAGCAGAGAAGAGGCTGCACTGCTTTCTCCAACCCCAGTGACAAGGGCTGAGAAATCAGGAAATACTTTTTAGAGTTTTGAACTAGGCAAATGACTCTTTTCCTACAAGGTGCCAGACGGAGGACTAGCTCCCTCTCTGAAGTCCTCTGCTTGTGTTTTGGTTTGAATGCAGGACTTGGGCAATTGGAATGAGATTCTCAATCTCTTCAACAAATCTGCATTTGCAACCAGAGACCCAAAGTGTTATCCCTGCAGCTCTGACAGCTTAGGTGGCCCTGACATCCGTCACCCAAGCAAGAACTTCCAAGGGCCTGGAGCAGGTCTCCCTCCACTGCCATACCTGGCCCAAAGGGCAACCCTTCCCTGTCACTAACCCCAGCACACACTGAAAAGACAATATTGCACACAGCACACAGCCAAAGACAATATTGCTCTGCAATTTCTCTGGCTTTCACGCTTTTTCATTAGGCTAATGAAGACACTCCACCCTTGTGTTTATACCCAGATGGGAAATTTCTAGGATCCCATTTAACACGAGACCATTGCTTCACCCACCCCTAATTTCAGTCACTATTGAGATCATACCCCTCACCAAGCTAGCAGCCAGGGGCTGAATGGAATACAAACAGATAGAAAACAAGGGCAGACAATGCATGAGAAACAAGCCATGACAGGGTGCCAGAGAACTCCAATCACTTCCTTCACTCTTAACACCCAGGATTCCCACCGGGACACTCACCACTGTGGTCCCCCACTCTGGCACTGTGCCAGCTGCACAGCCTGTGGCCCTGAGATTGGGACTCAGAGTGCCCAGGGGCTGCCCCAAGAAGGCATCATGCCATGGCTTCCTACTGGCATTTCCCTCATGGAGCCCCAGTTTTATTTCCATTTTTGCCCACTGATATTGTTGTGACCCTAAAACACTCAGTTTGGGAGAAACAAGGACAGCAGGAGTTCCCAGACACAGGGTGCAACAGAGATATCTGAAATTCAATTTAATCAATCCTTCTCTTTCTCTGCTCCTGCAGGCTAGGGCTGAAACTCCACTAGGGTTTTCATATGCTTCTTAAGCCTCTCTCATATTCTTGGAAAGCTGTGACAGCTGGAAACATGCCGGCCTTCCCACAAACACACATAAATGCAGGCTGCACCACAAAGTAAAGATAGGGCAATCTTTGTTTTGACAGAAAACAAGCTGGTCAGGACTTGAGAAACCTACTTCAGGGTTAAAGCAAACGCCATACTCATACCAGTGGTGCCTTATTAGGTGATGAAAAATGCAGGTATTTATGAGGCTGCAGAGGCTTTGGGAAGCAGCTGCCCAGAGGACAGGCTGCAAAGCAGTGTGGTGGCATCTGAGCCAGAGGGGCTGGGACAAAGGTGCTAATGAAGGTTGTCACAGTGCCATGTAGAGTCATGGAAAGTTCCTGCCTGAAAATGTGTGTGGTAAATCTGCTGTGCCTAAGATGTTACCACAAGTCCCCAGGGCTGGGCTTGGGCAGGGAAGTGAGGTCCACAGTGAAGCACATGATATTCCCTGTAATAATTTGAACAGATATTTTGGATTAAGAAAATGGCAGGGAGTCAAACACCTGCATCTATGCACTCCAACACAATGGAAATTCAAAGCCAGAAATTAATTTTGTATATTTTGAGCAGTGACATGGCCAGTGTGAAGCCTGCCAAATACTTGTGTTCTAAAGATATAAGAGAAGGGAAGTAAGGGTGAAAAGTCAGGTAAGAGTCATACCCTGCTCCTTAGAATAATTCAGGTTGGAAAAGAGCTCTAATATCATGGAGTCCAACAATTAATCTAACACTGCCAAGTCCACCACTAAACCATGTCCCTGTGTTCCTTCATACAGAGCACAACTGCTTCTACACTAAATTTGTTTCCATGCCTCTCTAACAGGCTGTGAGGAGGGAGAAAAAAAAAAAGAAAAGGAAGGATGGCAACGACATACAGTGGGCACCCTGTCAATTTACACACTGGTTGCAAAATCCCATTCCAAGAGCTGAGCCTGCTTTTGAGAAGTGTGAGAAATGAGGAAGAGAATGAGCCCAAATCTGGTTGTGATTGCATCTTCTGCTCTGCTTAGCCTGAGCCCTTTTTTTATTTTTAACTGAGAGCAACATGGTTAAACACTGTCTGAACAAAAACTGCTGGGGTCTGTAGGCAAAATACAGTTGAGATGCAGCCATAAATATTCTTGCAAGTAGAGAGAGGAACCTTAATTTAAACAGTGATTTCAGTGCTCCCAAGCCTGGCTGAGGCTGGTGGGACCTGCAGAATGAAATGCTGCTTGCTGCCTCCTGTCAGGGCTCCTCCAGCCCTGCACAGGGCTTGTGGCATCACTGGCATGCTGGCACAGGGCTGCAGTGCCAGGGCTCTCTCCCTACCATGCAGTATATTTACAATATCACGATGGAAAGGCAGATTTACAGTCCTTGGCCACCGCCCTCCAGTGCTGCCCCTTAACAGTGGGTCACATAGGCAACTGTATCCATGCTTAATATAACATGATATCATTAATATAAAATAAATATAATACTAGCTGGACTCAAGATAGAGCCCAGCCTGTTCAATATTCGGAAGCATTCAGCTCCAGATCCTTTTTGGTCCTGTATGATCCCAGCCTTGTGTGATCATTCCCATTTAAACCCCCTATTTATCGACATAACTGGCAAATTTTGCATGCCAGGACTGACATTTTCTGCCCTGAGTTCTATTTGTGGTAGAAATAATAACTCTGTGTTTGATCAAAAGGTCTCCCCACACGGGCCAAGTCCTTAAATTATTTCCTTTGGAAGGGGTTTGTGGAAAGTACCTTGTCTCCTTGACATCAATCGTGTGAAATGTCTACCAAGGCAGGCAGGAAAACTCCACAGGCTGCAGGGGTGACACAGAAAAGTCACCACAAGGCTTTCCTTTTCCATAGTTTTCCCTAAAGCTGCCCCCAAAGGGTGCCCTGAAGGGCAGGCAGCCCTGCCAGGGGCCAGCCCCGAGCAGGCAGCTCACAGCTGCCTCCAGCACCACACAGATATTTAATTTTGGTTTGATGCAGCCAGAAGAGCTGAGGTTTCACCCACAGGTTGGGAAGAGCCAGAGAAGAGCCAAGAGTAAAGTTTATAAAGTTCATTTTTTTATGCATTCTATCCCCAGAAAGGGAGTGCAGAAGAGCTAGCAGAGATTTCTCAGTGACATCTTTGTGACATCAGAATTTCTTTTCTAAATAAACACCAATGAAGAGCACTTTTTCATATTAAAAGAGAGCTCAAAAGAATGTGCATAATGTAAAAATAGAAACTGCTTTCAAGGTTGACAGTTAAAATATTTCTTTTAGTTGCTTTTTAGTTTACACTTGTTTTTTCCTTCTCAAGCCTATTTGCTTTTTTAAAACTTTTTTTTGCCTTCTCCACACAACACTTTAATCACAGTTTTGTTCCCACAATAAGCAACTCAAAAAGCAGGTAAGAAAAAAATATAGAACCAGAAAAGCTAAAATTTATTTCAGGAAGACCTTGAAACTCAGGTAATTTCAAACTCCAAATTGAAAGCGCTCTACAAAACCCCAACTCTTTTCCTACTCTGTCTTGAGTGGCGTCAGGGGGAAGTGGAGGCTGGCAGTTGGATTCCATTTGTCATTTCCATTTGCTGCCAAGACTGTTGCGTGGCGTCACATTTTGGAGTGTGAGTGGTTTCACTTTTACTGCATCAATCACGTCCCTGGGGAACTGGAAAAACGCCCTTCCATCATCAGCACTCGGATCTGCTGTCCAAATGAGAACCAGATCCCATCTGCTGCCAACTCCTCAGCTGGGGAAAAAAGCAAGCACTGTCACCTCCATGAGACAGCAGCATGTAGGGTGAGGTTCCTGTGCTTGGCACCTCATCTCTTCATCCCTCATCCAGTGACCTTTGTGTTCCCTGGAGGGTTTTTAGCCTTGACCCCTTACGCTGATATTCCGAGGTGATTTTTGGAGCGCGTTGCCGGTTTCATTTCAGACCTCCTGGGCCAGGAGCCAAATGAAAGCTGCCTGCCTCAGTTTCGTGAGGAAGTGCTAACTCACTGCCTTTTAGCCCGGGCTGATGATGAAACCCGGTGGCTCCTCCTCTTGGCCTTATTAGCATGGGGAAATCACCAGCATAAAATCCTGTCCATGTCCCGACGTGGCAACACGGACCTCGGGAATTCCGGCAGCACCTTCCTCAGCCCTGGTGCTGTGTGCATCCTCATCCTCCATGATGAGCATCATGGAAGATCCAGCCATGCTGGAGAATGGGAATGCTCCAGAGGAAAGGAGACCCACGCGTTGGCGAGTGGCTTTTCATGCTCTCATATTTCTGTTGATTATTATTTCAGCCCTGGTTCCCATAGTCTTCTGTTTGCTCCATCATCAGCAGGTAAGGACAAAGCAAAATTCTTGACTCTGCAGTGTAGTATTCCTAATTATTAACAGTGCTGTGCCGATGCTATCAGCTAACTCCAACCTAGTGATTCTCTCCTCTTTGAAGAGTGCTAATGCTTTAGTTTCCAAGATTTCAGCTCATAATGTTTTCACCAATCCCTTATCGTCTCACCAATTCCTCAATGTCTTCAGCATTTTCGTTTCCTTAAGCTTAAAAAAAACGTCAGGTTTTATTTCTCTGGTTTTTCTTCTCCTGCACCAATGATGTGCACTGTTCCGATGTGATATCAAGTGATGATGCTCTGTAGGGACCAGAGAGGCTGAGAAGTTGTGGTAATTCACCAGGCATAAAGCCTTTTCACACTTGGTTTTTTACAATCTAGCACGAAAACCAGTTGTTGAACCAAGTTTTGCTCTGCATTTCATGAGCTAATCCAAATGAGCTTTTTTTAACTGTACACACAGTACTGAACAGAAATACAGCGTGAGGCAAGTGACTCACATGCCGAAGGCTAGCTTCTTATTTTCTGCTTTCCAAACTGTGAATCTGTGTCCTGGAGAAGCCAAGAACTAATCTGGGATGCAGGATTGATCCTGCTGTAATGTACCTCCCTCCAGTTCCAGTTCTTCAGAGGAAGACACAAGGAAAAAGCCCTCTTCTGTTAAGAGCAAGGATAGTTTGTTCTCATGGTCTGGGAGCTGCTTGGGGCATAATGATGCCAGGAACCCCTCTGAGGACTGATCCTACAAAGCACTGATTTTTAAAAAATAAAATATGAAGACTGCTAAATTCCCACAAGAGAGAAACATTCTCTGCACCCTATAGCAGGAAAATATTAAAAAAAAACCCACCAAAATAAATTAATTGCTTTTGATGCACTTTCAGCCCTTCCACCATCTATGTGGGAGCTGTGAAGCAGCAGCTTTGTGACCTGCAGTCACAGCTGAATCCACGGATGGCAACGAGCACGTAGATGTTCACACATATTCCACTCCTTCCCTTCTTTTTTTTCAGAAAGTTTCTTTAGTAAACAGAAAGCTTCTTTAGTAAGTGAAAGGACTGCCTTCAGTCCTATTGGTTCCTATTAACTGGGGAAAGCAGGACTGGGCAATGAAAGCCTTTCCCTGCAAGGCAGCTGAAAACCTCCCCAGCACTCAGGACAGCAACTTCCTAAGGAAGGAATGAGGCTGTGCTCCAACAGGAAATGTAAGCATTTCTGTGCTTGCACTCATTCAGATGTGAGAGGTGTGAGGGCAGAATCAGGTCCCTGTATCTGTAAGCTGATCCCAAATCTGCTTTTCATGGGCTCTGCCAGAGGGAGAACAGAGCTGCTGTGTAGGAAGAGCATGAGCTCCACGAGCAAAGCCCAGGCTGTGAGTCATGGGAGCAGACTGAAATCTCTTGCCACTGACAGTTTCCCACTGGAGCACCCAAGGAGACACCTCCTTCCCTGGGCTGGAAAAGCACTGCAAAACTGACTACTGGAGCAGAAAGCCTCATGCCTGTCTCCCTACCTGCTCCCATGCTAAGCACCTGCAGCAGTTAGAGGGAAGAAGGCTTCTAAGTCAGCAGCTGTCCTCCCTGTCCTGCCTACCTGGTGTGATAGTGCTGATTTTATTGGCCTGAGTCATTCCAAACCTCTCTGCACAGAAGGAAAGGTCCATGGGTTTAATGAGGGTGAATTAGCACAACTCTGTGCAGCTTCCCATGTTTATGCACTGGCTTTAAGTCAAATCCTTGCCCACAGAGCCATCGCTTGTGAGCATCCACAAGAGCTGAGTCCAGGGATGGAATGAAATCTTGTCACCCAAGAGGAATGTAGAACTTTTACCAGGTCTACTGCAGGTCATTGCTGATTGGTTGTCTTTTTTTTTTTTTTTTCTTTTTTTGATTTTGTGAAAATACCACCAAAATGGATATGAAAAAAAAATTTGACCTATTTTAAGCATATCAAACTTTGTTGGGAAACATCTGGTTTTTTGTAACAAAACAGTGCTTGTGTTTGTAATGGTGGGGAGAAAGATAACTTTTCTTCCTGGGAGAATGCTTTTGTGCTCTTGTAATGATAATGCTCCTCTACTGAGCTCACTGATAAATGGAAAATACAGGAGAAAACACTGACCAAGCCATGCTTCTTTCCACAGGCACCGGGGCCATGCTGGGCACATGGATCTTGTAAGTACAGAGATTCTAGACCTGCTTTCTGGCTTGTGCTGTGACACAAGATGACGGTGTCACAGGCCTGGTGCCTGTTTAAGGACAGGGGTCAGCACTGACAGAGCCCCCAGGGCACTGTGGCTGTGAGAAATGGAGTTGCTCAGCTCTGCACCCAGGGCTGGCAGCCAGCAGCTGCCTCTCACTGTGTGAGTCAGCTGCACCTTCCCAAAAACAGCCTGTGAAACCAGTACCACAGTGATGCCTTAAGTTTCAGCTTTCATATTTTCCAGATTCTGTACTGCATTAGTTTATAACTCTGAACTTCATATAAAGTGTTAGCAAGTTCTCTCCACAGTTTAGTCAGACAAAACAATCCTTTTCCAGCCTGAGAACCAAGGACACCGTTGTAACTTCAGGCCCAAAAAGTGTAAATAACAGTGAATTGAGGAGAGCAAACTGGGAGGATGGGACTTCATAACCTGAAGCTGTAATTGGACAATTAACCCCCAATATGGAAATGGACCAGAACTTATAAAAGTGTGAAAACTCGTGATCCAGGGTCCACCTTGGGCAGAGCCATGGCTGGGCTCTTGTACTGCCCAAGGAGTACCCTTGAAAGGTCTTTTAATAAATCCCTACTTTATTCCTTTAACTCTGTCTAGCCTCTGTTCTAGGTAGGCTCTCAAGGCACCAAGAGGGCTCATCAGATTTACTGCTGCTGGGTGTTAATCACCAGCTCTCTAAGCAAACTCCAGTGCAGTTCTAAAGTAACACCCTGTCGAGTAGCTGAGACCTTCAGAGAGGTTTAATTAATTCAATGAAAAACTCCTGCACGCATAAAATTTCAGCTAATGACTGTTCCCCTTGTGAAGGGCTATAACCACAGCAGCCAGCAAGATTACTGTAATCCTCATCACCCTCAGATCCAGCTGAAATTCCACCTAGGAATTTTCTGTTATTGGAGACCAGCTCAGACCCAACTCTCAGTCCTGAAGATCCCCCATCTCCAGGGTGCTTTCCACAGCTAAGCTGTCCTGGCAAGGAGCACCTCCAAGCCACCCACAGCCACAGAGGTCCTTCACAGCCTCTCCTGGCAGATTGAGACCCCTTTCTTGCACTTCTTAGAAGTCAGTAAACTCAAAAAGAATGATCAATAATAATTATAATAACAGCAACTAGAATAACAAGTAAATAATAATTGTTAGAAAGTCAAGAAATGAATGGGGAGTGAGAGAATGGGAAACAGTGATAAAACATGCTCATGTACAGAACAACGTCATCCTTGGACATAATTAATCACCACACCATTTTGTCTGTGCTTTCCTCAGTAAAAGAGTCTCCTACACAGAACTCGGCAACTTTGAGCTGGGACTGGAAATTAGACCACTGCAATGGGATTGTGCGGGACGAAGGGCAGTACCTCCTAATCCAGCAGAGTGGCAAATACTTCAGCTATGCTCAGCTCTACCGCAAGGAGAAAATCAAAGAGCCTTTTTCGCTGATGCTGTACAAATACCCAATAATCGCCCTCAACAACGCTGTGGGCCACGTGAACGGCACAGTAAATTTTGCGAGACCCTTTTTCCTGCAGAAGGGAGATAAACTGTACTGTAAGAAAAACGACAAGTTGGACAACATTCTGCTAAAGAGTCAGTCTTACTGGGGCCTGTTTAAAATGTAGCAGGACTGCTCTGAGTCAGCTCCTCCCTTATTTCCTCCAGGAAACCTCAGGTCGTGGATGAAGGATTTGCAATTTCTCTTTGGGTGAAATTCAGCTTGCTGGAATATGTGCCATAGTAAGCTTGTGTCCTGCAGTGACAGTGAACAGCAAACTTTGGTAATGATGGATGGCTGCTGATGGACACAAAGTATGAGCAAAAGATGGAGGAAAAAAAATCTCGATGCGTTGTGGGGTTGACTCTGAGATCCTGGAAAAACAAGTCCCTATATCCAGACTGTTCTGAGCTGGGCAGGAGCTCTACTCTGCAGCTGGCTGCATTTCAGAGCTGGGTACCTGTCAGTCCCTTGGGTCCCTTCTAACAAGAGATGCTACATAAAGACAAGATATTTTATATCCTTCCTGCACAACCTGCCAGTGAAGCGACGTGTCCACAGCAGAGGGATGAAATGGTTCAGGAACAATGCCAGAAAAGCTTCTCAGCCCCACCCACGGTCTTGCCACTAGCAAGGGAAACATGCCAGGGAAGCTCCATCTTCATGGGTAGTTCAGAGCACAAGGAGTTTTCCAGTGAAGTACAAGCAGTGCAAATCCAAGCCAGCTCCATGCCATGCTCCAGACAGCCCCACCACAGCAGAGGGATGCAGCCCAGGCAGATGCCATGGGGGGGTGGATCACTGCTGACTGAGCAGCACAAAATCAAGGTTGCTGAGTGGAATAGAGGTTGTGGAGGAGAGCTAATGGTAGAGAGATGCATTTGAAGAGAGTGAGCACAGAGGGGAGATAAGAGGATGGAGGCTTGGAGAACTGTTCCCAGAATTTTCTTTTCCTATGCTGTGTAGTGGGTGTTGGAGGCAGGGCAGGGCAGACACGGTCCTGCCGTGAAATGGGGAAGGGCTGAGCATCCCTCCCTGACCACCCCCTTCCCACAGACACAGCTCTGGTATCCAGCACAAAGCACTGCCAGCACCACAGCAGGGAGAACGTGAGCTAGCAGGGCAGCAGGACAACCTTCACCTGCTCACTTCAGGGTCTGTCTGCTGTGCTTCCCCAAATGAGCTTCGAATCACCTGCAGATCATAGGAACACCTCAAAACCTCAGCAAAGGCCAAGTACTCTTGGAAGAGCAGGTGGCTGTGGCTGGAGGGCAGCCCAGCTGCCTCACAGCCTGGTTCCTCCTCTCCCTTGCCTGGGGAGGCTCTTCCAGGGGCTCTGTTTTTTGCTTTCCTGCCTCCCGGACCTTCGTGGGTGACTACTCCTACCATCCCTCACACCTCCTACCTCCCTTGTCACAGCCCTGGGGATGGACTTTCATGGGAAAGCAAAGCAACTGAGAAGTTGGATGGAAATAAATGATTACTTGGGGTGGACTCAGGCAGGTAGGAGTGGTATTTGCTTTAATAATTTTATATTCTATGTATTGTAACTTCAGAGAATGTAGAGTCAAGTTCTTGCAGACATGTCTGCAGTCCTGTGTTCAGTTTCACACAAGCTATTACCAATTAAAATTATACTTTAGTTCTTACATTGCTTTGTTGATTTCCTTAATTTAAAATTAAAAAAAAAAAAAAGAAAAAAACAAAAAACACACTTACAA
>VXAX01007911.1:65741-136722 GCA_013399835.1 Leptocoma aspasia
AAAAAACAAAAAACCCAATTACAAACCACAAGCATACCTCAGTTCTTTGATACAGGCTGGAAAAATAACTGACTGACACATTTCTCTACCCTTTGTCTGCTTTCACTAAAGGGCCTCTTCTTCTCTGAGAGGCTGGCAGTATCAGCACAGAGTGAGATCAGTTTGCATTGCACAGTCCCAGGGCAGAACTCAGGCCTGTCTTCCCAGCACACAGGGGAGCTCCATGATCCACCCACCCTCCCCAGTTACTTTCTGAGGCAAAGCAAGCCCAAAAGGGTCTGCTGGGGATGAAGAACTTCTCGTTCTGCACATCAGTCCAGCAAAATCCCAGACCCTACAACAGCTGGCCCGAAGATCTGGCACCAAGACCCCAATGATCAGCTCAGCTTAAGGAGAGGAAAATCACTACAGTGCACCAGTTCTTCCTCTCTTTTACTTCATGAGGAAAAGATCATGCAGGCAGCAGAGCTGGAAGCAGTGTCCTGTACTTTCAGGCAGAGACACAGCTAAGTCCTTCCTGGGATGAGAACAGCCCTGAGCATCCCAGGGGCCACAGCCAAACCAAGGAGCTCCAGGCTCTGCAGGGACAGGGCTCACTGAGTCCCCTTGGAGGACTCTGGTAGGCACAGGACAGCCCAGGCTGCTGGGTCACCAACCTGCCCAGGTCTGGGTCACAGCCTGTGGCCAGCTGTGCCAGGATGTTAATGGTTAAATGCTCCAGAAACTGCCTTGGTGCAGAGCACACAGCTTTATCCAAGTGCTCTTCCAGCAGGAACTGAAGCCACCAGAGCTCCTCTCCCCAGCCACCCTGTCCCAGACTCTGTCTCCTGCATTTATTCTCTTGCTGGACCCCCACACCTATTTCTTTCTCCCTCTCCCTCCCAAAAGGCAGGCAACACCCTCCCTTTGTGCCTCCCTGGATCAGTGTCAGCCAGTTTTTCTGGAGTCCATCAGCTGCAGAGCTTTCCTGGTCAGAAAACCAGGTACCCACCAGTGCTGCTGACACAGCATCACATCTCCTGCTCCTTTCAGCAGGAGACATTAGAACATGCTAAATGGGTTAAAACAAACATTCCCTAGGTAAATGTATGAAGTACTGCAAAGGGACAGATCTGGGAATGCTGCAGCATCCAGAGCCTCTTTGTCACTGCCAGCTGCAGCACCAGGTACCAGAGCACCAGCTGCAAAATTGGAATCTGCACACATGGCAAGTTCCTGCTTGTCCCTGTCCATTCCAGACAGTCCAACCTGGCACTGCTGGACAGCAGCACGTGGCCTTTTGGCTTGAGATTGATCCTGACCTTCAAAGAAATCCAGAGACTACAGCGCATCTACTCCAGGGAGCAGCTGCATTGTCTGACTCAAAAATTATTGTTGTCTCACAGCATCAAATTCCTGCTGCAGCCTGGAGTGGAATCTCTGAAGTCACAGCTGATTTGGCCCCATGAGCAGCTGCAGCCCCAGTATTTCCAACCTGAGAGCCATGCTACAAGCAGCCCCACAGCTGGGCACTGGCAGAGCAGCAGATTTGGAGGACAGAGGTGCCATCCCTCACTCACATTCATTCTCCAGCCTGGCCAGTGAAAAAGCCAAATGGACATTGGCAGATGACCAGCAACTGAATGCCAGTACTAATTGCTTATCCTTCTTTAGGGGTAATCAATGCTAGCATGAACCAAATGCCAGTGTTTGGATTCCTTCAACGTTTAAATGTTCCTCCTTTCCCTGCCCCTGGCATCTGGGAATGCACAGCAGATCTAAAAGACATGTCATCCCCCCCCCCAACCCCAGCTCAGGATTGAAATGCTCCCTCCCTCAAAAAAATCTCTATGCAGAACTGTTAAAATCAATAATTTACATTAAAACCCCTCTTTTCTCAACATTTTGAAATTAAGACTTGCCTCTTGGAAAGCCTTTTCACTAAGGTGCGGGGTTGTGAAAAAGTGGTGTATTTCTTTATGTCACAATGCATTTTAATTAAATGTGCTTTCAAATCTATGGGAAGTATAATTTAAAAGAAAATGAATACATCATGAGATTAACTGTATAAATAGATGGTCATGTGCCTTCAACCACAGAAAAAATTGTGGTGGTTTTTTTCAACAGGACTAGGGGATTTTTCTGCTTTGTCAGAAGCATACTACACTGCACAGCCTCCCCAGGATCAGAGAAGCAAATGGCCCTTGAAGGAGACATTTCAGTCTCTTTAGAAGTTAGTCAAAATGTAGTCCTAAAAAATAATCAGATTTTTAAACAAATAAATACTTGAATACGAGTAACCACAATATAATCAGCAGGTTTTTTTGTTCAACAAATAGCCACAGCCACCTATCACCTCCACACCTCAGTACTCTGCACTCTCCACAGTCAATGGAGGTTGTTCAAGGATGATCTGAAAGTTCATCCAGAAAGTGCCACAAAGCACATCAAAACCAGCACAGTGGGCAGAGACATTTCTGACGATGCTGTGCAGACCCCCATTGCTGGGGACACTTCCCCTACAGTGGCTTCTCAGGCTGCTCTCAAAGTCACCACACCAAGCCTGGTGGGGTGAAGCAGTCCCAGTTCTGAACTGCCCAAGGACACAGTTGTTTCTGCCTGTGTCTCAAAGACAAGGGAAACTTCACTGGATCAGTGGAATGAGTGGATGGTGCTGTCCCTCTGCTCACAAACCATGAGCCCAACCACATGGGAAAGGTCAATGAAAACCTTCAATTTCAGGTTGCTTCAAGCAAACTTACTGAAGACCCAAGAGTAGCTCTATTGTGTAAGCAGAGCTATCATTAATTTTGGTTCTAACTTCCAGTGCTCAAGACTTCTACAGCTCAGTGCAATAAAATGAGGCAGATAAGGACGTTGCAGCTAAGAAATCTGGCTTTGGTCCTGGAGGGATGATGGCTGCTCTGAAAAGCCTTTTCTCTTTTCACAACACACCCCACAGTGCTTCCAGGGCAAAAATAAACTGTCACAATAGGATTTTTCCAAGGAATAATTTGAGTCTGGCACCACAAATTATGGACTGCTAATTTTAGCTCTAAAGACAAGTGCATGGAAAGTTCAAAACTGCTGAAACAGCCTGCCAAGAGAGCCAGTGGAGATGTAACTTTATTATTCCTATCCCTGCAGAGTGACAACAGCTTTTACCAGCTTAATTATATGTCCCCTAAATTCTCTGTAGGTGAATGAAGCAGTTCTTTGTTTCACAGCTGAGTGGAGGTTAAATGGTGCAACCCAGAAGGCACCAGGTTTCTGGTGACAAGTCACACAGCCAGCTGAGGAATGGCACTTTGGTTTTCTGCTCTCTTCTCCCAGATTAGAGAGGGGCTTGCACCAAACACAGCTTCTCCACCTCCTGGGCACAGCAAAAGCTGCCTCCCCATGGGAGGTGACATGAGCAGATGCTTTGTGAGGAACCAGAAACATCCAGGTTTCTCTGTGCTCTGGGGGTTCCAGGTGCTGGGCACAGCACCTTTGCTTGTACTACAAGAGAGCCTGCATCATCACAGATTTTGGTCTAATAGGCAGAACACCACTTGGAGAGGATGAAAGTGTCATCAGCACTTTAGAAATAGGGAAGAAAGTCACAGCAAGATGCTGTGATTTTCTTAGGGTCACCAGAAGTGCAGACAAGCAGAGATGAAACTCGACCACGGGATTTGGGGGAAGGCATCCTCATCTGTTATCAGGAACAGTGTGGCCAGCAGGACCAGGAACATGATTCCTCCCCTTTGCTCAGCACTGGTGAGGCCACACCTCAAGTTCTGGGTCCAGTTCTGGGTCCCTCAATTTAAGATGGATGCTGAGATGCTGGAGCATGTCCAGAGAAGGCCAGGAGGCTGGTGGAGGAGCTGGAGCGCAAGTGTGACGAGGAGTGGCTGGGGGAGCTGGGCTGTTTAGCCTGGAGAAAAGTCAGGGGTAACCTTATCTCTGCCTGAAAGGAGATTGTAACCAGGTGGGGTTTCTCCCAGGCTGTTTTTGATAGGACAAAAAAATACAGCCTTAAGCTGCGCTAGGGGAGGTTCAGGTTGGACATTCAGAGGAATTTCTACGCGGAAAGGGTGACGGGACACTGGAATGGGCTGCCCTGGGAGGTGGTGGAGTTGGTAGTGATAGCATAGGGTTAAAATTTTTCTAAAATTATGGGAATAGTTTTTGGAAAGGGTGGAAGGGGAGCTAGGCCTGGGAACACAATTGTCTGTACAAGGTCATGAGAAATGATTGTTAGGCGTGATGATTATCTGGTAATTGAACATAATTATTGTGTAGACATATGAATCATGGAAAATGATGTTTTGGGGGGCTTGAGAATTCACACTTGGGTGAAATCAATGAACACATAGAACAATCTAAGTTTAATGATTAACATGTAGTTATGTAACAAGAAGAGTATAAAACATGTCCATTTCAAACCCATGTCGGGGTCAGATTTGGGTCTGTACCCCTGGCTCCCAGAGCTCTTTTAATAAAGCACCTGCATATAATCAAGCTATGCTGTGATTATGTGTTTCACACACTAAGAGAGTCACCGCCCCTGGAGGTGTTTAAGGACTGGACACGGCCCCCAGTGCCATGGTGGGGGTGACAACGTGGTGTTGGGTCCTAGCTTGGACTCGCTGATCTCAGAGGTCTTTCCCAACCGAACTGAAGCTCTGATTCTGAGGTTCTGTAACCAAACATCCTCATCATGGACCATAAAACAGTGATAAGAGCACTGAGGAAATAACCCAGAGAGTGCCACATATGGACTCGATTATCCATTTTTTTCCTCTTTTGAAGAAAACTGTCTGTTCAGACTATCCCAGGAATGGACCAAAGTGCCAGAACCATGACTGTGGTGCAGCCTTGGGTGGTGTTACCAGGCTGCCCAGCACAGTGCTCACCCACCATTTCTTCAGGCCTCCTTGGACACCTGCCTCTGCTACGGATCCCTGGACTTTCTCAAGCTCAAGAGCAAAATCCATTTCTGTTTCAGGTCTTTTGAAGTAGGATTTCACACTGAATGGCTCTCCCAGCACAAATTCGGCAAATCCCATGTTTCATCTCATTTGAGGTGGAAACAGACAAAAGTGTTTCTTTCCTTTGCTATACAACTTCAATCTGTGAAGAAGAAATTCTGATTTCATGCCATCCCTCCCCAGACCCCAGAGCACCTCAGCTGCCAGTGCCTGCAGAGCAGTCGCTGGGTACTGCTGCCACAGCCTTTATTGCACAATGCAGAACACACATCTGCTTTGGGACTTTTTGATTAACGCTACAAGGGGTCCAGACTGGTCTTGGGAAAAACTGCTTCATGGTGTGGCCCTGCTGCTGCAGAAGACATCTGCTGACATGGCCAGCAAGCTGCCTCCTCTTCTGGCAACCTCTGAAGAAGTAGAAAGGAGTTGGAGGCAACACATCCTGTCCTTGCAAAGTAAACAATTCACAGAAGAGCCATGGAAGGAAGTCACAGGGGTATGACTCACTCCTAGTATAAAAATCAGACCAAGTATTCCATTACATGATACTGTCAGAGGGGTCAGCTGGATGCTCTTCCATCCTGCAGACCCCAGCTCACTTCTTGCTATCACAGGTAACACCTTTCCCCAGCTCCATCCCTGTGGCTTCTCTGGCACTCGCCTTTCCAGCTGGAGGGCTTTGGGTCATTTAAGCCCTTCAAACACTTCCAGGAGAGGGAGGCTTGATGCCCTCTCCTCTGTGAACAAGACTTCTGCCCCTAGTACTCCTTAACTCTCCTGGAATGGTGACAGCTCACTGCCACCTCTCCTCAAACAGTGCCACAACATTTTAAACAGGAGCCTTGCCACTGAGTTCTCACAGCACCAGCTACCAGCAATGCAGGCTTCAATTAAAGGGTTTGCTCTTTTCCTGAGAGGCTTTGGAGGAAAATGAAAAAATAAAAAGAAAATAAGGTATCAAAAGATTCTAAGACAGCAGAAAGTATTTTGCTTTATCAGATTTTATACCTGCTTTCACAGTATTTAAGGCCTTTATCAAAATTTTTGAATATTTGAGATTAGCAATAAGAGAAGATCAAGTAAACCATATAAAAATACTAGCAATATTAAGTAAACACTTAAGTGTTGCCTGCTATGGAGCCATTATGAGATTTAACTTTGAAAAACATACAAACTTTTGAGATGCATGGAAGTTGTTGCAAGATGTGGTGAAGAGAGGAATACAACAGCAAGCTCCCATTTTAGCTGGTTTTGGGCTGATCTCAGCAGTACAGGAGTTTACAGAGGGGGTGTCTTGAAAAGAATGCCAGTCAGGAAAAAAACCCAAATTCCTTCAAATGTGGGTCATAACTGTATAGCTGGAGCTGAATGATGGGAAAATCTTTTGAGTTCCAGATCTAAAGCTAATCGAGGGACTTGCATTTTACACCAGAGTGAGTAATACCACTGGCTTTTGATCCTCATCAGATTAAGTTTTTAAAAAATATTTGCAGATCAAGTTAATTGTATCTGCAGCCCTTCTCCTAAAGGGTAGTGCAAATTCTTCCCTCCTGAATATTCCCTTCACATACAGCAAGTCTACACCCATGACAAGAGAAGTAAAGCAGGGACAACTCATTTCTCATATGAGGGAGAGGAAACACCTGAACAGCACCTCATGATCTGGCCAGTCCTTTAAACACCTGCCTGAGCAGCAGTACTGAAAACTGGGGATGTGTTTAAATACTTTTAAGAAAAGGGACTACAGAAAAACTAGTGGGGGTGGAAACCAGAGGTGAATCTGTAACAGTTAAGTCTTGTTTGGCACAACTCTTTTTGAGAAAAAGCTGGAAAATCTTGCAGTACACAATGAAAAATTAGAGATGGCTTAATCCTTTATCCCTTGGGCATGGGGGAAAAGCTTTGGACTGTGGCAACTGCAGCTGGGATCTAGTGCTGAAAATAGACAGAGCTCTGAGGGAAGCCATCCCAGAGCCTGGAGCTTAGGCTGTCCCTTGCAGTGGATTTCAACTGAGCTCTGTCTTGTATTCATCAGCCCTGCTGTGTCAAAACTACAGCAATTTGGAATGATTCCCCTTTCCAACTGGGCTGATACCAGCTGTGCAAACTAGGTGGATTATGGTCAGTACAGAAGGTACAGAGACACATGCAGAGAAACAGCCTAATGTCAGACTCTTTCTGCCCCTAAGGAATATACAGCTCTTTCACATGACTGATGTTGAAATCTTCTCTGGAAAGCTGACAGTTTTATAAGATTTCTATTCTCAGCATACATATGCTTTTTGATCTCATGTTCCCCTTTACATGGAGAAGATGACAATTTATAGTAGCTTAGTTGACTGTGAAGCAACCCATCAGTTCAAATATTTGGGCATCTAGAACAACACACACCAGAATCCACTGTTCAACCACATACTGATCACCTGACACTGGGAGCAGGAATTTCTTTCTGTATTGTTAAATGCACTGCTCTATGAAACCTGCATTACCGAAGCTCTTCCTGGCACTGGATAAAGAACAGACCTTGTTTCTCTGCCACCTGAAGGCCCTCAGTGCTGTTCTGGTGCTGCCTGGCAGCTGTAGCAGGTACCCAGCACACCACAGTGAAAGGCTCCCATCCTCCCTGAAGGACATGACCAATGTTCAGAGATAAGAATTTTTTCAGAGATAAGAATTTTTGATTTTCAACCCCCATTTGAGGGGTTCCACAAAGAATGTGCTCAGATGAAGCTGCTACCTCAGACAGCAGAGGTACAAGCCCTTAGATGAGCCTCAAAAGGAATTCAGTCCTGTTCATCCCCTCTCTGGGATGGAGCCTCTACCTCCAAGACAGACCAGTACTTGCACAGGAACAGCAGAGGCAACAAGGATACTTTGAGAAAACACTGAAAAAAAGACCATCCTAGGGACCACACCTACATCAGATTTTGATCCAAATCACTGTGGATTTTGTTCATTCTGAACATGAATGTGCCATGAGGTTCTTTAGGCTTCCAAGACCTTCAGTCTCCAACCACAGGGAGGACATCCAAACCCTGCTGGGCTGGGGCCAGCCAAGTGCAGACCTCAACCTTGATACACAGCTGGGCTACTGACAAGGAAAGAGAAGATATCAAGGAATCAAAACATATAAAAGTGCATATACTGCAGGCTGGCTTATAAAATCACTTACCACCAGTCTAAGTTAAACAATTTGTTTTCACTGTTGATGAAGACCTATAAGGAAATACCTTCCTGGCTAACATGTTTATATGTATGTTTTTAAAATATATTTGTTTATGTGCTGAAATTCAGATGGTTTCACAAGAGCCTTGACACTGGAAACACAAGCTGGGTTATATACTAATCTTATTTGGTGGGGAAATCCATATAAACAATTTATCTCTGTTTATAGTAATTCTTACGTAAATGGGTGGAGCCAGAGGACATAAATCCAGTAACATCATCTTAACCATGTGGCCTTTTAATATATGGGGGCTGAGGACACTACCCTGCCCTCAGCAATGTTCATTCTTAGCTTTGTGTTGACAGTTCATCTGGATAACTTTAAAAGGAGCAGGAATTTAAGTATGCAGAGGGCAGAGATTTAAGGGCAGAGACAAGATGAATTTTTTACTAGTAGCTATTAAATAATTGTCCACTTGTTACTCTTAATTAGATGCGCAAAGAAATGCAATAAGGATATGGCTCCTGTCGTTACTTCAGTGATTTTTCTTGGAATCCTTTTGGAGTACTGCAGCCCAAAACAGAGCTGTCCTGACTCTGCTACGATGAACTTGGACCAGTGCTATGAAGATAAGATCAGAACTGAGAGCAGGAAACATTTCTACAAAGAACACTCAGAAATTGGAACTGAATTCCAGAATTGCTGGAATTCACCTGCATACTTCATCTGAGCTCTGCTTGTGGGATTGAGCAGGTAACTCAAGTCTCACTTGGTCAGGTCTACTTGCTCACTCATCTGCTTATGTCCCTGGTGGGACAGCTCCTGATGTGTCTGGAGGGGTCCCTCCCTTGTGGGTAGCCTCTTCCCTACTTACTTTGCCACTAGTTCTTTACTGATGCGATTTCAGTAAAAGGGCTGTGGTGAGTAGGACTGTGTAATCATCAACTCCCTGCCCAAAATGCCTTCTGTACTTAGAACACTAAGTACAGAAAAGGGGAATTCGCATTCCAGCTCGTAGGGAAACAAAAGTGGCTAAGTGATGAGCACAAAATCAGAGGAGCTGAAACAAATCTGGAATTACAGCACATCTGCCTTGACTCCTGAGCCAGGAGTTCAGTGATAGGGCAATGGCTATTTACCCACTATCCCCCTTCCCCTCAAAGAGCTTTATCTCACTTGTTTGGAGACAGGAAAAAATACGGGGACACACAAAGATGATGAATGTTTGATTTTCAGGTGCAGCCAGGAATCTGCAGAAGATCCCTGCAGCACCCTGCATCTAGCCTAGCCTTTAGTCCCTTTTGAGTAATACTAAGCAATACAGACCACATCCTCCACAGAGTATGGCCCTCTTGTCACTGGCTGTGGCACTCAAAACTGGCAGACCAGGAATTTCAAGCTGCTTTGAGAAGACCCAAATGCCTTGCAGCAAAGACATTCACATGATTTTTCCCTTCAGGGCAGTGCTAAGGTCTCCTTTCCCTCTCATTCAATGTATTGCCACTATTTCCCTTTGTGCATGATCTCTAGGGGCTGTGTGTCTGGAAGGACTTGAAGCTTCCCAGTTTTTCCCCCTATACACTTCAGTGTGTCTGTTTCCACTTGGATGAGCTATATGAGCAAAGCACACAAACAGGGGATTCTCTAAGTCTACCTCCTAAAACTTCCTAGGAAAGTAGTTTAAAGTAGACAACAATTTCTTCTGAATGCCTGCAGCTGTTACACATCAGCAAGAGACCCCCACAGGTGGGGAAAAGGCACTGCACTGGAGATGTGCCTTCTTGGGGCTTTCCTGCTCACCTTCTGCCCTTTCCAAAGTAGAGGTGACAGACAAAGAAAGTCTCTACTCTCTTAGCCACAGGCACTTAGCTTCTGTCTCTTCACTTGGCCAAAATTTTCTCCTTTTAAGATCCTGAAAATGCCTGCTGGATAAAGCCTGCTGGAGACACTGTAAGGAAGCAGGCAGTCCTCCTCCACCCCAAGACTGCCAGACCTGCTTTGCTTCTCTTTCAGGGTGTGGTAGCTTTGCTCAGTCTGGTTTCTGGTAGCAGGGGGGACACAGAGGTGGCTTCTGTGAGAAGCTGCTGGAAGCTTCCATCATGTCCAGCAGAGCCAATCCCTGATGGCTCTGAAGATGGACCTGCTGCTGGCCAAGGCTGGGCCAGTTAGAGAGGATGGTAACGCCTCTGTGATAACAGATTTAAGAAGCAAATCAAAACAAGGTGGGCACACACAGTTTTTTTTCTTCTAGTCAGAGAAGAGATGAGAACTCATGAGGGAAAAAACATGGAGACACCAAGGAGAAGGAGGGGGAGGAGGTGCTCCAGGCACTGGAGCTGAGATTCCTCTGCAGACCGTGGTGAGGACCATGGGCAAGCAGCTGTGCCCCTGCAGCCTGTGNGGTGGCCACACCGGAATGGGTGGATGCCTGGAGGAAGCTGTGATCCAGGGGAGACCTGGTGGAGAGAGGGCCCTTGCTTCCAGGCTGGAGCAGCCTGTCCTTGGAGCACTGCAGCCCATGGATGAGTGACCCACACTGCAGTAGTTTTGGGAGGAACTGCTGCTCATGAGAATGGACCCACACTGGAGAAGTTCACGGAGAGTTGTCTCCCATGGGAGGGACCCCACGGGCTCACAGGGGAGGGACTCCTTTCCCCAAGCAGCAGAAGAAAATGTGGGGTGACAAACTGACCAAAACCCTCATGCCTTTCCCCCTGTGCTGTCAGTTGGAAGGAGGGAGGTGCTGGGGGGAGGGAAAAGGGTGTTTTAAGGGCTTATTTTACTTCTCATTATCCTCCTCTGATTCTCTTAGCAATAAATTCACTTTATAAAGCTGAGCCTGTTTTGCCCTTGGAGTGTTTTCTCCTGGTCCTTATCTCAATTCATGAACCCTTTGTTAATTTTTTTTTTCTCTCCTCTGCCCAGCTGTGGCAGGGGAGGGTGAGCAAGCAGCTCTCCTGGCTGCCTGGCATTTGGCCACTGTCAAACCTCAACACAGTGTTAATAATACAGGGGTACTAAAGAAACACTTTAAAAGATAATATTTTCATGTCATCAGCTCGAGTATTCAAAGTTGAGGAAATGTTAGAATGCAAACTGCTTTGAAAATGCTAAATATGATTCTAGTTATCTGCATGCAGGTGAACCACACATTCTCAGGACACCAAGTCATACTTGCTGCACAGCAAATATCATCCCTTAGGGATGGATCTGATCCAGTAAGAAAGGAAGTCTATCTGTATTTTCTACAGAAGCTGGACCACACACATGGCACGGAGCAGAGGACTGCAAGCTGACAGACAGCAGGCTCAGAGATGACTTCAGGACAGATAATTTCATTTTATCCCTCCACAAACAGCATATTTATGTGTTGCTGAGCAAATAATGAAACCAAAACCTCTTAAAAGTGGCTGCTAATGGTACATTCCTCATTCTCTGTGATGCCTTTTATTTTTACAGCTACATAGATCCATAGCTGCAGGTTAGATGAAAAGGTCATTTGCACTCCAACAAATAAAATAAAATAAAATTAAGGAACATCCTCACCCTGCCCTGAAGGCAGCAAGGTCCCAGAGCATGCAAACATAGCAAGAATATGACCAGTGAATAAAAGTTTGCCCTGATTTCTGTACACAGCAACCAAGTCAAAGATGCAGGGGCAGCTCTAGGGATGCATTTCCCAGTTTGTGAATGCTCCACCCTTTAGTTTTGACAGTAATTTAACACACAGGTGCAGTCTGAGGTATTCAACAGAGATTTCTGCTTTGAATTTGATGTATGGACAGTGGCCACTGCTAGTTTTATTTTTCAGTTATTTTGTAGCATTCCTAGTATCAAAATTAATTTGACATAGCTCACAAAGATTCTTCTTGTGCACAAAGACTTGCTTACTCAGCATGTACAAACAAAAGAAGAACAGTCTCTGATTTCGAACAACCACACCTGTGCTCTGTTAGCTCAGCTCTAAATACAGACATTAATTCACACATACAAAGTAAAGACACAGCCTTAGAGCCTACCTTCTGCTAAACTAACCCTCGGGCACCTAAAATTAGACTAAATTTTAAGTCAAAGTACTTCATGCCACCTCCACATCCCACTCAAACCCCAAACCGCAATGTCACACCCAAACACTGATGGCATCTTCTAGATGTGAAGTGGCAGCTACCTGTTTCACTTGTAGTTTGAATGGAGTCTGTCCTATTGGCATAGGTATCCTCCTGTCCAAAAATACCACCAGTCCCTGATCAAGCAGAATCCTTCCTCCTCAAGCCATTTGCAGGGCCAGATGTGAAAATTTCACCTCTCTCCTTCCCTGATCCAGCTCTACAGGGATCATTTCAAAGAATCAAAGAAAAAAAAAAAAAAAAAAAAAGAGAAAAAAAAAAACCCTGCTAGTTCTTTACACTAGGACAAGCTGGGACTCAATGTTCTTTTTCCTCAATACACAAAGCCCACAGCAGACTGAAAGAACTAATTGTGAGTGTGCTACCCAAACACAGGACAGAAGTGAATCACAGACGTGGTACAGCAGCACCAACAGGGATAATATTGGGGTGACAACTGCTAATGACAGTAGGGATGGGTTTTGGATCCCTGCAGGGTCTCACCTAGAGTGGAAACAGTGAAAAAGCCAGGAAGAGTTATTCCTGTGGGGAGGCATTTGCTTACAGCTCACCATTTGCATCCAAGTTAGCATAGGTGTCCTTTTAGCTGGCTACGTTCATTTACATCAGAGTTCTTGTTCCAAGAAGAGATTTACTGCTTAGGGCACACAGAAAAATCAGCAACTTCAGCAAGATACCTCAAGTGGTTCCCCTTTCAGATCCCAAAGGGTTGAGATTCCTTACATTGCTCCTTTTACCATCAGATGGCTTCTCTGAAACTACACGTGAGAATGAGGGGCCACCAAAACTTCACAAATTATTGTCTCCTTTGGCTTATGAAAATTTGTGACCAAAATAGATAACAGCACCAAACAACACAGCAAGTGATGTTGAGACTCCCAAACAGTACTGAAAGAGAAAAACATACCACACTTCAAACACAGAAGCTTTCTGTGTTTAAATCTCAGGTCTTGGGTTTATTCAACATGAAAACATCTCAAATACTTCACACCCCGTAATGTAATGACTAAGACTAGGATTGCAGGAAAGCACATAAAAGAGGTGGAATAAAAAAAGCCAACTGAAATTGGAAATCACCTTGTACTTTTAAGCCTTTTCAGAGTGTTCATTGGGATTTATTTTTAAAAAGGCTGGTGGCTCTGAAACAATACCAGACATGACCAAATTCTCCATTTCACCTTGCCTTTTAGAGCTCAAATCCATCATATACAAATTGCTAGTGTTAAAATTTTAAATGTACTTATCTAAGATTTTAACTAGTTTTAGGCATGGGGTATTTGAAATAGTGGCAACACATTATCCTAAAATCCTATTTTGGCTAGCAGCAAAGGGATTATCAAGGAAATTATGGCAGATCCTGGTGAAACAGTAACTATTTTATCCATCCCTAACTGAACTTCCCCCAGGCCAGGAGCTGGTCTGTGAATCAGCAAAGAATCTGTGCCAGGAGACGTTTAATCAGTCTTTGTGTGTGTCTCACAGCTTTCTTCCCAGTACTGTTGGCTGCAGAGAGATTATTTGACATGGAGCCATTAGTCAGACAGTGCAAAAAACCCTCATTTCCTCTGAGAACAACACTTCTCAAGACAGAACAATTCTATTTAAAAAACCACAGTTTTTAACCTGTAAGGCCAGGTATTGCCGTGGTCCATGCGTTGACAAAGGACTCTTGACAATAATATTAGAAGGTTAAATATGATTTATTAACATGACTCCATAATACAAAGGGTTTGGGCTATTGTCTGCCCAGTTTGGAGCAATCCAAAGCTGCTGCTTCAAGCTCCATCCAAGGAATGCCAGAATAGCTTACACAATCAGAGATAACAACTTTTCACCTCATAGGCTGAAAGAAAGAAAGCCCCCATCTCCTATATCAGGAGACAGGCAGAAAAATCTAAATGTCCTTGAGACACAGCTCAGAGATTTGTTTACAGAAACTTGTACAGAGTAAAAAGACAGTAAAAAGATGCTTTCCCATGGGAAGAATTTTTCTGCAGGCCTGCATGCAGGGAAACATGTTCATGCAACAGCCTCAGCAGAGCTGTGGTAACTTATACAGGCTGACAACTGCTTCATTTAGAAAGCTTTCAGGGGAATGCAGGGAAACATCCTGCCCTGCAACTGAAGATTGCTCAGGGACATTCTGGTTGCAGACCTTTTTACTCCTGCCTCATTCCCAGCCCAGCACCATTCCTGGCCTTCCCTGCAAGGAAGCCTGGATGGAGCAAACATGTGACACCTTCACAGGTGTCCCCCATCAGGGAAGGGAAAGCTCAGCTGTGATGCAGTTTGTAAGGGCCTTCCTAAGGGCACAGCTCATTAGATTTTAGGTTTAAAACTTCTGGGTTTTAAGAATAAAGAATTGCCTGTCTTTGAGAGTGGTTAGCAGTCTGTTACAGCTGCAACACAGCATGTACCAGAGATCCCAGAAACGTTCGTGCAGATCAAAACTGTAACAGCAGCTCAGATCAGGGCCTTGTCATTGCCAAAGCGAGTCTAAACTCAATGTCTCTTGCTGTTACGAACAAAACTCTGGGTCTGTGCCACCCACATCCCCAGTTCCAATGTGAATTCTATCGTTGTTACGATGTTGTCATAAGTTAATTAAGTTAATATTTTTTAATTGTTAATGTTATTGTTGGTTTTTGTTAAATTACTGCCCTCTGTAATTAATCTGTTTACACCCCACACCATGTTTTTATCTCTGCATCCTCGGTATTCCCTTCCCCGCGATGGGGCTTCTCCCGCTGGGCCAGAGGGGCCCGCGGCCGCCTTTCGCAATCGGAGCTCCCTCGACGTGGAAGGGGGCTCTCCCACGGGACTTTATTATTCATCGTTAAATTAACGCTCTCTGTACCCCTGTTTGTCCCCCTCACACTGTGTTTTTACCTTTTGAATCCCCCGTATTCTCCCTTCCCCTCGCCGGGGTTTCCCCCGCCGGGTCGGAGAGTTCCCGCTGCTGCCTTTCGCGATTTCCAAATCGGGGCGTCCCCGAGGTGGAGGAGGCTCTCCCATGGGGCTTTGTGCCGCGTGCATATTAATTAGCAACCAATTCCAGACAATAAAACCCCTCCAAACAACGAGCCAACGAAAATAACAGCGAAATGGACAACACAGCAGCAGAGAGACTCTCCCAGGGCGCTGGTGGGAGCATCCTGACCCCTCGCCATAACCTTTCAAGCATTAAAGAGACAGGACTCTCGAGCAGAGACCTAGCTAAAACATCTTCCTGCGCCCGTCCTGTAAGGCTGGAAGCCCTGGTTCAGCTCCCTGGACTGAGCTGCTGGAGTCCTTCTCTGCACTGGACACAAGGGAACGGTGGTGGGAACCCCCGAGCCTCCCCAAGAGCTGATCTCCTTAATAAAGGCATTTTCAAAGGAGCAGAAGGACTCCTGGCCCGTTTTCGACATTGCTGCAGGCACTATGGTTGACCATAGGGAGGGATTCAGGAGTGAGAGCCTCTGAGAGAAGAGATCAGGAGCTGTCCCTGTGGCGGACAGAAGAGTCGAGAGTGAAGCTGAGACTGGGGAAAGTGGGACAGGAGGAAGGCTTTTTAAACATGTTATTTTTATTTCTCATTCTGTAATCAACTGGAAATAAAATTAATTAAATTCAATTTATTAACCGAGAAAAGTAAATTAACAGAATCATTCTGACGTCAAGTCTGGTTTTTATGTGATGGTAATGGGTGAGTGTTCTCCCTGTTCTTATCTTGACCCATGAGCTCTTCCATCTTATTTACTCCCCACGTCCTGTTGAGGAGAGTGACAGAGCATGCCAGGGTGGGCACCTGGCAGACTGGCAAATTTAACCTACCAGAACCAGCAAAATGCACACAAATCCCTAAAAAGAGCAGCACTGTTCTCCCTCATCTGAACAATGAGATCATTTGAGTCACATGGAAATCGTGCTCTCTCCATTTTTTTGTTTAATTTCTGTAAGACACTTTGATTTCAGGCTATGAAAAGATCACGCCGAATGGGGATGAGAAAATAAAGAAATACATGTTTAGAAGTCTCAGCAGCATCTCAGTAAAGGCCTAGAGAAGAGCTGGAATTGTCTGTGGCTGTCCATGTCTTTCTGCATTATTGCACAACTGTCACATATCTTGTTGTGATAATTCTGCATTATTGCACAACTGTCACATATCTTGTTGTGATAATTTGGATCCTCTGCCAACTCTTTCACACACACTGCAGTAAGGCCATTAGTCACAGAAAGGCACATGGGAGTTGGGCTGCCCCATAATTATGTGCAATAAATCACAAGGACAATAATTAAACCCTAATTCATCATCTGCTTAAATAAGTGAGGCTGTGGAGCCCTTCTTACTTCTTGAAATTCTTTTCTAGTGAAACCTATGTTTGACAGATTAGCAAGGGGGAAGCACTGAGTACAAACTAAAGCCTCCAGGATAGTGACAACATTCCTAAGGGTATAATTTAATTCCTTATTTTCCATGGCTGGAAAAAAAAGGAAGTAACTTGCACAGGAGTTTACAAAGCAAGGGCAAAGCAGGAATGCATAGTATGTTTCAGCATTGCTTCTCATGCTTTTTTCCCTCAGAAAATAGAGAGTAAGAAATCTTTCAAATGGAAAGACTGCATGTGGTGAAGTCAAAGGCTGAATGTGCTTCCTACGCAGTTGAGTAAATTTTTAACAGACTCAAGTCCTCTTCTTTACCACCATTTCCAGATGATGAGTTTCCAAGAAACAGCCCCCATTCTTAGTACTAGCCTCCAGTCACCAGGTTAAGAGATGCTTAGAGACAAAAAATGTTCTCTATTTGCTTGGCAAAAGAAGGAAATTTTTCAGGTGGAACACCCTGCTTGTGGCTGGGATGTGTCTGTGTTCCACACTGCAGTCGGCGTCAGTCTCAGAGAAAAAAAGATTCCCTTTTTTCTGCAATATGGCCATCTGCCAAGTCAGAAGTGCATGAATAAGGCAGATCACCAAACATCAGAGAGACAGGGAAGATTGATCAGGGATCAGAATCTGAATTTATTGTGAACTACAAACACTTATATACTGTTTCAGGAAGGCTAGTGGTGTTTTATTACAATAATTAGATTAAAAATCATATACACAAACTTATGCATATTACAACATATCTTGTTTGCAGAGTTAAGGAAGTTTTCTTTTTCTGGTAAACCTGTCTGATTTAATCTTCCTACAATCTTGATTCAATTCTAAAAGTTCTGTTTGCTTTTGCTAAGGCATTTTGTTTATCAAATCTTTTATGCTAGTAAGGTCCAAAGTACTCTGTTTTGTGTATCCCAATACATCAGAGCCTCTGATTCCAGCAAAAGAACCAGCACGCTGCAGTCTTCCTGACTCCAGTGGTCACCTGTGTCTCATACTGGCACCAGACACAGAAATCAGCTTGCACCAGGGAGAAAAACAGGAGCCCCCTGCCTTCAGGGGGTGACTAACAGAATCCCAGAGCAGAATATCAGGATCAGCAAAGATTAACAACTGTTAAGCACTCTCCATCCCTTTCTTACCACGACCAGCTCTCTTGGTAATCCAAGGACTGGTGACATTAACATTTCCACCCCTTATTCTAATATTCCCCTCAGTTTATCTCCTCTTTCAAGGAGCGACCTCACAAATCTCCCAGAAAGCTGTTCAGAATGGTTACAAAAATTTTGGCAATTTCCAGCTCCATCTATTAATGAGCTATTAGTTTTGGTCTCAGAATTAACCTTAAGCTGAAGGAAGCACCCTCTTTATGTGTTTATAGAGAAACTTGGCATGCTTTGTAAATCTAACATCAGGCTAGGCTTAAACAACAAAAACTCTGCACTCTTTTATTTCTTGGAAATGAACATCTGGAGGCTGACCTGACCATCCTGTGAATCCTTCTGCACCATTCCAGGTAATTTAGTTATTTAATTTCTTTTAAATATCAGGGATCAAAACTCTATACAATACTTCAGATAGGGCCTTCAAACAGCTTCTACAATTATACTAATATTTGAAAATTGTCTTTAGTAAGAATTTAAAGTGTTATAAGGTCTTCTTACATTTGAGTCACAAAGGCAATTCATCCTTTTCTCTCCTACTCCACCCTCTCTCAGAAATAACTTCCCACAATATTGCAAAAGTTCCTTCTCCTTTTATCCTAAAAAAGAAACTTGGACACTTGATGTTGCTGTCTTCAATCCTCAGATCAAAGGAACATAATTTAGTTTTCTAAAAAACAGTCCTCCACAGTAATGATATTAATCCCAGCTGTGTCATCTGCAAACTTCATGGCCAAATTTCTAACTTGGCCTAATTCAAGGAATATAATAAATAAGGCCATTCCTAGCTTCAATCCTCCTGGTGCCTAACTTGGTCCATCTTTGTCTTGTAATTTCCATTATTATTTCTGCCACTGAAGAGAAGATCCTTATGGAGGTTACAGACCAGCATTTTGCTTGACTCTTGGTTTTGTACGTAGCATTACCCTTTAAGAAGTTAGTAATATTTTTGCAAAATATAATAAATTAGTTCTGAAATGACTGCCCTTGTGTGTGTCTGTGTGAAGATTTTTTCTTTATCCCCTTCCACTGCCTCCCCACCACCCTCAGTCATCCTTCCTCTTCCATACCAAGAGCTGATACATTTAGCAGAAAATTAGGAAAGGCAGGAGAGTTTCCCATTTTTGAAGATAGGTACTGTATCTGTTTGGGAACTTTTCTGTTCCCAAATTTAGAGATTAATTAAAAAAAAAATCTCTTCAAATCCATCTGCAGTTTCAAGTGCCATTTTTTCAGTAGCCAAGAAAAGAGCTTACTCAGGGGCCATCATATTTTCATAGCAATTAGCCTAAATTTTGCTTCCATTCCAGATGTTAAATTTACCTTACCACACTTACATTTGCACTACAGACTCTAGCACTAACTTTATATATCAGCCTTACTGAAATCTGAGTTAAGGCGTCAGTTCAGGATTCGGGCCATACCTCAACCTACACAACCTCCTTCAAATACATCACCCCCACTTCCTCCACAGCTGTTCTCCAGTTTATGAGGCCAAAGTTTTTTCCTTCCACTACTCATATTTCTTTTTTCATGTTTCATTTCAATTTTTTATCTATGATAGTCTGAATGATGTGTAGTCCTTAGACATTCTTTGTGTTCTTGTACTCCATGGAGGTTCTGGATTTCCCCTTGCTTGGGGTGTTTGCTCAGCTGGGGAAGTCCATCACTGTTCTTTATGGTACCTTCTTACTTCATGGAAATGAAGCTGGAGCTTTGTGATTTTGGCTGAAATTCTATGTCCAGAGTCTGATACTCCCACTTCAGTTTAAGCTCAGACAGATGTTTCTGTGTGCAATCCCAGCCTACCTTTAGAACTGACAATACCTATTTGTGCCAGGATTTGCCCTTCCACCTGCCATCTCCATGTAAGGGCCAGCATCCACAGTCTTTTTAGTTAGATTAAACTTGTGATGGACCAAAGCAGTATTAACCTCACCATGGCTATTCCCAGCAAGCCACTTCTCTCACTAAGGCAAACAGCTCTTTCTCACAAGTGTAAAACAGCATCAATCTGTTCTGAAGAAGCAGGTCTGATTTTCATTTTAATGCATCCAAAAGAATCCATGCTGTTCATATTATAGAGTCTAAAGGCATATTTGGATACAAAACCAGTCTGGGCTTAGCACTTTATAGGTCCTTCCTGAAATTAATCTCTCTAATCATGACTCACCTTTACTTTCTTGAACTGTGTTTTTCTTGAATTTGTGATTCCTCCCTTACATTTTTTCCAAGGAAGTTTAGCTGCATTTTTTTCACCACTTACACCACAGATCTCAGCAGAGAGGATCAAAAACCTCAGGCTGATCAGCTCAGGCTCTGTATGGCACAGCATTGCACACACTCCTCCATAGGCATCTAGGCCTAGATTTAGTGCAGGCCTAGATGGTGTCTGCTGACATGGTTTCAGAAGTCATGGGACTCTGCAAGTGTTCAGATATTAGAAAGGTACAAAAACACCTCATGGTGACACGAAACCATGAGAGCAGAGCATTAGAAGCACCTCTGTTGTGGGAAAGAAAGCATTGGATGTTTCCTCCTGTCCTGAAAGCTGATAAAAAAAAAAAAAAAAAAAAAAAGGATGTGAAAAACAGTGACATCCTTGCTGCTTTGGGAAAGATGATCTTGGGTGGGAAGATTTAAGTCATGTCCATAGCATTCCAGTTAAGAACATGCAAAGTGAAGAATTTTGGCAGCAGCTTCAGAGGAAAGAATAAACCCACAGGAAGTCAATAGTTTTGAGACTCTCTCATTCTGGCTTTGTCAATCAGGAAGGTTGGAAAGGGAAAGTTTCTAGATGGATGCCCTGAAGATGGCTCCGTCACAAGAGGGTCAGGCAGAAACCACAAGGCCCTGAGATCTTTCCACCCCAAAGAAGACCAAGATCTTTCCCTTTTCCTTTAATCACCTTGCTGATTTTTGCACACCTGCCTTTCACACGTCACAACAGCTCTTGGTCCACCACAGCCCTTTCCAAAGACACACGTTGTCTCTGCTGATACCCTCAGCCTATCCACATTGCAGTTGCTCATCTTCAACTGCTCCATGCCAGTTGTGGCCCTGCCCACGGGGACTCCGATCTGTACACAACTTCTCTGCACTTTACACCTGAAACACCTCTCACACAGGGTCCCAACCTCAGCCAAGGCATCCTGGCATCACTGTAGCTTGAGTGTTGCTGGTAAAATCTTCCTTAGCACTACCCCCTTTTTAGCCTTGGCTGGACAGTGAGGCCCAGCAATGGAGTTCAAGTCCCAGGTGCTTTCAGAGAAGGGTTAATAGAGTGACAGGGTACCCAAGATTCTAGCTCAGCCCTAGGTGATTTTCTCTTTTGCTGTATTGCCCATGACTTTCACTATGCTTGTTCCTTGGACTACAGCTTCTGCTTTCCTTCCCTAGCTTCTCTTGCCTCCTTTGAGATATGCACACATGCCATTTCACTTGTCTCCTTTCCCTCCCTCTTGATCCCCACACCTAGTGACACAGCACCATGGAAGCACCGATTCATTCTCATGCTCCTGCCACCCTCTTTTCAAAGGGCACCTGTGACATCTCCAGATTCACTGACCTAACCAGAGATAAATGCTGCCATTGGAGCCAGAAGAGTGAACAACTGAGCATGTGAATGCAGGCAGCACAGAGAAGCTAGACAGAGATAAAACCTTTTGGAAAGGAAGGGCCATTCTCTAGTAAGTTTGTCCCTAATGTCAGTGCAGCTGTGCTTTGTCACCCCAGGCTGCACACACAGCATGGATCAGGAGGAAAAAGTCCCGTGTTCCCTGGTAATTCTTTGCATCAACCCAACAGTACAGGTTTCTGCTGTTATTCAGTCCTAGGAAACATCTCAGGGAAAAGGGAAGGCTGACTCAGCAAGAATCCAGCCTAGAATTTTTTGCCTAGAAAAGTGATTCGGGACGACATCACCAACTGCAACCCCGAGGCTCACTGCTCTTACAACATCTGAGGGAAATCCCTTGGCAGAATGCTGCAAAACAAAGTCAACTTCTCCAGTCTCCTGACTCCCTTCTATTGACTTGGCTTCCACTGCCTGCATTTCTAATGCACAGCTACACTCCCAAAAACAGAAGGAATGTGGTGGTCCTCAGATGGGAAGTTTAATGTTGCTTTCCTCAGCTTCTGCAGTGTAAGGACTTGAAGTCTTTATGGATTAAAGATAAATAATGGAAAAAAAAAAGCATCCAAGCCCAAGGGATGTAGGACATAAATTCTCTACTAGCCCACAGCACGATGATCATGATACCAGATGATCAAGATGATCACAGATATCAGATACAGGATGCTTGGCACAACCAGCTTGGCTCGGTGTCTGCAAGTCTGAAGTTCTAAATACCAATCCTCTTCACTCATGGACGTGAACCCAGCTGGTGTGATGAACCACCAGCCTTCTCTGGCTGCAGACTCTGTTTGAGCCCAGAGGAGATGGATGGAAAAGCAAAAAGAAGGGTTAGGCAGAACAGCCCCATCTCCTCATTTCCCACACCAGGTGTTTGTGACTGAAAAGTCCAGGACAAATCTTACCTTTCCTTAGCACAAGCAGGTACTTGGCTGTATGTGAGTTTGGGACAGGACACCAGCAGGGACACACAACATGCCCTCATTTCCCTGCATTAATGCCCAGGGTTGTATCTGGAGAGTGTGGTCCAGCCTCTGAATGTGGCAGCACAGAGCTGCTGCCAGGCACAGCTTAACAACCAAGGCACAAAAATGAAAAAATGATAGAAAACAGAAGCACTCCCACTTCCTACTGCCAGACCTCTATTGCTGTGGTCCGTGCAGTAACAAAGGACTCTTGACAATAATATCAGAAGGCTAAATATGATTTATTAACATGACTCCATAATTCAAAGAATTGGGCTATTATCTGCCCAGTCCAGAGCATCGAAGCTCCTGCTTCAAGCTCTGTCCAAGAATGCCCAGAATAGCTTACACAATCAGAGATAACAACTTTTCACCTCATAGGTTGAAAGACAGAAAACTCCCATCTCCTATGTCAGGAGACAGGCAGAGAAACCATCTGTGTCCTTGAACACAGCTCAGAGATTTGTTTATAGAAACTTGTACAGAGTAAAAGACAGTAAAAGACGCTTTCCCATGGGAAGATTTTTTCTGCAGGCTTGCATACAGGGAAACTTATAATATGTTCAGACAACAGACCTCCTTCCTTGTCACACAAGAACAGGAATGCTTGCTCTGGCAGAGTGGACATTTGGAGAAATGCAATATTATGAACCACCCACACACTGACAGTTTTACTACCAACACCAAAACCCCTTTACACTGACTTCAAGAGTTTTCTACCCCCACTTCTCCCATGATGAGACAAAAGCCAGGTGGACACAGGGAAGCTTGTGGGATGGACACCAAAATTCTTGGAAACCACCAGCCTGGTCAAGGGGTCACTGCACAGAAGTGGGAAGATTTTCAATCAGTTTCTTACCAGTTACTGGACCATTTATTGGTGATCATGACCTAGATGTGTTTCAGAGAAAATTTTAAACTTCTGGAACAGCTTACTGGGGAAGGTGATGAATGGTCCACTTGGTGCTTTTTCATTCAAGCCTTGTGTACCCAGCAAATACTTAATTAATAGAAGAATAAGCTATGTGTTTCCCACAATTCCATTTAATACCAACATTCTCTGGTTTTCATCATTGGCCACCTCTCCAGCTGGGCAACATTTTGTCATGCAGGGCATTTCAAAATCCCCACTTAAGCTGTTGCAGAGTAAACAGCTAATTACACTAAAAATCCCAAGATTCATTCAGATCCCTTTTTTTTAGATCCAAAGAATTCTGAAAGCCAAAGACCAAGGTACATTTGTGCAAACGTTGACTGCAAACAAGAAAACCAGAAATTTCAGCATGGGCATGTCATATTTGCCACTATCCTTTCTGCAGTTGTTGCAAAAAGTTCTGAGATGCATCAAATCCAGAAACTAAATGAAAAAAGAAACTGAAACACCAAGCATGTGGAAAACTGAAGAGGACCTATTATGTAATTATTATTACTGGCACAGGATTCTTTCTGTCAGTGTCTAAGAGGACACACTGCAGACAGGGTGCACCTTCAGATATGGGCAATGGTAAGGAAATATTAGCAGGATAAAATAAGCAGCTGATGTAGCACACAGCAGAAAGGACAATTCGGCAGGATGTGAAACAGAATGCCAAATTTTAACAAGAACATGTTACAATCTATTCTGAAATCAAAACTACTACACCAAGGAAAATGAATTTGTTTTGGGCAATGCTGGAAATCAGACTTTTGCTCTGCAGCCCACCCTTACACAGTAACACTTGACTTCACAATTCTCAAAATAAATTTGCACAGCAAAAATCATTAACGTTGAAGTGAGGGCAGAGTAAAACAAGCTAAGAGGTTGTCAAAGAAATAGAAAGCCACATCAAATACTGCAGAGTGGCACTGGTGCCATTTCTGCCTAGCTTGGGAGAGGGTTCCCTGGAAGGTGACCTGAATAACTCTGCCTTTACTTCTTTCAATGCTGTATGTGGGGAGTCTCCTGCCTTGGCCCAGGTCCTCTTTGTCCTTCCCTGTGCTGCCTGCCTGGGTGCTCTTGCAGTGAGACCATCCCCAAGCCTTCCCAAAACGTCAGAAAGAAAAAGGATTCATGACGAATTGGATGTTATACACTAGAAAGTGATTACATTAATATAAAGGTGAAAAATACAGGCATAGTCAGCAGCAAGACACTTAATAAAATAGAAATCAAAAAAGGGAACCAAAACAAGCAATTAATAGGAGAACCTTAGAGCCTGAATACCCACCCCCAACAAGCACTGCTCAGCTCTTGTCTGCAAAGCATCTCAGTCAATGAAAACAGCAGAACATTGGAACCCTTACCACTCATTTCATGGCCAAATCACAACTCTGAAACTGAAAAACATTTCTTTTTTTCACAGATGTCAGAGGACACCCAAGACTAGTAGATAATCTAGCTAATAAAAAACCTCCTATAAATTAAACCAGGAAAAATCCTACACACACTCTTAGTTTTTTTAGCTGAGCACACAAAAAGCTTGTTTTCACTAACTCTTTTGATGTCTGAAGCACTTTGGCCATATCTGTGAAGAACAGGCCTTCCCCAGAGGTATTCCCAAATAGCTCAGTATTCACTGTGTTAGTGGTCATGTCAGTACATCACGTTTGTGACTTCCAGAATGTCCCATCTGCATGACATTATCACACAAGGGTCTTGATAATGTCATGCAGATGGCACATTGCCCCTTGAAATGTCAGGGCAGAATTTGACCACTGATCACCTGGGAAAACTGGATCCACCTCCAAAATCATAGTCCTTACTGCTGTGGCCAACACAGCCTCACCTATGCTGTTAAAATTCTGGCAATCCCCATGTGCTTTATCCTTGGAGCTGAGAAGCATTGGCTGCACTGTGATTCTGTGTGATAATTGGTTCAAAGATCGTCAGCCATCAAACTCAGCTTGCAATCAGATAATTAGGGGTGGGCAAGCCTCCAGAGTAATTCCACGTTTAACAACTGGAGCATGACCTGACTCTAGTGGCAATGGAATGTTAAGTGTTTGATGGGTTAATTGGAAGCCTGGGTTAATTCTTGATGTGTTAGAAGGGCTAAAGAGCAAATCTGAGGAGAAGAAACCTGTTCAGGAGCTATGGTGATTCACAGCCACACTTGTGGTCCTTGCTGCAGTTTTGGTTGCAGGAGACAATGGATGATCAGACAAAGGTGGAAGTGGCCCTTTCCCACCGTTTTTTCAGACCATTCTTTCATCACTCTGCCAAAGACCTGAAGGAAATCTGAGCTCACAGACACAGGAGCTTCTCCAGCTCATTCCATCCTGCAGCCTGTGTCTAAAAGCAGCACCATGCAGCCTCACACGTATTGCAAGGAACTTTTCTTTCCAAAGAGGCTGAGCACCTATCCCTGGTGGCTCAGAACACCTCATTTCCAGGTCACTGCTTAGCTTGCACTGTGGCAGTTCCACTTCCCTTGCACAGGGATGTTTTCATTATCTCTTTCCCTTCCACACTCCGTGTTTCCCACATGATGAAATACTTGATGACAACACCAAGGCACCAGAAAAGCAGGACAGGCTGGCAAAGGACACGTGAGCTGTTCTGACACTCTCACTCATGCCAGGATCTTTACTGTACTGTCACTTCTCAATTTATTTGGAAATTTCCCAGCTCAAACACAGGGAGTGCATGTGTGCACACCTGCACAGGCTTAGCCCAGCAGCCAGAGGGGAAGTGTTCTGTTGACACAGTGCCTCTTTTCTGTGCTGAAATAGAAACAAAAGTTGAAATAGCAAAAAAGAACAGCACCACAGTTTCACATAAGCATGCACCAAGGTACCACGACATGAGGAATACCGGGAGGTTTGTGACAAAGGAGAAAGTCTTGCACAAGAGAAACCAAGCAACTCAGAACTTCCTAATGGAGTGAAATGAGTGCAAAAAGAGCATTCTGCCTTTGAGAGGATGAAAGGGATGAGACGGCAGCTGCACTTTTATGCGCTGATGAGAACATCTGCCCTGTGTACAAGCAGCTGTACTTGCCTAGTCTGGAAAAGCTGTGACTTTGGAGCCTCAGCAGCTGCCATGGGTGACTGATGACACTGCCTCACCATCCTTACTACTAGAAGACATCTCCTCCAGCTCATTACCTTTTTTCCCCACTCACAAAGGATCTGGAGAATAATTTACTTTCCTGCATGTGTTTATTTGCTTGTTTGGAAACTGTTCTACCCCTACTCATCCTTCTTTTCTTACATGGAGTAGTCCCAGGTAATTTGAGCTACAAAAGCACATATTTAAGACCTCCACAGAAGAACAAACAAGCTCCTGTTCTATATCAGAATCAAGAATTGTCAGGCTGAGTTTGTAAGGCACAGTCTTTATTTCTACTGATAACATGAGCTGTAACAGGAGCTCAGGCTCCAGATCTTAAAATTAAGTTAGTAGCTAAGAAGCTCTTCCCTTAAAATTAAACATCTTTGATCTGAAAATAAAGACAGACTAAATATGGAAACCCAAACTCATTCCTCTCTGCAGGATCTACGTCAGACAGGTACATTTGTGGAAAGGGAAACATTTGTGTTGTTGACGAATAGAAAAAAAGCCACTAGAAGGAATTTATTTATGCTTCTTGCTGCTATTTCTGGGTCCTGAATTGCTAACACCACTCAGGAAAAAAATGTAGGTGGGTTGATTTGAATGTTCAACTCAAACAGCTGCTAAGGAGGCATCTGTAAGCAAAGGAATGTCTTCTGATCAAACAGATCAGAAAATTCTGCCACTACAGAGCCTGTGTATCCCAAAGGCTGCACTGCTCTTCATTGCTGCCCCTCCCAGCCAGCTCTTCCCAGCTCCTGGCTTGCTCCTTGCCAGCTCCTACAGAGCCCTGACACCCTCCCTACCCCACAGTGGGACCACTGCTCCTCAGTAACCTCACTGCAACACCAGCTCCCTCTCCCAGACCCACACACACACCAGCTCTTCCACATCCCACACTTCCCCTCTACTCTGCATTTTATCCTACTTGCCTCTATAGGATTTCGCCCTCTTTGAGGGGGCAAAAGCTGGCAGCGTTGAGAGCCCAAGGCAACCTCTTTGCCCTTGAGCCAATGAAAAGGAAAATTTCTTGATGCAGAAGAGAAATGACATGGCAAAACCACAGCTCAGACATGGAGACAGACTCCCTTCAGACACAGCCACTTGGCTGCCAAACAGGAACTGCTGAGGAGATGCAGACAAATCCTCTCAATCTGGCTGGCTTTGGATAAATTTCTGCTTTACTTACAAAAGCGTGCACAGGGTTATTCTACCATGAAATGAGCGTTTCAGGGGCAGAAGGAAAACCCTAATCAGCACAGGAGCTGCAGAGGGAACAGGTTGTTTCTTCTGGGCAGAGCTGGACAGTGGCAGCTCGTGTCAATAAGTCTGGCAGACTGACAACTAACTGAACACAGCATTTAACTGGAAAGCATTTCACATTACTTCCCAGCAAGAGATGAAATTCCAGGAAGAAGTGTAGTAATTGCTAATCACCTACTAATACTGGAAACTTGATGTGTGTGTACACAGTTCTTAAAAATAAGAAAAACTCTCAAAAGTCCTTACAACTGACAAATAAGCAGAGAGATTTGTGAATGCTTGAGATACACCTACCCATACCAAAAGTTAGTTTGAGACTTCGTTGTGCACAGCTCTGAAAAGACACTGACAGCAAAATAAGACTTCAGGAGCTGGAAGTTAAAAATGCCTCTTTCTCCAGAGGTTTTCAAATAGTTTTAAGTTTTCAATATTCTAATTTGAACAGGTGAAATGTGAAATGCTCCTCACATTGCAGGTCAATGAAATTCAGGGTGATGGGTGAGATGATAAATTTTGCTCAAATATTCATAATAGTGAAACCTGAAGGTGAATTTGAAGAGTCACAGAAGGCTCTTTTGGGCCAGGGTAAGGGAACAGAAAACCAGTAGACAAAACTCAGTGTCAGTAAATGCTGTGTGATACAACTGGGAGAGAAAAATCTGCCAGTGTACACACATGTCAATAGTTACAAAATTAATTTGGAAGGAGAACCCAATGTCCTCATACAGAACACTGAAGGCAAACTCATGACTCATGAAAGGTAACAGAGCATTAGGAATTACCCTTATGGATATACACTGGAGTTAGGCAAAGAGGGGGGCAAGTGGGAAAAAAAGGCTTAGAAGCTGAATAAGGATTAGGCAAAGAAGGATTTTTCAGTTTGGAAAAGTTTACTATAGGAAGTAGAGAGAGTAGATAGAGATACAACTATAAGTGACAAGAAGATTCCTCATTGCACAAAATCCAAGGGCAGCCAATTACTTTTTCAAGGGAATAGATTTATAACAGAAAAGAAATAAATATTTTGCTTTGCTGCATACTACTATACAGACTGTGTGAACTCCCATGGGAAACTACAGGGACTAAAAATAAAAGCTGGTTTGCAAAATCGTTCACGTCATTGTACAGTCTCCTAAAATCTATAAACATCATGCTGATAAACATGATGCAATGTACTGTAAACCAGAAAGTGAAAGAGTGCATGTGCTGCTCTCCTCTGAGAGCATCCCCCTCATCCAGAAGGGCAGGATGCTGGGATGCTGTGTGGGTTGGATGCTTGCAGGAGAGCTCTCTTCCTCAGCATTGGACATTTCTGTATTTTTCCAGATTTGGTAAATAAAGTCTCTCTTTCCCTTATCAAGCACAGTTATTTACTCAGCTTGAATTTTCACTTCTTTATGATTCTATTATGGCAAGATAAAGCATCTATCTCCCAGGAAAGGAAGTGTCTCTTTTGATACCTCTGCCAATATAAACCTGTTTCCCTGAAAAGAGAATCCTGTGTGTTGGGATGGATGAAAGTCTGACAAGAAAGTCTCTCAGATATGTGTGCTTGGCAGAAAGATTTTTGAATGTAGAAACTGAGAAAGGAATAGAGATGGAAGCAAGTTTTGATATAGAAGAATAACAAAGGTCTAAAAGAATGATGAGCCAGTCTCACTGGATAGCTAAGAAGGCAAAGGGTATGTTAGTTAAGAAAGGTTTTTATAACTTAGAGCAAAGGATAAGCCCACCTCAAACAGAAGATGTTTTTACCAAGCAGACAAATACAAGAAGTAAATAGACATGCTGATGTTGTAAGTAGAAAAAGGTCTCAGGAACTTCCACTGCAAGAAAACTGAAAAACCACTTCTAGCTTAAACTGTAACACACTGACCTTTTGTGATTGGAGAATAGTAACATGAATGTTGTAATGTTAGTAGTTGTGATAGGTTATAGGTAATAGTAAAGGTATTGATTGGTTGTTATGTATTAAGATCCTCAGTAAAGAAAAGTATATAATGTATTGTAACAGGAACTAAAGTGACTCCAGGCATGCCTACAGCTGTGGCTGGTGGCTTTAGGCTGGGCTCTGTCACCCACGACCCATGATTGCTGTCTGGATATAACAAACAGCATTTTAAAGAGCCCTCTGGAGTCTCACATCTCCTTTTAGGCTCTTACTCCTATGGTTGTTGTTCTTTCACGAGGGGTCACCAGTTATCACAGTTAGAGCCAGAGCAGGGATTCCAAGGACTCCATTCCAGAAGGTTTTAGGAGGCTTTATTACGAAGACTCCATGATATCAGAAGGCATAAGGTTCTTGCCTGTTTCATAGCTTGGTACAAAGGCTTAATACTATTTCAGAAGGCTTACAGCTATACAACTGGAACATCTCTTATAATACTAAATTGATGGGCTGGTAACCCAGACCAGCTCCCTCTTACCACTGGTTAAGAGAGAGAAAACTATCTCTCTATGTTTGTGGGAGCAGAACAGAAAAACAACACCTGTGGCCTTGAGCAGGATGGATTCTATAAACACAGCTCAGAGAGATCTTTATAGAATCTCTCTTTGAGAAAGTGGAGTTTTCCCTTGGGAAAAAACCTTAGGCAAGCTTGCAGCTAGGAAAATCCAGAAACACAGTAGGAAATTCAGAAATTATTAATACCACACTCCTCCCACTAGAAAATCCCTTTGGGATTTTTGAAAGCTCTGTCTGATACCTGAACACCAATTTCCATGGTTCCTACTGGAAAGTTAACACCATCTCTTACCTGGGAGAGCAGGGACTGTGGGGTGCTCTAATGGCCTGTATTTCACAAAGGCCATCAGTTCTCAAAGAGAGAAAAAACAAGGAGACAGAGAAGAGCAGGTACAGAGAGACACCAGGAGCTGAACAATCATGAGAATGTGAAGCACCAAAAGGCTAATTTTCTGTGAATGAAGCTGAAATATTTTTCAGGATATGGGTTTTGCAAAATTGTTCAATCTCAAGCAGCATTTCAGCCTCAAAATAGCTCCCAAGTAATAGAAATTTGGAGGAAACTTCAACAGTAGAGACGGGGGACTAACAACAAGTGTGCCTTGCTGCCCACTCTGCAGAGGCTGGGTTGTTCCTCAGGCTACCCCAATTTCAGTAACCTGGGAGCCTCTGAAGGAAAGACTTTGTGTTTTGGTTACTCCTGAGGTCTAAATAGCCCAAAACAATTGACAAGCCTTGGTTATTTGTGTCCTCCTAACAATGTGGAGGTATTCTTGATGGCTTGGAGAGGGATTGATGTGAGTCACTCACAATGGCAGAAGAAAGTTTCCAAAGCAAGGTGGGGCCCCTTATTTTCCATTTCCCAAATCTCAGCTCCTGCTAGTGCTGATGCCTCAAGCAACCTGGCTTTTACAGCTGCAAGGGTTTGACCAAAGCTTCAAACTGCAGAACAGGATCTGTGTGGATGGAAGATTCCACAAAACTCCATGTTAGTAAAATAAGTGTGCAGAGTACTGAAAATCTCACCTAGGCCCTCTCTTCATGGGTGGTGTCACATCCCCACTGCCAAGTCTATGACCAGGTTAAGCTTAGTTCGTGCAGCTGGGGATCTGTCTGACTTTAGGACATTAAATGGTCAAACTCAGCAATTCCTTAACACTAAATCTCCAGAACACTACCAGCAATGCTAAAACACAACAAAATTTTCCCTATGAATAGGGCAGCGCCCAATGAAATACGAACTTTCTTAACACAACTTCAAATAGGAGTATTTAGAATTTACTGCATAAAGTACAGAACATGTCTCAGATTTACTCTTAAGATGCCTTAGAGACTTTCTCTCTCAGAACCAGTAAAACATGGGATGACTGAAACCAGAGTTAGAAGGAATTGAAAAGCACTGCAGAGTAGTTTTGTGATAGCTAAGATGCATTCTATCCACCACTACTGAAACAGAGAGCAGGTAAAGTCCATTCTCTCAAGGGAAATCAGTGGAAGCTTTGGCATTGACCTGAATAGGGTCAGGATTACAGCCTATAAAATTACAGGGACAGAAGTAGGCAGTAGAAAAGGGGTAATTGGCAGATGATATTCAGATGATGCATGAGTTATAGCAATTCAACACTGTGCTGCTAAGCATTTAAAATCTGTGGCTTGTTTTGCTTAGCTTTCTTCAAAGGAGAACTGATGTGTTCCCTCTTAAGGTTGGATAGAACATAATGGCAATACAGTTTTCTCAGAGGAAAACTGAAGTTTCCACAAAAATCAAATTGCCCCCTCCCCTTTTTTATCTTTTAATTTTGTTTTAAATTTCTGTGAAGAAAATTATAAAGCAGTTTTGATCAGATTGCTCCTTTCTAATTAAATATTTCACTCTGACTTGTGCTGCAGCTATTTCATTTCCAGGCAATATTAGATAATGAAGAGCTACACCTACCTTGCAGTCTGGAAAAAAATTACTCTTCCTAGGCTCTTCAGAGGACTGTATTTCTTATACAAATTTTAATTGACTCAAGCTTTGTAGGAGCCAAAACCCCCATAGATACAACTGTATTAAAGGTTAGAATGGCAGCAGCCTAATCCCAGGCTGTAATTCACGAGCTAAGAGGCTCCCAGAAAGATTGTACTTAATACTGAACTACAAGAAAATACACAATCCTGACTCAGCTTTTTTAAACAGAACTATTTTTATCTGGAGAAATGCCAAAAATAGCTCAGCAATTCAAAATGCACCAGTTTTTCCTTGCATGTTTCAATCTAACACAAACACCAGAGTTTGGACCCGATGTGGAAATTCAGAATTTTGATCAACTTCTTTGGTGATTTTGCAATGGGCAACAGACATAACCCAAACAAGGCATGACTCTCTCCAAACTCACCTGGACCTCTCTGACCTATCTCTTGGGAAGAGAACAAGAAGTCTCTCTCGAGGCCAACATATTTACTATAACAAGGCAATCAACAGATTTTCTTTCCCAAGAGAATAATTTCTGGAACATATTTACTCCAGCCACAGCAGGAAGTGTAAGAATTGCTTGTGGAGAGAAGAATGCTGTGCTTAAGAGAAGCTGCATGCGATGGCTAAGAAGAAAACAGCTCAGGTGCAAATTCACCTGACAAGCATCTTCCCCCTCCTCTTCTGATAAGTCACTGGCAACTCTTCCCAAATCACCATGCAGCCCTGCAGCCTTATTTGGACTAAAACCCACAGGAATGCTGAGTTGTATAATTAAAGACTGCCAGTACTTTTTACTGTTTGTCTTTCCATTTTTTAAGAGAAAATAATGGAATCTTTAAAGCCAACACTCACCTGAGTGAGGCTTTGCTTTGGGCAAAGGCACAATAATGGAAGACTAAAGGGAGAACAGAACAGCAACAGTGCCCATCTTCTGCAGGACAGCTTGGGGGTTAGATCACTGGCTGGATCACCAAAGTGACAAATCTCATGCCTAATCCCAGGGAAACCCCTCACTCCCAGTGCTCAGGGAATAAGAGGAATATGTGATAGCAGAAGAGCCAACAAGTGAACTTAGTCACGAGTTATTTTCCTTACTCCCTCAGTTCTTCCAGATAAGTGGAAATATCACTGGCAATTGTCTTCTTACAAAAGAAAATCCCTGAGTCAGAAAAATTAAAGTTTCACTCTAGTTAAAGACATTTATACAAGATGGGCAACAATTGAATCAAAGAATGTCTTGTACATACAGTCATTAGGAAAGTTCACTGCAAAACAGAAATAAGCAACTTCCAGGCTATTTCCAGAGTTTCTTGTTGTGAGAACTGGAAGATAAAGTCTCTCGTCCCTGCACCACCCGTGTCATTTTCCATGGTGGTGGGGCTGAACACAGGAAACAAGTGATAAGCTGTGATGTGAGATGATGTGCCCCAATTGCCACTCTCCCAGAACCAAGAGGCAAAGTTCTGGGTCATCCTGGCAAAGCCAACAACTCAACAGGGGTACAAGAGGGAAGAGAAAAATCAAAAACCTTCTGATGTTAAAAAAATTGCTTCCAACTAAAGGTTATCCAGCTCAGGACATGGGCCCTGCAGCCACACCACGTACTACAGGCAGCTCCTGCAGCACCAGGGGCCCTGGCTCACTGCAGCTCCTTGCTCTGGAAAACCAGGCTGGCAGGAGACAATGCCAGCTGGAACAGGGAGTTTGAGGCTGCCCTTGCTATTTTGGGATGTTTGGCTTCAGAGAAAGAGTTCTCAGAATACATCAATACAGTCCCTTGATCTTCCCTACACAGCAATGAGAAGGTGAGACAGGTTTCAGGCCTCATCCTGCCTTACCTCTTCTGAAAAACCTCAGCTGAGTCAGAATTAATCACTGTACCTGTGCCAAATCACTTGTTACAAAACAAAACCAAAAAATATAACAGACTGTACTGCTCTATGTCAAAATAAAACATAGTTCATTATTTTTGTGTTCTGAAGAAATGGGATAAAAAGCCCCAACTAGCAATAGAATATAAACACTGGAATAAGACCACGGAGGGAAAGAGCAGGTTATACAACCCAACAGAGCTCTTTCTGCCAACACTTGCCAGACTGGTGAGCTCCAGCTCTATTTTGGATACAGCCTGGAACCCACATGCAGGGCCAGACTAAGGGCACTCCTAAGGAAATCATCCTGCTCAAGAAAATCCTCTCAAATCCTTCTATCATACAATAGTAGCCCTAAAGAATCTAAAGGATGTGGTCCTAACTGCCACCTATCCCTGACAAGATGAGCAGCTGTAATTTCAAGTGGCAAGAGCACGACCTGGGTTTAACTGAGCAGAGCATGGCAGAAAGAGGCAGCTCCAGCACACCCTCCAGAGACAAGCAGAATTTACTCAACAGTCTATTTTCTACTACTGCCTTTAAGACTGGTGGTTAGCAGAAACAGAGTTATGAACGAGAGAGCAAGTCATCAAGAAATATCATCAAAAACCACTTTTTATCAGAGCAACCACAAAATGGTATTTAAATATGATTTCACCCATAGACTTCAAGTCAAACGTCACAGAAAAATAAAACCACAGATTTTGCTCCTAATTGTTGAAGAAGGTAGAAAGCTGCTAATATAATTCTCCTAAGGCCTGGGTCAGTGCAGCTTTACCACTGCAGAGAAAGGAAGGACTGGACAGAGACTTGCATAGAAAAAACTTCTTGGACAAAAAGACAATAAAGAAGAAGGAGGATCCTAACAGCAATACAATTTCTTATGGGAAACTTGAGAAAGAGGAGAGGTAGAGGAGGAGAACAGAGGGTTGTATAGTTAACAAGAAGCAGCCTACAGTTTGTCTGGAAACATTTAGAAAATGAAACTATTAGAAAAACAAACAAGCAGCATGAGATCCCAAAACAACATGATAAGCTTATCACAGAAGCCTCATCGACCATTCCAGATCAAATCCACAAGGGTGGAAGGGATCAGGACAGAGCTGTGTCTCCTCCTGGAGACAAGGGTCAGAGGAAAGAGTTCATTTGGAAATGTCCCTTGAACAAGAGAGAGAAAGAGCCATCAGGGACACACTCAGAGCCTGCAGCACAGGCCTGGTGTTCCCTGTCCTCCTGTTACTGCCAGAAGAGGGGCACACACACCACCAGGAGGGGATGGCACCGAGGAGGCAACAGATGGAACTGGAGCCTGGCCTTATGAGGTGAAGCTTGAGGACAAGAGCTTCGCTCAGCTCTGCATGGGTTGAGCCCCACACAGCCCACTCAGGGCAGTAATTCTGTTCCTGACAACTGAAAATCTGCTCTGACTGTCCTGGAGGGATGGTCAGATAGAGGGAACTCCGGCAGGCAAACACAAGGAAGGGACATCACAGCCAGAGTTCCCAATACAAGCAAGATTCAGGCAAATCACAGACTCATATCCATTTGTCCTGCACCTGGAGCAGGGCTTGGTGCCACGACCCAATACTGTTGGCTCCTGGTGGGGTCAGGCAACTTCCAGCAGGGCTGAGAAGGAATCTGTGACCCAAAAGGCACTGCTGTCTCCTCAAGACTAGTGAGAGATTGGAGCCAGGCCAGGCAGTGAGGAGAATTCAGACCCTGTTCCCTGGGGAACCCACTTCACAAATGAAGGGGGAGAAGGGCAACACAGACTCACAAAATGTGTCAGTAACAGTGTCTGGATCAGGCTTTGCTGGAAAGGCTTTGTAAGGCAAAGACCTAGAAACTCCTGACCCCAGGAAAAAAAAGGGACACGAAGCATGACTTCAACCACTCTTTCCAGATGCTGTGCCTGGCTTAGGGACAAATAGCCTGGGCAAGTAAAACTAGACCACAAAAAACAAGCAAGAAATCTTGTCTGTGGAGCTTCCCAGCAAGGTCACCATCTATGATTCCTCACATTTCTCATTAGCTCAGATCTCAGGAAGGCAAAACTCTGGATGTTTCCAAGCACCCAAGAGGAAGAGAGGAGCACGTTCCCCCTGTGCTATGCATGCACAGCTGAGGAGTAGCAGAAGCAAACAAGCTCAACTTCAGTGTTTGGGAAAAACATCGTATCAGAATATGACCAAATTTGGGTTACAGGACAAGATCATAACTGATCTTGTGCTCCTCACTAGCCGAGAAACTCAGTTCCCATCCTCTCACATGTTATCAGCAGAACTGAGTGGGATATTCCCAACACAGCCACCCCCCACAGTGCAGACAGCTCCTCAGGCTGCCCCCTGAGATCTGCATTATTAAGTAAGCCTGAAATCATGGCTCTTACTGTGGGAAATGGATTTGTAGAAAGTTAATTTATAACTTTTTATTACAAAAAACCAATAAATAAATAAAGTTACAAATTAACTTTTAGTTACAAATCTTACTTTTTATATGAGATTGAAAATAGAATAAAAAGTAAGATAATACAAATGTCATAATCCACACTATCACAATCAGAAGCTAACAATTTCCTAATTACAAGACACTATAACCGTTTCTTGGCCTATCAGCTTTTTGCTACACCATGCTGTAGATGCCTTAAAGCCAATCATCTAAAATTACCCCTCATGAGTCATACTACAATGCATCTTTCATAGTTTTATTTCTCTAAAGTATCTAGTCTTATTTGCAAGGCCATCCTTTGAAACTTTTTTCTAGCTCCATTTCTCTCTCAACAATATCTGTCCTATTGCATGGCATTTCTAAGTCAGCATTTCTTATCTCAAAGTTTGCATACAGATCCATACTGTGTGAGCTTTCTGTCAGGCTCTGAGAACTCTACAAATCCATTTCCCACATCTTACTCACTTGGCTTTGCCATGTATTAGTGTCTATTAGTACATCACTATTCACCTGAGAAGCAAAACCTCCAGGTCTGCTGATGTCTTAGTAAGGAACTTTTGTCTTTTCCATTAATAGTTAGGGTCTTTTAGTTTTCTTTGTAAAGTTCCAGAATATATATATAGATCAATCTCTCTCTCTATATATATATATCTGACTACTACATTCAAACTCCATGACACAAACCTGCTCTATCTCCACTTTCACCAGCTCCATGAGGAGCTGCGTTCCTGCTCTCAGTGCAGAACACACATCTCAGCCACACTCATTTCCGTGTGACTGTGACACACCTGCTGTGTGTTGCCCCCCAAAATTTGTGCCTTGATACCTGCTTTAGCTTGAGTAGTGTATTTCCAAATTAATAGCTTTATCATTCATTAGGCACTTGGTGGCTGCTGAACTAATTAAACGTTGATCACTGCTTTCAACTGAACTTCTGCCAGTCTTAAAAGCTGTGTGGAGTGGGATCAGCACACTCTGGAAGTGCAGGCATGACAAAACTGCACTCTAGTGGGAAAGCACCAATCACATCCACAGCCGGCGTTCAGAGGAGAATTTGGGGGTCCACAGCAGAGCTCTGAGCCTCAGGGGCTGGGTCACAGAGCAGGCCCAGCCTGTGACACTGTCCCTGTGCCTGTCTGCTGCACTCCCAGCATGCCAGCGTGACCAGAGGTGACACTGCTGTGGCTTTCTCCTACACTGCCATTCACCAGGGCTGCAGGGGACATCCTCTGTCAGCTGGCACCACCTGTTAGCTGGGGAAAAATAACTTAGTGGAAATAAATTGAAAAATAACAAGATGGGTAACCATCGATGGGCAGGCAGCTCAGCATTGTTAAAAGCCTTCCACTCTCGTGGTGCCAGCGCCGGGGCTCAATGCACATCAACAGTGACAGCTGGAGCCCTAGAGATGGAGAAGTGACCCCAGGGCCCCTATCCATAGAGATGTCATCATGCTGGACCAAAGAGCTGAGCACCCCCAAAAGCCTCACTCTCCTGCCACCTGCACCACAGTCCAGAGCCTTAAAGATGTTCTGTGTTTTCCCTTTTTTGCAGAACGGTGGAGTGAGGCACAACCTAAAGCTGGAGATGTGTGTCCAACACCAGCCCAGCACTCTGTTTTACAGAGCCGCACCTCATCTACTAGAGGAATTATACAACAGCCAGGCTTCAGGAGGCCTGTGTGGAAAGAAAATTAAGTCTAGATAACTGTATGGCTCAATAGTGAGGACTTTTACGAGAAGGTGAAAACAGGGATAGAGAAATGACAGCACAGAAACAGATTGTGCAATGGTTATATCAGCTCTCTGCTTCCAAATGGGCCTTACCCATCATTAATTTTCAGAGCAGAAATTTCAGAGTTTGTGGGGATCACACAGTGTATTTGCAAGGCCACACTGTCTCTTTCTGCCCAGAAATGCTGCCTGGCTGGTTGAACTCATAACACACACTTAAATCAACCTTCCTTTGCTCCTGCAGGCACACATCCAGGAATTCCTACACTCCCCAGATGTATCCAAACAGACACATCCCACTTCTGCCTCAGACATGCAGGCCTTGCCCAGAGAAGCATGGTGGTCCTACTTAGCCCAGGGAGGAGGTGTGCTCAGTTTGTAGAAGGCTTTTCGTTAACAAAACCTCACATGAGGCATCTGCCATGAGAGGTTTACTCTTCTGGGAAACTGGGTCATGAGCTCCAGTGCCCTCACTGGTGTGACCTTCTGAGGCTCCCAGCCAAAGGATTCCAAAGGTTAACCAGTTAGTCCCTCTCCAACCACCCCACCCAGCCTCTCCTATAGCCACAAGCTATTTAAGCTGTCACAGGCTTGGAATCCTTATTTTCACCACTCAGACCATCACAAGGTCATTCACATCCCTCCAGCAACTTCTGCTGTTCAACAATATTCAAATAAAGCCCATTTCAACCAGGTCACTTCCAAACAACATCGCAGGAAGAGGGATGGCATAAGTGCAAGGCCTAAAATTTGGTTTCATTGGGATAATCTAAGATTGCAGCACTACCTCTTCTTCGTTTGTGCAGAGATACATGGAGAAATGAGAGTGTATTTTTTGGCAATATGAGTCAGCCCAGTAAAGTTCCTGCTGCCATTAGGCTGTAGTTAAACTCCAAATCTCACATTTAAATGTGACCACAACAATGCCACACCATTCCTCCCAGCCCCCTTCTTCCTGAAAAGGAAAGTGAGAGCAGAGCTCAGGCCATCGGGGCCCTGCATTCCTCCATCCCTTAGGCTTCTCTCCCTGGACCAGAACAACAACAGGGCAGTATTTAGCTGACCCTCCACACCTGAACAATGATCCCAGCTTGGACTCTGCTTCTTATTTCTACCCCACAGAATCTGAGGACTCTGGCCCAGACACCACAGAGATTTGCAGCTCCTGTGCAGGACCACCTCCTTACAAAGGTTTGTTCACACAGCATTAGGTTTAAAAAAGCCACCACAGCTCTTTGTAATAAACAAACCATGGGATCCATCACCCTGAACAGCATTCCTCCCTTCCTCCAAGAGCCTGGGATCAGCTGTGAGTGTGCTAAACCTCTTACAAATTATTCCCTTGAGCTAAAATGGCCACTGAATGGAATTACCTACAACAGGACGTGTTTCCCACTGACTGAACCTCCAGTCTAACTCAAGGCTTATTTTCTTTTTCCTCACAAACTTATACATATCTGCTCCTGTCTGCTTTAAGGCACATCTGCAGGTTGTGCCAGTAGATCCTTCATGCTGATGGCAGGGCGCAGGCTGTTAGCATTAATCTTAGAACTGAAAATGCTCAGCACTGACCCGGACAAGTTCTCAGTGTTTGACTCCAGAGCTTCCACTCACCCACTTGAGCAGGCCACCAAATTAACAAACATTTGCAAAGTGGAGTCACTTCAGCAGGCATTTTTAGGCTGTTTACTATTCCAAGATAGGAACATTCTGTACCACACTTCCGGTGGCTTCTTTTGATCCCGTGACAGCCCTTTGGGAGCAACCTGGAACTGTCCTCCAAGTTAATTCAGAACCTGATAAGATCAGGTTACACAAGACAATTCAAGCATTCAGATCCAAGAGGATTTGCCTTTGGCTACAGTTGAAGAAGTGGCCATTTTATAGAGTGACACCATGTGATCAGCAGCCCTTTCTTATTTGGGCACTGATTTTTGCAACGGCTGTTACCAGCTGTTATTCAGGGCCAGCAAAGGAGAGACCCAAGATCTGTGCAGGCACTTCCCTGCTCCTTGTGTGCTCCTGAGAGTGGCTTCTGCTCTCCAATATTAGGGCTAAAGCTTGGATACAAAGATACAACACAAAAAAATCTGCAAATGAATAGAGCTTGCAAAAAGGAAGAGGTGCAAGCAAGCCTTCCCTTTCCCTCAGCTCAGAATTTAGTCCTTTACTGTCAACTTCAAAATTACATTGACAACCAACAAGGAAGAGCTTTGCCCCAGACTTTACCTCCACATTTGTAATTTTAGAATGATGTTTAGATTAAGGTATTTCAGTGTCTAGTCCTACATACCCTTAGAATTTAATTGCAGAAGTATTTGCCTGATCCACAGGGGACCAGTGTACTTTGCAATATGAGGATTTCAGAACGAAGAGGGTGTCCTTTCTCCAACAATGACAGCAGACCAATCTGACATATTTCTCATTAGAGATTTGCTCAGCCCAGATGACAGCTGTTTGTCTCAAAACATTACTTAGAAGCACTCAACTGAAATGCATACTGAGTTATAAACCAGACTAAGCCTTTTTACTGCATTGACTTGAAGAGATAAGGTGTTACTGGCATTTCTTCAAATGCCCTGGGTGAGCCCCTACCAACTCCACTGCCCCCCTCAACAGGTCTGCACAGGGGACAGTGAGAGAGTGAGCAAAGAGTGACCTTCTGCACCCAACAGTGGTGTCTATTCCCCCCCCTTGCTCAAAGGCAATATTTGCCAAGGCACCTGGGACATCAGATATGCTCGGGAGAATTAACCAAGGTGGACTAGAAGTAAGGAGACCACGAAGGTTTGTTTCACTATGACTCAAGCACGAGCTCAGCTCAAAGTCATTTTGAAACTGCCCTGTACCACAGTGGGAAACTCCTCAGGGCTGGCAGAGCAGCCTGGCCTGTCCTATTTGAGCAGATATTGCTTGTGTCTTAAAGTCCAATTGGGAATCACCACTGCGTTGTGGTGCCATTAGGCACCAGGCTTGCCAAAGGCAAGCCATTCTTGCCTTTATCTCTTAGCTTTCCCCTCATAACAGAGCATAAATATCATGATAGGAAGATGGGGTGTGGGGCACAGCCAGTCACAGTGAAAATCAGATGCACAAAAGCAAACACTTGTTGTGGGGGCTGGTCGGGGTCTGATGGCTCAACCCAGACACCACAACCTTCCCAGACAGAGGTCCCAAGGAGACAACTTTTAGGGGTCTCAGGGTGTCCTTCAGCCTCCGGTTCTGACAGCTTTTCCTGAAAGCACAGCAGGGAAGACTGAAGGAGAGGCTGCCAAGGGGACCAAAAGCTCCATCAGGAGCTCAGTCCAGGGTGGACACAGCACACACTGAAAATACTGATAGGAAGAGCTTCGCTTATAAAAGGGGGAGTCCTTGGTCTGCCCTGGCATCTTCATCACACTGTGGTGGCTGGGCAGAAAGGAGGACTGTAAACTACAACAAAATGTACTTACAAACACACTTTTATTCAGGATTTGGTCAGTTGCAAATCAACTATTTTGCCTGTTGAACATCACACCAGAGCACAGATTTCCCCTCCCCGGCTCTCTGCCCTGTAGCAGAGGAAGGTCACAGGTGAGGACATCTCTTGTCATTTTTCCTTTCAGGCAAAGGGCAGAAGCAAAGAGAAGTGCTGCCACCAGCAGTGAGGCACAGATTCCCTGTCACCAGTGTCAGTCTGTAGGAAGAGACAGGAGCAGGTCAAACACAGGGCGGTATCAGCAAAAAACCAGCAAGTTACAAGGACAGCAGTGTTTGATTTGGAGATTCTGTCACACAAATGACATGAAATGCATGCTCTGGCTAAGGAAGGAGTGGGATAAACAGGAGGAAGCAATAACTTGGAATGAAAAGTCAGAAGTCAAGATAACTCCTACACAGAAGTGGTTTATGTCAAGCAAAAGTGAGGTTTTAAAGAGGTTTAAACTATGAAGCTGGAGGAATAAGGGAAGTGAAGATGAAAAATCATTTTGCTCTTCCCATTAAGAGATTGTCTCCTTTTCAAGAAGTTTGACAGGGCAACAGAAGGAAGGCAGCTTTTTCATGACCGTGGGGTTGATTTCAAGAATAAACATTTGCTAATTTAGAGTAGCTCTGCAAACCTCAGGCAGTATCACAGGGTGACTCTCAGGTGGAGAGCCTTGTTAGTTCACAGAAATGGGACAGGTCCTGGCTGGGAGAAGAGAGGCTCAGTAACAGGAGTTTCCAAGGTTACGGGGACTTCTTTTTTTTCCTCTTCTGAGACTATATCTGAGAAGAAAGAGCTGTGGCAAGGATGGAAGGACTCTCTGAAACTATACTAACCACATGTGACAACGTGCAATTAACAGCTCATAAACAAAAAGGTAGGGCTGTCAACCTTCTCAGAGTATTCCTTTGTTTCAAGGAAGAGGAAGATCAGCCATTTATCACTTGATGCAAGAAGGGCAGGAAGAGTTGATGCATCCCTATCTGCTCCTGTCTCCTCCCTCAGCCTCACAGGCACCTCCCAGAAGTAAGAACATCCCAGATGGGAAAGCTTGGTAGCACCAGTAATCATGAAGCTTTGTCTGAAACCTAAAGCCACAATAATATCCTGCTTTGCAGTCATGTCAGACTTGTCAGGTTCAGCAGAGATAAAAATATGACCACTCTGCAGGTCATTAAAAAAAAATGTTGTTCAGGGAAGGGAGAGACTGGTTATAAAATAGCCTGTGCCAATTTGGATTATATGCCACCAGCAAAAAGTCCATCCAGATTTACAGTGCAGCAGCCACACATCTAACTTCAAAGCAAACCACCAGACAAGGTGCAAGCACCACTGCCTCTCAACCTCTGTAGAAGTTTCCCAGTTTTCTGGGATTTCCCTTGGAATCACCCTTGGCTGCAGCAAATGCTCTCACAGCATTTTCCAAAGTCATTAGCACATATGAATATTCCAATTTCCACTTGCCTCTGCTGGTGACACCACAGTGAAGCTGATTTTCTAAGGGTCCACCTTCAGCGAGCTCCATTTCATGTTCTCACCTGGGCACTCATCATCAGGTGTGGCTGAAAAGCCCTTCCTCTGTCACTGCCAGAAAGATGAGGTAATAGCACAGACCCAGGAAAACCAAGCATGAGGAGGACAGCCCCACACACTCCCTAAATTCAGAGGCAACTTTTGCACATTTGCAGTTAAGCACAGACTTAGCTCTCTCACTAAATATGTGTGTTATCATCCAATGCAATAAGAAATGTGCCCCAAAATTATCATTATCATGTCTTAGTCTTGCATTCTGCTTAACACAGCCAGAATTTCTCTCCTGTTTACTACTGGTTTTAATCTCATTTGAATCCAAATAATGATACCAGCATTAAGAAGCAAAAATACTATGTTCTTTCCATCCCTCTGCAAGATAAAAAAATACAGAGAAGAAGTGAAATTCCTTTCCTTGGAACAGGCAGGCAGTCATGGAAAGCCAGAAAATCACCACTGTACCTCTTCCAGAGCTGTGCATGTGGGCCCTGAGCCTCAGGGAACTCCAACCAACCCCAAAGAGAAAAGTACTACAGCTTCCAAAACAAAGGGAGCCTGCCAGGAAAACTTACTTATATCAGAATAAACCACAGACCCTCACTGGGGCTCCCCCAGTCCAGATCCAGAGTAAATTCTTTCTGCCTGAGGTTCACCACCACCAGAGTCCTCTGCTTCTGGGAAGGAGCACAGTGTCTCCAGTGACTACACTGTAAAAGTTAAGCATGCAGTAAAACACCCATATTCCTCTTACTAGGCTGCCCCAAAGTTCCCAGCTGTTGGCTACTGTTAAGAGTCACCAGCAATGAAGAGTTCGACTTCAGGACAACAACAACAAAAAGCAATCTCCCTGCAGAACAACTCAGCAGCTTCCCTAAGGCTCCTCTCCTTTTCTCTTAGGCCATTTGTGGTGGCCAGTGATGAAAATGGTAACCTGGGGTAGATTAACCATGTGCTTGATTCACCCCAGAAAAACATCTTGATACACACACAGAGCTTGCTTCAACTGCTTCCTCTGCTCTCACAATGAACTAATTGCCAAAATATTTCCCCCACTGCTTTTCATCTTCCAGCCAATTATCTAAAAATGCATTACAAGTTTTTTTAATGAGCCTCACAGGCCCTGTCTGGTAGAATAAACAGATTTTAGCCCCCAGAAATTGAAAGAGAGAGGGGAAAATTACATGGACCAGACCTACTGGCAAAACTACAGGGAAACAGGCAATAAACACAGCTTCATATGTTTGAAGTCAGCTTCAGATCCTGAGACTAACAGGCAGCACACAGTGCATCTCTCATGGGCATGCCTACCTGTAAATAAATGGGTGGGTGACTGTGACCTCCTTATGCTACAGCATGTGAAGGGGGAAGAAGTGAAATATCTCGCTGATTCCAGCACTTGAAAGCCTTTTGTCACTGCTGATGCTGTCAGGTGATGCTGTTCCCCTAAAAGGCTGCAAAACCAAGGAATTTTGCTTTGCACTGCCAGGCTGGTCATGCTGCAGAGCTGATGCAGCTGCACTGGTTCTCCTGCTGAATCGCAGCAATCCCACATCATAGCAGGAGAAATCCCTGCTGCTGGAGCAGGATACGTGAATCTGTTTGTCATAGAGACAGCTGAAGGGGCATAAATGGGGATTTCACGCAGCCCTGGAGAAGAAAGTTCAGTAAGTAAACAGTTCAGTTAGAAAGATTACCCTGACAAAGGTCAAACATCACTACTCACATATTCTCTCCTCTCCTTTCCTACATCCCTGTCCCTTTTTTCCCCTTCCCCACTTCATTGCTCTCCCATGTAACACCTCAGCTACCACAAGTCTAGCTAAAAGGCAGATTAAAAGCCATATTCAATATCTGCATTAGTAGATGGCAGTGGCAGATTCTGTGTCAAATTTGGCAGCTGCTAAAACTGAAAGAAGTACTGATCCAAGGTATAAGGATGCCTAAAAATAATGCCAAAATAATATGCAAAAGTAAAATAAGGTAGTAGTTCTAAGTTGAGGAGTTTGTAGTTTAGATAACACATTGCTACAGAAAAGAATTCTAACTATTTCTGTTTCAACGTGTTGGGTTTGGCCAATTTGGACAGGAGAAGCAGCTCTCACCTTGCTTGGATCAAAGCCAGGACCAAATCAACCAAGTCTGCTCAGTGTCACAGGGCAATGGAGATTCCCTGTCAACTGCAGCTGCCACAAAGCTGCTCCTCAATTTACCAGACTTGTTAATTCCTGACTGTGTGTGCAGTGCCCCACAGCTATAAGGCAATAAAGAGAAGGACAAGGATAAAAACTGATCATGGAGAGGAGAAAACAGTCTGATGCAGTGGTATTGGACACAGAACTTGTAAATGAACTCTTTCCTATGGCTACGTTAAAACTGGGTGCTGTGGTCACTACTGAAAACCATAGAACAGCTGCTGTTAACAGTTCTGTTAACATTTCACCAGGTCTGAAAGCAGCTTCTGGGAAATCCTTGTGCCAGCCCAAGGAACCACAAATACTGTGGCAAAAGCAGGGAATTCTGAAATGCAAACACTCAGCATTCAGCACTCACTCAGCCAGCTACTCAAACTCGTAGCTGTGCACGAGTGGCTTGGCAGGCCCCCCACACATCACAGAAGGGGATCCGTGAAAATCCCACTCACGACAGTTGTAGAAATTTGAAATCCATCTCCTAAACACTACTGCTAAATCAGAAGGAAGCCTGCTCATTTCTGGGTGCCCTGCTTGCTGTGGCTTCATCTTGAGAGTCACTCAAATCAGCTCACAAGAAAACACAAGATAACACAGACTCCACCCAAGGCAGATGACAGAAGGTCTACCCCACAACTGAGCCTCAAGAGAACACAGAATTGTCTCCTTGCTTCAGGGAGGAGAAAGTACCCAGTTCTCAGAATGACTGGAGATCATGTTCAGGCTGCCAGCATGGCCCCTGCCAAGCACAAACCACAGCACTCTAAGATTCTGTGGTGAGGAATTCAAACAAGTAAGAGCTGCTCCTGTACTGTGCTGAGTGAGTGGCATCTGAAATGCAGACAAAAAGACCAGGGGGCAAAACACACAGGCAGGAGGAATGCACAGATGGGTGATGCTCCCAGACCACTGAGGCTGGAAAATGTGGTTGCTTAAATGTGTCATTAGAAAAATTATTTTAATTTACCATCAGGTGAATTTAAAGACATTACCTTGAATGACATTACCTCAATTAATTTCGTATAACCACTGACTCGTTAATTGTTTCATTAAGCTCTAGTTTTATGGCTTAATCAAATCTTTTCCTCTAGAAAAGTATCTTACAACAAAGCTAATTGCTAGGTTACTTGCCTCCATTATTACTGGCCCTCTAATAAGCCAATGTCTCCCAATCTCTTCTTCAAACTATTTTTTGTTAGATACTTTGATATTTATGCTACAAAATTACTTTTTTAGAGAATGATAAAAGTTAAAAATCTGCATATGGGAAAGCCTGGAGGAATTAGAAAAAGCTCATCCCACTGAGACCACATTCTTTGGAGCTTTGCTAAACAAATGCAACCTGGATATTTTCTTTTTCCCTTTTCCCCCCATCTGCTGTAATTCTCTGTCCAAACGAGGTGTCAAAACAGCATAAAGCCATAAAGGAGAGCAGAGGCCTCCTAACACTTCTCACAAATCACCATTTATTACCTATTTTTCCCTCCACCATAGTGATTATAGAGGTTCACTGATTTCAGCCCAAAATGAATTCTCCTCCTTAGAGCTATGACTCCATCTATGTGTTGGTAGCTCTAAAAATGGGAGAGAAACCCATTTCCATAAACAAAGCATAGAAGAAGCTACATCAAAAGCAGGTAAAAAGGTTTACATGTGATGGGGCAGGTTTGTTTCCAACTATTTTAAAATTCCTATTGATCAGTCCAGAAGGGAACAAAGAACAATTTTCTGTTTGTTTGTTGGCAAAAGACCAACAGGAAGTCAAAACGCACAAAACTTTCCAATTTAAGGAGAGGCTCAGTTTCGTGGGCAATGTTTTTTTATTTAACCCAAAGTAAATAATTCACGTCTTCTTTATAAAAATATTCTAACCCCTGTGATCTTATCATAAGAAAGCCATTAGCAAATATTTGGGTTTATATTTAGAATTCAACAAATTTAGAAGATGACATTTAAACAACACCCTGGTACCAAAAATATTGTGACAGGAAAACACATCATAGCCAACATCCTTTGTCTAAGGTATAACAAGCAGCATTAATCACAAATTACCAAAATGAGCAGTGACCATCACCATCATTTCCAAATGGGTGTCAGGGATTCCCACCCCCTAAAGGTGGTGAAGTGAGGTGATCTCCTAAAGCTCAACAGGAAATGTTTTCTCTTGTCAAGGCTAACTTGCAATTTTTTACAGAAGGTATGCAGAATAAGAGAAGCTTCCCATTAATGCAGTGCCTTTGGACAGGGGTTGCTGCTCTCTAAGTGGAAAAGGACTTGTGCTTCAGGGGGGAAAAAGAGTAAAATGTGTATAAATGGCAGAGAACATGCTGCTTCTGCATGCATCAACACACAGCCAGAGAAAGAGGCAACCCCAGAATTATCAAACACAAGTAAGGAAAGGAGATTGCTTGATGCCACTCAAATGGAAAGAGGGAACTTCCATCAAGGATGCTCCTGTTTGTCAAAACTGCTCATCCCAGTGGCTGTACCTTGCAAAGACTGAAGCAGCACGGGGTGAGCACTGGCCCAAGATTAAAATCTCCTCATCTCTCAGCTGGAGGAACCCTGTGCTGCTGGGCAGAAGGAAGCACAGAGGTGATGTGAAAATCCAGAGTTAGAAGTAGGAAGACAGCTGGACACTGCCCATCTAAGCCAGCTCCAAAAATCCTCCTTTTCTTTGGCATTCAGAGCAGGAAGGGCCTCATTTCAGAACCATGATCCTTATTTAGAACCCTACTGCTTTGCTAATAAACTGGATGAAATAACAAAACAGAGGGACTATTCTTGCCACTAGAACATGTTTCTTACGAGGTTATCTTTCTTTAAAAAATAAGAAAGACGTAAGCAGATAGTTCCACTTGGGAAGTGAACAAAAATAAAACCACATAGGAAAGTAATTATTAGCAATACAGGTACAGGAAACACCTGAATTAAGTTTGCCTTTGTCCCTTCAGTTTGGCTTCCCTTCAAACACTCATGGTATAACTTCCAATTACCTAAAAAGAGTATTTTTCCCTAAAAATCATCACACACAGAACAGCCAAAAGGTAATTTGCTGAGTGTTAGCTGTCATTTGTCACCTCTTCATTGTTCAGTACACAACCCTGATCTTATTTAAAACCATTGACAACTTCTGCTGATTTAATACTATTTAAAACTTCCACTAAAAAGAAGTAATTACTCCTCTTCTCAGAGAACTTGCTATAACTGTGTGTACAGCAGCAGAGAACTTTGCAAGCACTGTGAGCTGTGCACAGATGTAAGAGCAGAGAAGGACAGGACAGTCTGGAGATGCACAGGGCAGATGTGGCACAGCACTGATGCAGGTGGCTCGTCCAAAAACAGCCAGAGCATGATTTTTTGGGAAAAATCCTGACAGGAGCAAGGATTAGGGTGCAAGCAGCTCCCACGCAGCACAAAAGATGGGCCCCACCATGCAGACCTCAAGGCACCACAACCCCAAACAACTCTGTCACTATGCAAGAGTTCAGGAACCCCCTGGCTGTGATCCCATCCCACAGCTCTCTCCCTTTAGCTTTTGGACAGGTCTGCTTTGGTCCCTGCTATCCATAAAATCCAGATGGGCCTGGATACAACCTGCTTGATCTCAGTTTCCTGGGGAACTTCTGTCTCAGGACAACTCACAGCATTGATTTTCAGTTAAGATGGTACAGGTTTTAAAAAACTGAAAACGTACATTTTTCCAGGCTGAGCCCTCAGCTGTTTCATTAAAAAGAAACCATCTGCACCTCTACCTCTTTCCAAGAAGTCAAACCATTGGGAAACAATGTCCTTCCTACTTTTACGAAGAATGGACTCAAAACAAGTGAGGATGGACACACCTCAGATTGTCTCTTGCACTGTAAAATACTTCCCTCCTTTTCAAGCTTCCCTCACAGAGTCTGACAAAGGTGCAGAGTTTAGTCCTGCCTCGACATTTGACATGGAATCAGCTGAGGATTTGTAAAATGCAGTCATCTGATGCTGTGGAGAAAAAGCTATTTCTTCTTAGCCTCTGTCTTACAGCAAACACTATTTCCCAAAAGTGACCCAGTATGGGAAGCAGGAGGTGTCACAGATCACATTATCCACTCCCCATTGCTGCTAATTCCAAAAGACTTTCCAAAGTCCTGATGAAGTCTTGCTGTTACACAGACATCAAAGCATACACAAAAATGAGGTAAAGAAAATTGATTTTCTTAATTAATCTCTGATTGCCTGAGTAGTTTGTACCTGAACTTCAGTGCCCAGACAAGAGGATACTCACAAAGATGCTGCTGCTGCTGCTGCTACTGACCTCCCACTTTTTAGGGGTCTATGATTCCCTCTTGGCAGTGTTAGGGCAGAAGCTGGACTCCATCTCAAAGGTCTTTCACAGCCTAAATGATTTTATGATCCCAAGAGCATCAGCTGCCCTGAGGATTGACCACTGATACCGTTTAGGGGCTACACTTTCACTCCACGTAAGCACCCAGTTTAGTCTTCAGAGCCTAAAGTATGCTCAGTGATTTTAATTATCATCCCAAAGGCAGAAAATATTTGTCATTCATGACAAAAGTTAAACCACATTTATGCTGGTTGAAAGCCACTGAAGGCAAATGGAACTTTATCAAAATCAAGCCTGAAATAGTTCCTGTGCAACCAAACCATCTCCACCTAGAAAACCAAGGCTCCCATCTGCAGATACATTCTTCAATGATTCTGGCATGGTGAATTCAGCCAGGGTACTCAGTCCCTGAAGAAAATGAAGAATTCAACTTTACATTACAATCAGTATGTCCCTAGGGCTGGTAGACATACCATCTTCCTGCTCAGATGGGCTGACACTCTAGAAGTCTGGCTCTAATCATTCCAAAGCAAAATTCCACCATTATTGTGGATGATGAACTGTCCACACACCAGAGAGCTCCAATCCTGCTGCTCATCCTCAGAGCCTCCAACCAGCACAGTCCTCCTTCCACTAAAGGCAGACAAAGGTTTTGTGCTTCCCTACCAGCTGTGGACCAGAGTCAGTGTGGATGGTTCATGGAGAAGCTTTCAGCCACCTAGACTTCGTCAGGTTCCAAGAAACTGGACAAAAAAATATTTATAAAAACATATCTCTTTCACAGGCTCTCTCTTCTACTTCTCTACTTCCCCCCTGGTAAATGCAGGTTTAGGCCTGGAAAAATTCTCACAGAGAACATTTTTATTCAGGAAAACCATAAAATGCTCCATTTTCCCTAGAAAAATCCCCTTTTTTTTTTTTTTTTAATTATTCTAGAAGCCTCAAGTGATGTTTCTGGTTAGGTTTTCCAAAAGAGAAAAGTAACAGCTTCTTGAAGTGCTTTTATTCTAGCCCAATTTTCCATCCAGATACATCAACTTGAAAGGCCTCAATGAAACACCAGGGCTGTCATCCAAGAGTTTTACTTGTTCATTTTTATGAGCAGACCAACGCTCCCACAATGCACCACAGCCTCCTGTCCAGTAGCACTGGTGTGAGACTTTACAGGAATTTCTCCTAAGTGCAAATTCCCTCACACCACATTCCCTGGAGCAAATGATGAGAAAAGGCTCCAGCTGGGAGATAACAACATGATGACATTTTTCTTGAGGACAATGCAATTTTCAAGTAACTTTTGATATCCCACTTCCACAAATAGTTCTGAGATAGTTTCTTCTCAGTGCAGGACAAAAATGGATATCTTTAAGCATTCACATTTTTCATGGGAAGATGGTGGATTTTTTCTTTTTTAAAATCAACGAAACCTCTGCTTCTGCAGTGTGATTCCTACCCCTGCTCAGGACAGGCTGCATTCTCTGACAAGCTGGAGGTACCAGCAGGTCCATCCTATGGGGAAGCATAGCTTATCAACCCAATGCCTGTTCTCATTAATATAGTTATTAAAGAAGGCATTAATTTACCTCAGATGAGGAAAACAAGAGAAGTGGATCCATACCTAGGAGGCCAGAGCATCTCCTTTATTTGAGCTGTGCCATCTCACCTGCTTTGCTAAAGGACTGTGCCTTTCTGTGACAAAACTTCTTTGAAATTCAAAAAGTATGAAAATAAAATAGCTCCAAAGTTCTGCTTACATAGACTGTTATGAAATGCTCCATCAGAAATTCAGGTAGGAAAGTACCAAGAGGCATCAGACCTCAGCAGTGGAAGGATGAAACAGGAAGGAAAAGTGTTTCTTTTCAATGCCCACATTTAGTAAGAGAGTAGAAATATAAGACAGGATTTCTGCTCTTTGACAGGGTATTTTTCAATGCTGCCACAGCTGTTCTGCAGCCACAATTTCCCTGTAATGTGAGCAAGAGCAGATCTCTAAAGGAGGACCAGAGCAAGCACAGCAATGACAGGGCAGCATCACACTGCAGTCAGATCCCACACCTGGATGCAAAGGACAGGTGCACACAGCACTCCAAGGCTTCAAACCTCACAGGCCAAGAGAGGTCTGGATGGAAAGCCACGAGGTTAAGTCTGTCACAGGATCAATGTCTGACTGCCTGATAGCATCAGTAGAAAAGGGGGGGAAATGGAAGGCAGAAGGGACTCTCAAAGAGCAACATCTGCACGTGCAGAATTGATGACAAATATTGTAAATATTTGTGCTGGCAACACCAGTGAGAAGAACAAACTCACAAGAAATAACTCCTTGAGAGGAGTTAGCTCCTCTGTCCAGTCAGTAAGAGGCAATACTTCTGAAAGAGAAAATGAAACATCAAAGATGTAAAGATAGAGGAGAAGGATCAGGCCACAAGATGACAACAGACAGAAGGGCATCAGTTTTGGCTGGCAGCTCTTGAAATAGCTCATGGCTTAACTTGATCTCAGCCACACCACTCCTCTCTCCAAGATAAACACTTTAGAGAAGGTGATTTCAGAGGTGGCTGCTGTACTCTTTGCACCAGGGAATTGATCCTGCAGTAGGTGAAGCACACTGGTCACACACTGATAAGGGCTTACCCTTGTGTTGACCTCACAAGAGCTTCAAGGCCACTTTAATCTCAGCTCTTTCATTCCTGAGATACTTCTCTCAATGTTTCATTGACTCCAGTGGATGTGTCCCTCACTCACATCGGAGCAAAAAGGAACAATTGGGCTCACCTAGCTGCTCTCAAGATATCTTATTTTCCCCTCCTCTGGTCTAATGCCATCCATTTGTTCTCCAATACATGCTGTGCCAACTTGCATTTCCTACTTTAGGCCAGAAATAGTTATACATGCTCCTCCCAAAAGCCATTTTGAACATGTGTTTACCCAACAGTCAGAGCAAAAGAGTGACAATCATCATATTAGCAGGATGAGGGACACTCCAGTCTTGAACAATTGCACAGAAAATGATCTTGGATATGAGAGCAAGGCCAAGAGACAATCACTGATCACACAAAAAGCCGAGCTGGTGGCAGCATGCAAGCCATGTAAGTAAACACATACATAAAAGGATGAAGATTTCCCAGCTAATTCCTTAGTTCACCCCTACAAACTCCAGGAGGGAGAACTGTAGTAGCAGAAGTGGGAAGCAGAAGTCATCACACAAGCATCTGAGTCAGCTGGTTTTTTACCCCAGTGTTGGGGGGCAGAGTAATACCCAAGTACAGGGTCAAACATCAGGAAATTACTAAAAAAAAGGTCAAATTCCCTCTGGAGTGAGTCAGCACCCTGCTATGTCCTTCCAGAGAGACTTTATTATCACCAGCTTTCTTACTTGTAATTTGACAACTCCTTTGTTAGGTGGGAATGCTAGGCAACACACTGAAGAGCAAAGATGATGAAATAGAAGCCTTTTCCCTCATATTGGAAATATCCAGTGTAGGGAGACTGGAAAGGACAGAAACAACACCCCAGCTCCCCAGATTTCAGCAGCCAGGTGAGATGAACAAGCCAAGTCCTCCCCCTGCCCTCTTCAATATCATTGCAAAAATTATTTGTAGGGCAAGAAGCAGATCTATGCAAGCCACGTCCATCAGTCACATTCAGGGCTCTTGCATAGACTTAGGAGGTAGCAGATCTTCTGCTAGCAAAGTCACATGATCCTCTGAAGAGCGTGTGAGGCTACACATCACCCTCCACCCACTTTGGGATCATTTGGCTAAAACCTAAGCAGCTTTCCTTCACAACTGTGCTTTCCAGCCCTTGCAATTTAGAGATTTCAGCTTGGAATAGAACTTTGCATCTCGCATGGAGTTTTCTTGTCTCCGTCTGCTGCTCCATCCAGCTCTGTGAGAGCCACAGACCCTGTAATTTGTGAGCAGCTTGTTGGTGGGAAGAAGGGGAAGAACACACCCATTTTCATTATGATTCCAGTAGTCCAAGTGACAAGAAACAGCTTTGAGGGTGAAGAACTCACAGAAGCTACCTTCAAACCAGGCAGCGGAGTCAAATGTGGAACACAAGTGCAGGACTGACTGAAGCACCCCAGCTTGGCTTGCATAACCCCAGCTGGGAAGGGCAGATACAAGTATCTCTCCCTGCACTGGAGACCTACACTGTTGTCTCAGCCATCTCTCAGGTAGAGCACTCAGCTTCTGGCAGGACAGTCTCCTGGTGGGAAGGGGAGATAAAGTGGATTTGCAGGCAGATATTCACCGATGACTACGGTGTGTCTTTACATCTGTGCACAGGATCAGACAGTAAAGGGTAGTTGGGATGAGAAATCTCATTTATCTCATCTAGCAAGTGCTTTAGAAGGAATATCACTGTTAGGATACACCTACATCCTTCTGTGGATCTTCTGAGCTCAAATAGCAAACTGTTGCTATGCTTTTCCTAAAAGGAAATTATGTCAGGGTCCACATGCAAGATCCATTTCTTAGTGTTCTGCAATACACTGAAGGAATGAAATCCCCAGGTCAGTCATATATTCCTGAGAGATCTTCAGCCCTTTCTTAGGAACCTTACACAACCAAATGCCCACACTCTCCATAAATATATGGAAAATTACCAGAACACTGGGTCTGCCTTCTGAGAGCAGATGCAGGGTCTGAGGGGAAAGCTCACAGGACCAGGGAACATCCACCATACCCAAAAAGGGCAGCTATTATCCCAAAGAGAGGAGGATATCATGCAAACAGGGGAAATCTGGCTTCTCTTGTGGGTGAAACCACAAAAAACTATGTGAAGCTTTTCCTTCCTTCCTCTTCCTTTCATTCTGCCCACACACATCCTATGCAATCCAAGCATGAGAGCAATGAACAGAAAACAACTGAGCATTAAAGGGGTTCTGTCAGAAAGAAATTTCTGCAAAACATCAGACATTAAGAAAGTTTCAGGCTGATTAGGAGGTAATTCCTATTAGCAGCTGATAAAGTTCTTGTGGTTTGTTCCGAACACGTGACCAGCTTTCCTCAGTTACTCCCCTACAAGATCCTCTGCCTCTGGTTCTCAGGGTTTATGCTCCATGCAAGAAGGAGAATGGGAAGCAGGTTAGAAGACCAACTCCTCTTTTTCCCTGGAGTCCTTAGACTGATAAGGCACGTGCAAGACTGTTGGCTTGATTTTTGCCTAACATTTCTAGGTAGAGCTTGTGTAGCCTTTGCTAATGTTTCCCTGCTCACAGTACAAAGTGCCTGCAGAGGAAAGGAAGTACCAGGATATTGTGATTAAATATCCCCCAAGAAACCAGAACATCCCTTCCAAGCTGTCCTTACAGTGTCACTGACCACCACAGTGCTCTCAGTTTACACATAAACACACTCATGACCCTCAGCCTGGACAGCTGATCTAACCCAACAGCCTCTTTCTGACAGTGCTAAAAAGGGGGTTTGCAGAAAGTATAAAAGAAGGCGTGTGCATAGTACAGGACCCTGCTTTATCCGTCCCAGCACGCAAAATTTGCTGACTTCCTGAGCTGAGAAATTTAAGTCAGTCACAGACCTCCTTTCCACAAATGTAACTAACCCCCATGACCAGGTGCATTTCTGGCCTCAAAAATACCCTGCAGCAATTCACTGCACTTGGATGGGGTGTTATGAAAACCCCACTTCTTTGGCTCACCTGCAGCTGAACCATTTCAGCGTGTGCCTCTGCACTTGTGTTTCACTCACAATTGCTTGTAGCACATTTCAATTCTCTTTGGATAAATAAACCTCTCCTCAAAACTGCCTCTTACTGAACAAAGAAGCTTTGTGAGGTTACATTGCACATGAAATCTCACCCCAGCTGTCCATCTCTGCATTTCCTATCCCTCTGCACTAAAGTTTCTCAGGCTGGAACTGCCACCGGCATTGCAGATGTTTAGGTTTATATTTCATTTAAAATTAATATTTTATATTTATATTAAATATGGATTTATATTTCACTTTCCTCCAAATTCTCCCTGTTTGCCTTTTCTGCTCCCACTGAGAGCTGCAATGAGGTTTTCAGCAGGACATACAATTCCAGCTGCCTTCCAGAGAGGAAAGAACCAATTGCAATGTCAATTTTTATGTGCCTAAATCAAGCCCTTATTCCCCATACACATTGCTTTACAGTGGTTGGTAACAAACTTCATTTGCCATATTCTCACCCAGTCAAATGGATTTTGTGACATCCCCAGCACCCTCTCTGTTAATGGGCAGACTGATGCAAGTGCCTTTGTTTTGCAAATATTTGTGGGGGCTTGTGTTTTGTTACTCATTTCCAAGGAACATGTTGTGCTAGGAAAAACCCACATTTTTGTCAGTAGATAGCAGTGGTGGTAAATACTTGAAACAGTCTAAACCCCTCACAAACTTATTTCCCAACTTCACCGTTACCAAATTCCTTTTCATTCATATTTTCAGGCAGCCAAAAGAGAAGCCAACAGTATCGATAGCTAATGAATAAACATAATTACAATCCAAACCACAGCCCAGAGCTAACTGTGAAAGATTTCCACCCTCCCCTGAACTGCAAGGATGTGCATGGGAAAAGCTTTCCACTCTCTCCTGGGGTGTGGCACCTGTGCTCTTCTAGCCAGATTCCCAGGATTTTAAGCATCACCCTCTGAATGTTAATCCATGTCAAAAAAACTAGCCATGAGAACTGCAAAGTTTAACACCCACGCTCAGGAATCCAAGGATTCCACCAGCACCCAAAAAACCATGACAGGAAAGATCTAGCCCAAGGTACCTACCACCAGCTTCCAACTGCTCCTGTTTAGAGAATTCAGCTTCCCTTTCCAGGGGTCTGACAGCAGGCTCAGCTTCTTGAGCCATACCTGGAAGGAGTCTCCCACCCCCAAGAATGGAAATATCAGGGATACCACACTCTTTGCAACACCCCTGAGAGAAATAAGGTCTAACCCTGCCCGAACTGGAACCTCCTGGCATTCCAACATCCTGCATTTCTCCAGTCATTCCCTTGTTGGTGTTATTGAGCTTCTGCTATTAAGGAAGACAAAGAGCAAGCATTTTAGGCACTGAGCTCACCCTCCTGCCTGTCTTGTAGTGCCAATTGCATTTTTCAATCCTTTATCAGCTCCTGTGCCACTGGGGATCCCTGCTCCTACAAAACCAGATATGACACCTGGCTCGCTTGTGAAGCTTCCTGCTCACAGCTAAGCCACGTGGATAAGTGCTGTAGCCATCAGCACTGACTGTCAGGCTCCCTTGTGTGCTCCCAACAGCTAAATTGTAGTGGCTTGGCCAGCCTGCTGGGGTGGGGGACAGCACCAGCAGTGTGTCCCTCATTGATGCCTGGGGTGGTTTTGCAAGGGAGGCATCTACAGAAGTGAGGCAAAAGCCTTGGTGTAACTGACTGTGGAACCACTGGGAAGCTGTACACGCCTCTGTGAAAAATGCACATTAAAGACGAAAAGTCCCAGGAAAGCTTGTCCTAGGGTGACTTTATGATGCTTGTATCCCCAGTCATCTGTTCTGTTTATGCTGGATATTATATTCTGTGCCTTCAAGACTGGTTCTGAGAGCAAAGGCAGGGAGAAGAAGAAGCACCGAGTTTGTTATCAGAGACTGCACTCACTCCTCCACATTCTGCCNAGAGAGAGAGTGCTGCGGGCTGGGCAGGCTCTGCCGCAGGGCCAGGCCCCAGCAGCTGCCGGGCAGGGGACGGGGAGGCCGCGGGGCCGGGACCAGGCAGGGCTGGGCCGTGGCTGGTGACATCTTGGCACCAGGTTCCCTTTCCCCAGCTTGGCTGCTGCACGAGATCATGCAGCTGAGACCTGAGGTAGCCCTGCAGAGCGGCCCTGCGGCTGGAGTGAATGCAGCAAAAACCAGACCGGCCATGCAGCCGATCCTGACACAGCCCCAGCTGCAGTTCCCGCTGCAAGCGCCGAGCTGGCCAGGGTCAGGCTGACCCATCTGCAGGCTCCAGGTGAGATGTGAATCTTTCAGTGCTTCAATTCTCCCTCAAGTGAGAGAAAGGAACAAGATGTAAACACATAAAGGAGCAACGTGAAGGACATCAAGGTCAGTGAAGAAGAAGCCAAGTCCCAGATGGGAGGGATGAGGAGATACCTTGATCTTGGAGCTAAAATCCTCTTGGTAAAACTATGGAGAAAAGACTCCATTTCATGTGTTTCCCTGTAACACATGAAAGCATTGGGTAGATGAAGGCCTCAAATTGATATCAAGCAAAGCCGTCCATGCCAAAGCAAGCAGATGTTAAAATAGCTGTGATCCTATGAGAAGTTTGAACAGAGAAGGATGATGAAAATCCTGTGCCTCTAGGAAGAGAAGAAGATCTCTGTTCCCAGGGATGAAGNGAAAGCTCCATAGCCTGTTAGTTGCTGTCTTCCTGTTTTATTCAGATAATTCAATTTTATTTTATTGAATTCATTTTATTCAGACAAAACAATTCCTCTCTGGGCCTGAAACTCAAGGATACCTCACTGTCTCAGGCCCTGAAAAGTATAAACAAAAGTGAATTGGAGGGGAGAAAACTGGGGGAATATGACTTCATTACCTGAAGCTGTAATTGGAGGATTAACCCCTGATATGTAAATGGACCAAATTTAAATTTGTCTGAAAAACTTGTGACCATCATCTATCTTGGGTGTAGCCCCTCTGTGAGGCTTTGACTGCCCAAGCTGTACCTATTGAAGGCATTTAAAAAATATCCACTTTTACTCTCTTAATCTTGTCTAGCCTCTGTTCTAGGTAGACACTCCAAGGCATCAGCAGCAGCAGACAGGGATTACACAACCCTCACAGTCCTGTTGGGCTCTGCTTGTTCACATGACAACGCCAGCACCAGCCTCCCAAGGTCTCTGCAAATTGTTTGGACTGCAAATGAAAAGTGGAATCAGGAAGACCCAGGGGGTTTCCTCACCCACACAGAAAATATTTCTGCGCTGAGATACCATGGGAAGAAATCCAAGCAGCAAGGTGGAGAACGCTGATGTGTTAGAGTCCAGGCATTTATTTCCCCATCATCAGTGAGCACAAGGTAGCAGGTTTGGCAAACAGCAAGGTTCATGTGTGTGTGTTTAGGATGGGGAACAACTGGGAAGTCCAGAGCCTTAGTAAGCAGCATAACATTGGTGCAGTAGAACTGATCTTCAGGGCACTGGCAAACTAAAACAACAACAAGATGACTCCCTTCTAAGGAATTGCACATGGAAAGCGAGTGCAATATCCAAGTCGCTAAAACAAAAAAAACATTCCTTTCCCTGCCAAACCAGTTAGGAATTAGTCAGGAAATCCTACAGAGACAGCAACAAAATCATCACAGTTATTTTTGGTATCAGCAAGAAATCAAGAGGATCACAACTGTACAGAGTGAGATTAATGTACTGCAGAAGGAAGTTAAATCATAAATATTTAAACAAATGCAATGAATCTGAAGGGAGCTTCCTGCTTTAAAAGTAATTTGACTCATCAGCTGATTTTGATTTAAAGGTGATGTGTGCTGGTTTTGGCAAAGCCACCAATGCTTCTCTTGTACTTGCTAAGATATTTCAAGACACTGCTTCTGGCTCAGCTCTGCCTGACTTGCAGCCCCAGATGGGCCTTGGGGAACAGCAGCACAATCCAGCACAACCACAATGGCAGCCCCAGCATTTCTGCTGGGCTGCCACAGAACAGGTCACTGCGGGAAGTATTTGTTCTTGCTGCACAGGATACTGAAATCCATCCACTTTAAGGGTCAAAGGTCCCAATATCCTGAACCACACTGCCACCGCCGTGTGACTGCCCCAGTCACAGAGGGGCAGTGCTGCCTACACAGACCACATGTTTGGGTCAGGAGGATTGCCTCTGAGTGATCTGCAAAAATCCAGAGTTATACACACACAAAACCAAACCAACTGGAAAACTGAGGAGTGCTGTGAGCAGAGCCAGAAAGGTCCCAGCAGCTCCAGCATCCTTCTCTGCTCAGCAGATTTCAGGAGGCAGCCAGAGTTGTGCTGTATGGGATGGAGGATCTACCCCCAGGCCACCCAAGCAGGGGTCTGGGATGTGTCCAGGCTGTGCCTGAGCCCAGCTTGAGAAGAGCAAGGGGGATAAAACAGCCTCCTGTTTCATCAAGCCCCAGTCTGCCCTTCTGCCAGGGGCACGATGGGGCCCTGCAAAGGACACGAGCATTGGCATTTACAGATAAATACATACATGGAAGTGAAGATCTATCTTTATAGACAGAATATTTAATTTACAAACAGAGTTAAAAATACAGATAAATTGAAATAGCATGTAGAGCTACTCCCCAGTTGGAGGCAGAGCTGTCAGGTCTCACATCCTTCAAAGGGTGCATAAGAAAGTAGTGCATCTGTCAGGGGCAACTTTCAGGAAGCAAGTATTTCCCACAAAATGTTCCACAGCCTGGGAAACCAGAGTTAAGCTTCCCCTACACTGACAGGCACTTAATGACCTCACCAAACAAAACTGAAATGGCAGGAATTAACTGAAAAGTTATCTATTACCTAGGCAAGAAGTCAAATCTGCACTCAGAGGGAGGCCAGATCCTCTTTCCATTGTGCAACGGCCAGAATTTCTGTTTGATGTTTGGATGAGTTGCAGTTGAGCTAGAGAGAGAGACAGAAACTCACCAGCCAACTGTGACAATATGAAGAGAGAGTTTATTTGAAACACAATACTTTTACAATACTGCTAGCTGCCATTAGCTGATTAGTCTTATGGTAATTTATCTGACTCCATTGGTGACTTCAGCTAACGCAGTTCCAAAACACTGTCTCTAAACTTAACTATTGTTTACATTTCTTCTTCAAAGACTCACTTATTATCTCTAAAATTTCTCTCTGGCTGTGTGAATACAGCCACAGATGTCAGTCACCACCAGTTTGGATGTCAGTCTGTGTATCTCAGCCACTGCAAACCCAGGCACATCTCCTGAGCCATTTCCTCCTGGCAGCAGCAGACACCTTCTTCCAGTGCTCTGTTCTCCATGCCACCAAGGGAGCACTGGATCCAGAGGCAGACTCCAAAAGCTTTGAACCACACTGGAAGAAGAGGTGTCAGCAAAGCCACAAATGGGACCACAAGGAGCTGAGCAAGCTGGCCCTGTCAGTAGTCATTCCTCTGCAGCCAGAGCACGAGAGACAGATTAAATCTGTCAAAACTGCCCATGGTTCTTATGTGAGAGAAACAAATGCCAGTGCACACTCTGGAATGAATAATTCAAAATAAGCACATGGATTCTCTGTGTCAAATCTGGGGACAAGGGTTGTCAATTTAGGCACAAAAAGGCCACAAAACCCATTGCAAAGCAGCAGTTGAATTGATTTGCATGGAATGGCTGGGGTAGAACCTACAGACATTTCTCAATCACTGTTTCTCTCCAAATTCACCCTCACATACCTGTTTGCAGGAAGGTAAACTTTACTGTCCCTGTCTCCTAGGACACTGACGGTATCAGATTTGTGCTGGATTTGCTGAGCTTCCAAGCAGCTCCCACAAAACAGTGAAGGAATTGCTCTTCTCCAAGGAGCAGACACAAAGAGGCATCTGAGCTCAGGGCTACAGCTCTCAGCACAAGATTTAGGTTAAAATACTCCCAGTGCCAAGTCAAGCTAAGATGGCTGGGAGAGGTTATGCTGGCATCCCTAAAAAGTCTTGCAGTAGTCAGGCTCACCTATCCAAACCCTCAGTATTGTGGCACAAAATACCTACAGAATCAGAATTCCCCAGCTGAAGCTTGCAGTTATTTCCAGATAAATACCCATGTACATAAGCAAGTGCTGACAGTCTAAGTAGCCTTTCTTTTTGCCAGAAAAAAAAATATAGAAGTCTTACAGTAAATAAAGATGACAGTTTAATTGTCTGCTGATAAAGTCTAAGTTTCAGTGTGTTTCTTGGTTTAATATTAAAATCACACCCAGTTCAATTTCTTTATCTGTAATAAGATAGACCACATCATTAATATCAAGCCACAAGGAATTTATTAGTGTTGCTGTTTGAGCAGAGACTTGGTTTCATACCATGACAGTTTATCATGTTGCATTGCCAGTTTATCTGTAATTTGTCGCTGTTTGACTGGCAACTATGAAAAAAGAGCCTCTGCTTTGCTAATTGAAACCCTGAACAAGTCATATTCTGTTGCTAAAGAAAGCTTGACCTGTTTAGACTTTACTGTAGAAACATCAACCTTTTCTGACCCAAAGACTTTCCTGCACTCAATTTTCAGGAAACTTTAACAACAAAATCTTACTAGAAAGTCAGTCTATGTAAAACCAGCTATCTGGATGATTTCACTGTCTGGACCAGGAAAGCACAAGGTCCAACACGTACTTTGGCCTATAAACATTGCTCCAAACCAAAAACAAACACATGTGCTATGGACTCTGAATTTCACAGGAATTTAAACAAACAGACCACTTCTAAAAGGGGCTATCCCAGCACCTGTTGGCTCAAAACTGTATCAGAAAAGGAGTCTTCATGGTGTTCCCATAAAAAGAAAACCAGCCTTAGTCAAAGTGAAATCCTAAACTCTCCAGTGGTTCTTTTAAAATCAGTGGCTTTAGGAGTAAGCTTAATATTTGACAGTTGCTACACACAGAGAGCTGCATTTAAAAATACAAGAGCTGCTCCTGATTTCACTCACATTGAGGGGGTTTATAATAACTCCAATGGATTAAGCAAAGTTACACCTCAGAAAGGAGCATGCAAGTGGGCAAAGAATGAAGGCCACAAGCAGACTTCTCCAACTGAGAATTTGTTTAGAAGCCTTTACTGAGTGACCCATCCACTGAGTCACTGATAGGTGCCTGCACAGCTCCAGGCAAAATACACCTCTGGCTGCTAAATCACAAACCCAGCTCACTTCCTTCCAGCCCTGCTCAGATCAGCCTTTTCCAGCCCCTCCAAACAACACAAAGAGAAGCCAGGGCTAGGTAGCCACTGCTTCACACTTCCATTAAAATCAAGGGCACAGATAAGGTGTTCTCACACTGCTCTAGCAGCTTTCCCTCTGTCTTGCCTAAGCAAACCAAGGAAATGAGCCATGGAGAGCTGCCCAGAGCTCCCAGCCCAAACCATTATCAGCAAACAGAAAGGTGGGGACAGCAGTCCTGCTTCAGCAGGACCCCCTAGCTCTGACCTGAGCTCTGGGCTGTTTCCAGAGGGCAGCCACAGGGGCTGGAAAAGGCACCCATGGGAAATAAACTCAGCAGAAAGCAGCAATATGAGAATAAGCCACTACCAGGGAGTTTGGAGCAATTCTCAGAACAAACAGAAAACACATGGAAAAATTACTATTAAAAAAAAAGAAACAAAAAACCGGGTTTGCTCAGGGCCAGCCTGTGCAATAACCCCACAGGACTGGAGATGCAAGCCTGGTCTGGCAGAGCAGTGGATGTCTGCTTTGTGTAAGAGCAATTACCGTATCAGGGACACAGACTTAGAACATGGCTGTAACAACAGCAGTTCACACTTGTTGTGACTTCACACCACTCCAGCTGCACATGGATGTCTTCTCTAGGCTTATTTCCAACATGGTCTTGCGTAATAAACACCCAGAACCTCAGACATCTACAGCATCATTCCTCACAACTGGACCATGCAGGGGACTAGGGCTGGTCACAACTCACCTGCTGGATCTTCACACTCAGTTTGCCTTTTTCACCGGAACATAATATTGATGGTTTGTAGTCATCCTGCGATCAGCCACTACACTGACATCTTTTCTCCTTCTCAGTATTTTCTAACTGATCAGGCTCCTGCTAAAGAGCAGTTTTTCATTATTAGTCACTGCTGAGTTTCACCTTTTTCTTCTACTCTGGTCTCAGCATTCCTGATATGATGTCCTAGCTCTTTTCCATGCTGAAGCTGTTTCCTAACTTTTATCCAAGGCATATTTTAACCAGCACCAGGGGAATTAAGGAAAATAGTATATAAGGCTGAGCCCTAAGGAGCACCCCTCACCTTCAGCCATGCCCAGACCCCATTTTGCTATAGCTGGCTGTCTTCCAGCAGAGCAACTCCTACTGTACCTTTTAGCAATCTCTGTCTTTTCTAACTAGGAGTGTTTTCCCTTATGGAATGCTGCCCAGCTGGTGACACTTGAGCTGGAAGCTGCATCTACTGAAGCTGGACAGGCACAAATGCTCTGGATGCTCATCCTCATTTGGGGAATTGTCTATTTCCTGTCAGCTTTAACTGACTCCTAATGGGTTGAAACCAACTCACAGCAGACTTGGAGTCACTGCCTGACAGGAAAACCTCTGAGAGTCTGCAAATCTTCAGAGGCACGACTGTATCCATGCATCAGTGGGGAGAGGCATGACCTGCCTGTGATGCCTTAAGTTTTAGCTTTCATATTTTCCAGATTCTGTACTGCATTAGTATATAACTCTGAACTTCATATAAAGTGTTAGCAAGTTGTCTCCACAGTTTAGTCAGACAAAACAATCCTTTTCCAGCCCAAGAACCAAGGACACCATTGCAGCTTCAGGCCCAAAAAGTGTAAATAACAGCGAATTGAGGAGAGCAAACTGGGAGGATGGGACTTCATAACCTGGAGCTGTAACTGGACAATTAACCGCAATATGGAAATGGACCAGAACTTATAAAAGTGTGAAAACTTGTGACCCAGGGTCCATCTTGGGTGTAGCAATGGCCAGGCTCTTGTACTGCCCAAGGTGTATCCTTGAAAGGTCTTTTAATAAATCCCTACTTTATTCCTTTAACTCTGTCTAGCTTCTGTTCTAGGTAGGCTCTCAAGGCATCACTTGCACCCAGGTGCAGTTCCCACATGGTCAAAGCCAGGCAGACACACATTTCCTGCTGCTCAACAAATGCACTTCACCTAAAGGCATCCTAAACCATGCATACACAAATCCTGAGGGTTCCTCTTCAGGCTCTACCCCAGTTTGATGGACAAAGATTTTAATCACAGCTTGAATTAAATCCAGGCAGCTTTCTTCCTTGTTTACCTACACATGGATCCTTGTTTCAACCCACAGAAGGCACACCACCTTATCCCATCAGCTGGTCAACTCACTGAAAGGGCCAGTCTTGTATTCTCATAGTAAGGAAATGAGAACGAATTCTCTGCCTTGGCAGATGGAAAAGACATGACACAGAGCCAAGGAAACTGAATATGCATTCCAGATACCCAGGCCTCATCAACCCTCAAAATAATGTGGGACTATAGCTGCTGTTCCTGTAGCTGAGACAGAAGGTACAGCTTCAAAGATACTTCTCTGGATTTACTTCAGAATTTAAGCTGCACTTTCTTCACAGTCTTTGGAAAATGTTGCCAGATGCTCCCAAAGTTGCATTTTTATGTCGATCAGTTTTCTCTTCACAGCTTCCCATCTGGTTTCAAAGCTGCACAAAACACAGATGGAGCTCACATGCATTTAGACCCAATCCACCCAATCCCACTGAGCAGGGCTGTGCTCAGACTGGTGACCGACCTTGAGGGATTTTGCATCTGTTGATGGTGAAGTGACCCACACACCTCAGCCAAGCTTCCTTCCTTTTACATGGCCATGGGGAGGCACAGCAACTGCCTGGAGGGACGGGAATGGCTACAGCACACAAAGACCACTTGGGCTTGGAACCCTAGCAGTGTTTCAGAGCTTTGGGCTACGGCTGCAGTCAAAAATCAATTAATTCCCATGGGCAAAACCTTCCTGGGCTAAGAGAGGTGCAGCTGGGGAACTCGCTCATCTCCAGCCCTCAAAACACCAAAACGAGAGGACTCTCATTTTGACCACGGGAAGCCTGCCCTGCAGTCAGCACTTAAATTCCCTTATCCTTAAAAACCACACTGGCTGGGCAGAACCAAGGCCCCCTGCCATTGCCCATCCTGCAGCACTGGGACATTTTCCTCTGATGGCAAGCCCTCTCCACCCTGAGAAAGCTTCTTCCTTTGTTACAGACTTAGTAAGGGCTGACACATGTTCCTACAGGATTTTTAGAAGGGGAAGCAGATGTGTGAGGAGGGAATGTTTTCCTCTCTGCAGTGCAGTGTCACTGGGGCCTCACTGAGCTCCCCAGCCTCGTGAGATGGCATTGGCAAGGGCACTAATTTCAATGGTGTCTGCAGAACCACCAGCCCACACAGGGGCCATCAGCTGCCATGCTTGACAGGCTATTAATAGCAACCCCAAAGTCACCTGAGACTAGGACTTTTTACCTCAAATATCACCCCTCCCCAAAAATATCTACAGCATCAGAACCTCTTAGTGCTCTCTGTTCTGTACTGGTGCCTTGATACCTCATCAGATATCACTGCTGGGTTACACAGAGAACAGATAAAATGAAATGAGAAAAGGCTGCAGGAGCCAAACAAAGAGTGTGTCTGCCTGACACTGCAGCTGGGGGCCAGGGAAATCCTTAAATTCAGGCCAGGCTGGTGAACAGCCCCAAATGCTGCCACTCATACCCAGGCCACAGGTCTTAACTTCTAGGATCTTAACCTGTCAGTGACAGGCAAGAAAAACTGGTGGGATGGCAAAAAAAATCACAGAAGAGCCACCTCATCACCACCTGCATGGCTGAGGGGAAAGATTCCAGAGAGGATCCCCAGAGCCCACGTGGCACCAGCAACAGCAGAGGCTGTAAATTGGTGACAGGATTGCCACAGGAAATCTCAACCCATCCTTCAGCATCAAGCACGGGGTGCAAATTCTGTAGTGAAGCCCTTCCCCTGCGCCTGCCAAAACAAAGCCTCTTGCAATTGAGTAAGAGATAAAGGTCACAGCAAAACCAGTGAGTTTCACAAAAAACAGATAATTCTAAAAGAAAAAGAGGAAAGAGTTTTGTTCATTTCAGTGAATCTGAGTCAACTTTTCATCTATGTTTTTTGTGAAACTCCTCTGACTTTCAGTGACCTTTCTCAGACAGCTGCAGAGCGCTGCCAGCCTCTGATATTGGAAGTTAATTGCGTTATTGCACAACACAACAAAAGGAAATGGGCCAGGCCCTGGGAGATGGAGCTGAGCACTGCTCAGGCCAGGGGTCTCAACGCCCAAATCCATAGGGATGCAAACTCTCTGCACTTCCAAATCAAATTTGCCAATAGGAGCATAGGGCACCTATCCACAAGGCAAAAAGACAAACACAGACATTTCTGTTTCTAAGGGTCTCGTAAGTGTTTGACCTAATCAAAATATAAGAAAACATTGCAGGAAAACCTTGGCAAACTAAGGAGTACAGGTCCTAGATATGCTACAAAGATTTGGCTATTTTGCTTTGTATGGATTTTTTCCCCCCTCTTTAAAGGAGGCAGCAGAGGACTATTAACTCAATGGCAGGAGGAAAACACCATGGAAAAACATCACTTCCTTTCTAGAAGAGCCAAAGAGACCCTTCAGTTCAAGAGGATGCTCCCAGTATTCCCTGTTTTGTTTCTTGTCTTTCAGGGTGGGATCAGAAGCCAGGTTTTAATGCTGACATTACCTCTTCTCCAAGCAACAGTTTTATGAGAAATCTTTCAGGATCTTTACAAAGTAGAACATTCACCTTTCTAAAAAAATACTTTAATTGTATTCCTGTTTTCATATGAAATCTCTTCTCAGATTGAGTCTCAATTCTGGGTGACTTCAACCACCAGTTTCTATTTCTCACCTCCAGCTGCACAAATTCCTTTTGTTGTGCCTCTCACTGACCAATTTTTGTTTCCTTGCATGCTATTTTGGAGCAGAGCTGCAATCCCCTTCTCATCTAGGGCACCCTTTTTCCTATCATCCTCCCACTACCACTCAAACACCCTCCACATCTACTGCCATTGCCAAAATAACATCCTGTACCTCTGGCTACTGTTCAACAGAGGCAAGAGGAACTTCCATTGCTGATTAATGGGGTCAGGCCTTGCTGAAGGCTCCTCTTGCTGGTTTAGCTGGCTTTGCTAATCTGTTGCTGGAAGCTCAGAAGGGTGAAGATGCAGTTGAGAGCACAACAGACAGACATACTACAAGCTGAAGTGTGCTGGGAGGGTCCTGTTGTGCACCAGCTGCTGTTCTTAGGTACCTTCTCTAATCAGCATCTTGCTTCCACTTATTCATGTCACATTTTCATATCAGTGTGATTATGACACATTTTTCATAATCACCCTGCTAAGTCAAGAGAGGCCCCTCCTGGGCCTGTGTGAGTCATGGTCCTTCTCTGCAGATGCACCAAACCCAGTTCCTTGTGATATCTATCTCCAGTACAGCCCAGTACAACAGGACACATTTCTGAGTGAGATACCTCAGGGTTTGGACCAGCAGCAGCATGGTAGCTCCAAACTGCACCTGCACCCACTGGACACGGGCTCTGACACAGGCCTGACCTACAAATTTAGAGAAACCAGGGCTCCTGCCAGGTTTACTCCCCACTGTTTGCTTTGCCATGTTTTAGCAGAAAAGATGTTCACACCATGTCCCAATGGCAGCATCATGCCTGGCCTTTGTCACTGCTGTGCCATGGCTGGTTTGGCAGGTTGGGACACCAGTGTCTGTCCTTTATTCACTTAATGCACACAGAAAGGCCACCAGTAGAGCAAACACCTTCAAAGCTCCCATTCTGTGGCAGGTCAACACCAGGACTCTTTGAATCTGTCAAAATTCAAGCTTTGCAGCAACTTGGCAATGAAGAGGTGGTAATTTGGCAAGTTGGGAATGAGATTGGCTACCATCTGACCCTGAGGAGCTCATCCCACACTGGAGGGTGGCTGGAGTCCCCAGCAGCTGAGTGCAAGGGCTGTACCTGGCAGGGTGTCCCTGGGGCTGCAGCAGCACCTGGAGGCCACCTTCCCACACCTGCTGTGGGCACAGGGACCCCTCAGGTCAGGCTGGAGGAAGCTGAGACTCTCAGAGTCTCCCCAGGGTATTTACACATATCATCTGAGCAAGGCTCACACCTGCCTGTGAAAGTGCACTCGCTGGTGATTCAGAAAATCAAAAGCACAGGAGGGCCACATGAGCAATGTTACACGTAACCACAAACCACATCAGAGCCAGCCAACCAGCTCACCTCCTGGGAGAAGCTCCAGCTCTGAGCTTGCTTGAAGCATGCTTAGAGGAACTAAAGCATTTTCAGACACTGAAAGACCTCTCTGAAGAGCGAGAGTGAATCCACCAGACTGGTCAAGAAATGGCTACAATGGTTGGCTCATGAGGGATTTCAGCTGGTTCTCCCTTAGACTTTTACAGGATGAAGAATAAGTTTCCAGGCTTGCCAATAGCAAGGTGTCAGCAGCTGCCTTTACATGGGAGCCCATCCAGACTTGCTCAGCATCACATTTCAGAAATGTCAGAGGCACTCAGTGCAGGACACTGGGCGTTGAAGGGTTTGACTCATTTCACTGGCAGGGTTTGGGTTTGCACACCCATGGCTAGCTCTAGCCCTGCATCTTCACGGTGCTGTAAAACAAGCCTTGGCAGGGCTGGGTGTACCCAAAGCTCAGGGGGCAGTGACACAGCTGTGAACACCACTGGGAAGGTCTCACAAGGTCAGCTGGTGAGTGCAAATCTCCAGCTCCCATCTTAAACCCCCGGGAAAGATTTTCCCTTGTCATCAACATCTCCAAACAGAGGTCACCTCACCCACACATGGCAGAGCAAGGCTGCGCTTACAGTAAGTCACTGTGATCTTGGGTGACCTCAACTCCTCTCCCAATGTCTCCAAGAAGAATGCCCCCCCAGCAGTGATGAGGCCAGACCACAAGAACAAGTCCCACCTGGCTACAGCCTGCACCCTGCCAAGATTTGCCTGTTGGGGACCAACAGACCAGATGCAGCAGCCAAAATGACAGAACAAATATAAATAAAACAGGAGGCTGCTGAGATGGGACCCCCAAGCCAAAGATGGGAAATTAATAATGAATTGGAAACCAAGCAGAAGCCACAGCTGCAAACATGGATAAAGGATTGCAACCCCAGACCCTGCTGCTGTGAACCCTGTGCCCAATCCCCATGGTACCTGCTTGCTCATTCAGGAGTTACTGAAAAACCTCCTCAGCTAGGAGTCAGAAAATACAGCTCTGACCACTCACAGAATACACTTCCTTGCCCTCCTTGTGCTCTTGGCTGCCCCTGTTTCCTCCCTGGGTTCTCTCTGCTCCTTCACAAGCTGGAAGGGCAGCCAGACAAGGCACAGGAAGCAAAATAGCCTAAGGTGCTGGGCAAAGAGGTTTCTACAAGAAGAAAGCTCAAAAGGATAGAGGCAAACTGGAAAAGGGAGATAGCACCTAGCAAAAGGATTGCAGGCTTCTGAACTCCCCTGGTATTATGTGACACCTCTGTTCAGCAAGAGACAAATCACAGCTTGCTCGTTACTGGGGCACCCACTGATTCCAGTGGTGGAAGAGACATCCTGTCCCAGAGCACCCACAAAACCAAAGTATTTTTCTACCTCTGCTGCTCACACAGTTATTCTGCATCCAGCTGCAATCTATTCCTGCCATTTAGGAGACTGCAGCAAAAGGTGCCATTTTCCTGGTGCTTAGTTTTGGATCCAGAGGGTGGTCAAGTACTCCCAGAAACCACAAACAGTGTTAACAATACATGTGCTTGGCTTGAGAGTAAATACAGGACTTGAAGATGTTAAAGCCTGACTATTATACAGCCAAATACCTGTAGAGCTTTAAAGTTTTTTATAACTTTTTAAAGCTCTGTGTTATAAATAACATTTCGGTGTGACCAGCTTGCCCAAGGATATACATATCCATGCTGTGGGCACAGGATGCAAAGTTCCAGTTTGGCCCAGCCCAGCTGCAGGGGGACCAGTTGAACCTTAGCCCTGCCTCCACAGGGCTCCATGCTCTGTTCCCAGCTGTGTCAGAAAGGCAAGTGTTCAAAATCTATTTCCTAGGAAAGAAATACAGCCCATTGCCCTTACACTTTCCCACCAGCTGGCAAATGTATTTTCTGAATCCAAAAGTAGGTGCAACAGTGAAAGGCATGCAGGAGCAAGCAATGGATTATTTGGTTTTCTCAAAGGGTACATCAGAGGTTGTCCAATACCCTGATTTAAACACTTCTTTTGGAAGCTATCTGTCCAAACTTTTGATTAAACGCCTTGCTAACTGGAATTAAAGAAAAAACAAAAAGAGAGGATGTCCAGGAGACACACGATCTGCTGCATACTTCACAAACACTGTCCCTGACAAACACCATTGAGCAATACCCTAATAGGGCACAGACATCTGCAGGCAGGATCTTCCTGAAAGCCCTTCAAGAAAAGCCAGACAAATGTTCTTTTTGGTAAGGGCAGGAGATGGGATCAGCTTTGCCCAGTAACCCCTTTCCTCATTTGCACCCCCTGCTATGGCTCTGGTGCCCCCATGTGTCACTCTGATTTTCAGC
>VXAX01007914.1:10151-79201 GCA_013399835.1 Leptocoma aspasia
TTATCGCCGATCCCCCTGTTGCAGGCGGGATCGGCTGCGTGCTGCTGGGCTATGAAGACAGCTGCAGCCTGGAGAGCAGCGGCAGCAGTGGGACCCGGGACGCCGAGCCCAGCGACTCCCCGACGCCCCAGCCTGCCCCCGGCGAGCTGGGCACGGGCGCAGCGATGCTGCTGAATCTGGCCGTCAAGCGCCCCATGGTCAGGTCAAAAATCAAGGTAACTGCCCACACCCAACCATCTCTTCTCTGGCAATGGGGTGACCCCTGCTCAAGGTCAAGGCCTAGCTGCTGCCTGGGGACACTAGGTGACAACAGTCCCTTGGGTTCTCTTTGCTGGTGTGACAGCACCTGTCCTACACACCGAGGTGGAGGCACGCGAGAGCAGCCGGCTATAGGATGGCAGCAGCAGGGAAAGCCTCATAAGTGATGTGCCATAATCTTCCAGTGCCCTTTGCCTTCTCTTATCCTTGCCTGGGACGTGCTGCCCCTGACCTGCTTGGCTCAGGTCCCACAGGAGCTCTGAGCCCAGCCAGGAAGGACCAGCCCTGGCAGCTAGGAGTCACGCTCCACGGTGCGTGGGTGGATCTTGTTCCTTAGCGTGGGGCCTCCTTAAAAGCTGCCTTCTTAGGTGGTACTCCAGCCTTCACCAAGAAGGGCTGGGGTGACTCTTCACGGTGCCCCCCTCCCACCCTGACCTATCAAGAAAGCACCTAAAGGTTCTCCTCCATAGCTGTGAAAGACCATTGCCACCTTGAGATCGACCTGCGGGCTTGGATGAAATGAAGCAATCATCTGTCCATTGACTTTTGCTGAAGAGCCTCTCTGCTGCAAGGGCAGGAGCTCTGGGTCTAGTGTTCCCTGGGCAGAACCAGCAGAGCAGTGATTTCCCTCCCAAGGCTGAGAAGGCAAATTGCTCACGGTGCCTCAGGTCCTCGTGGTACCTGAGAACTCAACGCCGAGCTCAGTGCTGCGTGTCTCTCTGAGCATCCAGGGTCCCCTCAGCAGAGGTGGAGCTAGGCAGAAGGAGATGTGCTTACCACTGGTAGTTAACACCTCGTTAAACCCTCGCTGCTTTGCTGGACAGAGCTGTAAAAACTACCATTGTCTGTGCCGGGCTGACAGCTTTTCAGTCACCGTGTTCTGAAGTCTCATGATTAGGTTTCACCCCGGTTATATGCAGCTGCTTGAGGTGGAGTCATAGCCCTGTTGCCCAACAGATTCTTCCCAGATGGCTCCCCCTCCAGTTTCACACCTCGTGGTTTCACAGCTGCAGTTTTCTTTAATCTTTCTTTACAATTTCGAGTAGCGTTGCTTCAGTAGTAAGCAGAGGAGGAGGACTGGGAAAAATAACTGGCTCTTCAGGAAAAAGAAACCCCAGACGTATTCCCGTCCTTGTGAAAAGCCCGCCCTGCTGCTGTTTGACTTTAACCTACTTTGTATAATTTAACCTGGGCTATTTGTGACTATCACAGCAAAGCGTCGTTTCAGCAGAGCTGGCTTTTTTAGCCGATGGATGTGTGCACATGGCCCTGTCTGCTCTGCTGGCTTTTCCTCACCCCGGGCGTCTAACAGGAGGCATGTCCGTGTGTTCCACCAGGAATAATTAAACCAGCAGCGCAGTATTTACATTTTCCAGACATTAAGCCTTCCATCTGAGGAATGATCTTCCCAGGAGCTGAATCATCAGTGTCTTCTTTAGTCAAGTTATGTCATGGTGTTGGCACAATGCTTTTGGTGCTAGGAGCAGGAATGGGATTACGCCCTAATGTCACTTTGCTGTTAATTAACGAGGCAGGGACACCAACGGGGAAGAGTAGGGCCATTGTTTCAGTCTCTGCTGAGTCAGCACAACGTGCCTTGGGTTTATCTCTCCAAAACCACCTTTTTTATCACTGCTGGCTGGTTTTTGAGGGACCCAGAGCAGTTGGAGGCGTGACTAGTAAGGGCAGCACATAAAACAACTCTCTCGAACCAGAGAGGACTTCCCTTCTCCATCCAGGATATCAACTGAGTGCAGGAGCAAACACACACACACACACACACACACACATGTGTGGTCCCACAGAAAGGTGCTCATAACCTAACCCCTTGTGTAGATGTAGCCAGATAACGGTTGATACCCCTGGAAGGAAACCACTACGCAGAATTTGTTTTAACCCCTGAATCCAAGCTGGCCAGAGATGCCTCAGTCCCAAGCTGTGCACATTAAGTCCCTCACTTGATTGCAAGGAAAGCGTGAAGGTTTCACCCACCAGGAAAATCTTGAATGCTTTCACTTTTCATTTTTAATATATCCCCTCCTTTTTTTTAAATGCCACAATAAGCCCTGCTTATTTTGCTTAATTTCTTCTATTGGTCCTCCGTTGTTCATCCCAACGCTCATGCAGTCCTCTCCCACTCCTCAGTTCACCACTGGCACCTGCAATGATGCTGCCCTGCATAGCTGCGAGATGTGTGGCAAAGGCTTTCGCCTGCAAAGGATGCTCAACCGTCACATCAAGTGCCACAGCCAGGTGAAGAGACACTTGTGCACCTTCTGTGGAAAAGGCTTCAATGACACCTTTGATCTGAAAAGGCATGTCCGGACGCATACTGGTGAGGATGCGTTCCCTGCGGACCTGCAGGAGGCTCCAGGGAGAAGTGGTGGGATGGAACAAGGACGAGGAGAGGGTGGGGGTAACCTGGCAAGATCATAACACAAGGTCCTGGTTAACAACATTTGCAAAAAATAGTGGGGATGCAGTGGAGAAAAGGGGAAGACGTGAGTGTGGACAGAGAAAAGTCCTGGGAATTATGAAATCTGAGCAGAACTATTGCAATCCGTGGGAAGCAGTGAGGGTGCAGGACCTGCCATCCACACTTCGTGTAGACGCAGCCCCATACTGCCATGCCTGGGGCAGCGAGGCTGGGGTAACCCCCCAGGATAACCTGCCTGGGATAACCACGCCGGGATAGCAAATCACTGCAGTTATCCGTGCGCAAGGATGAATGCAGGCAGGAGCTCAATGAAAACGCTTTGCCCTCTAGAGGCAACGAGCAGCAGTTTCCTGGGGATTTTGCTGTTTTTGAGAGCCTTCCCAGCTGATTGTTGCGCCGGGTGGGATTCTGGCTTGATTTTGGAAATGTTTGGAGGAACCAGAGTGTGGTTCATGCTGTGCCTTCCCCAGGCTGGAGGATGTGCTGTCTGTGGCCACTCTGCTGTGGGGTCAGTTCCTGAGTCCATGCCAAATCGCAGTGGTTGTGTTTCTGTAGCCTCAAATCCAGCTCACTTTTCCTAGAAGTCCTTACTCCAGCCTGGAGCAGGGCAGGAAGAAGGCTACCAGTTTGTTTTTTTTTTTTTTTCCTTGGTGGAAGAAATGGCTTAAATAAACATCAACCCCATCCTCACCAAGGGCAATGCTTCCTGGTGGGCCAAGCTGGCTATGCTCAGCAGGCTTTGACTTTGCACTGTTGGGTACCCAGAAGGTGCATCCACCACATCTCACAGGCACATACCATCTTTCCAGATGTGTGGTCACCCAGTGGGAGCTGGAGATAATTGGGGCTTGGTCTGCAGAGCCCCATTAACCAGGTGAACTACTAGAAATGACAGAAGGGTGTTGGTAGGCAGGAGCTGTTTCTTAGTAGTAGGGCCCCCAAAATCAATGACTACTGTTTGGATGGGAAGGCATTGCCTGGAGCCAAAGTTTTGGGCTGTTTGGGTTTATTTGCAAAGCTTTCATGTGGGAAGGAGAGCTGCCACTGTGGTATGGCTGGAGCGTGGAGTCAGTGCTTCCAAAAGAAGTACTGTCCCCTCATCAGAGATTCAGAAAATAAATCCAAGAGGGTGTCTGGTAAGAATAATTTAAAATTATTCCTAAATGATTTAAAATGATTCCTAAGTGATGAAGAGGTTCCCACAGCCCTGATGGGCTGTGCCATCCTGGCAATACCCTTTCTGTGCTTGTGTTCCTGCCTGTGGAGGACTAGAGCAGGCACCAAAGATGATGGAGGTTTAAATTGCCTTCAAATGAGCATGAAACTGCTTTTTGTGCATGAATTCTAATGAAGGTTTGGGCTTTCTCTCCAACTGCAGTTTAATGGAAATGAAGCAATTTCACAGCAGCAGGCATTAGGAAACTTTTGTCTTGATAGTTTGATCTGGTGAACTGAGATAACCTCTTTTAACTAAACAAAAATGCAGTTGAGATGCTGCTTATTGGAACTTCTAATTAGCTTGGATTTCTGGTAGATAGATCAGCTCCTGACTGGTAACTCAATGCAATCACGAAGTTACAACTGTCAGAACAGACCAATCTGGTTTACCCATTTCTGCCTGGCTCACCATAGGCCTGATCTTCCAGACCCTGGCATTCCACCTTCCCTGCGGAAAAGAGGGGGTTAGGTGACTTCTTATATCAGTTTTAAGGGTGGTCTTTGCTTGGAAACTTACTGATCTAGTCTAGTAAGCAGAATGCCTGCTGGTTTAGGTTCTTTCAAGTGTTGCTAAATCCTCAGCTCTTTAAGCACTGGGGGGTTTGTTGTTAAATCAGTGTTGATTGGTGGTAAAATTGATTTTTGTGATGTTGGTTGTCTGGGCTTTCAAATCACAAGTCAGTTTCTTCTCCCTCCTCTGGAAACACACAGTTATTTCTTTCATCTTCCTGCACTTCTCTAGAATTTGTAATCTCAGTCATCAAAACTGAATTGTATGAAAGCGCTCTTGCTCCTTTGAAGCACTTGGGATCATTGGATATTCATTGCTGTTCACTGAAGTGTCATGAAACCAAAAGAGAAAAATTAAAATCTTACCAAGACAGAAGTTTTCACTCATTTTAAAAGCTGAAACTGATAGTTTTGCCTAATCACAGGATTTCAAATAGTCAGGGGTCTAAAGTAAGTTTTGCAGGAGTTGATAATGGCTGCCTTAGGACCAAACCACTGATGGGCATCTGTTATCCTCAGCATCTGCCTGTGCCTTCTCAAAACATTCCTATGTTTTCTATGCCTAAATATATCAACCCATTCCTGAAAACCTTAGCCTGAAAGTAGGATGTTTTGTTTAGAGAGACAGTTCCTTGGGCTGCTAGATACATTCTCAGCAGCTGACATGCCAGAGCCTCGCTCTTGGCTGGGTGTAGCAAACAAGACTCGGGATACAGGTGACATAACAGGTAACCTTTGTCTTTCCCTGCTGCAGGCATTCGTCCTTATAAGTGCGAAGTTTGCAACAAGGCCTTCACGCAGCGCTGCTCGCTGGAGTCGCACCTGAAGAAGATCCACGGCGTGCAGCAGCAGTACGCCTACAAGCAGAGGAGGGACAAGCTGTACGTGTGCGAGGACTGCGGCTACACGGGTCCCACGCAGGAGGACCTCTACCTGCATGTCAGCGGTGTCCACCCTGGCAGCACCTTCCTGAAGAAAACCTCCAAAAAACTTGCAGCTGCTCTGCAAACCAAACTGACCCCCATCCTGCAGAGGAACTCCAAAGAGGACAGCAAGGATGAGTGACACGGGGGCTCATGGCGCTCGGCAGGAATGAAGTTTACATGTAGGACTATATATATTATTTTTTAAGAACAATTTTGAAAGAAATACCTGAAATGAAAGGGATGCTTTTGTTAACGGGACTCTCTTGATGTTGGTAAAACCTCAGCTTGACAGAAATATTCCCATTTGTGATGGAAACATCAGACTATTTTTAATCTGGCCAATAAAAATGGAATGCTTGCAAAGGCTGTCACCTCTCAGATGGAGTATTTACTAAACTCACATTTGGGCAACCTGTTTTCTGTTTCAGCTATACCACAGGTCTGAACACCCCCAAGAAATGAGTTCATCTTTCCCCAGTGTATTTTGTAAAGTTAATAACTGTTAACTAACTCCCATGCGAATTACTTATGAGAGGTTTGGGTGAAAAGTGTTGGGTAAGAGCACTATTGGTACATGGTTCTATGCAACATTAAAGTCCTTAAGAACAGGAGTGCATTGTATCAGCAAATTAGTTTAAAAGTGCAAATACCCTTAGCTCTGCCCCCTGTGCAGTCTGCTAACAATTCATGGAAGTGTGATCCAAGGTGAGTTGAAACTCTTCCCAAAGGATGCAGATTGTTTTCTTCCCAAAGTTTCTCTACTAGCAAATGACATTCTAGGGCAGACTTTTGCCTGTGTCTTAAGTACTTGAAGCCATAAACTTACTTCTATCATGTTCATATACAACTGAGGTTCCTGGACTTGCTGTGCTCACTTTGAGGATTATTACCACATCCTTTTAACATACACCAATAGCAACCCAGAAAATCAAAGAAAGCACTGTAATGACTTGAAAATAAGTATTTTCTGTCATGATGAAATGCAATTTTGTGCATATTTTATGGTGTGTGTGTGTGTGTTTGGGGATTTTTTTTTCTCTTCTATATTCAAGTGCCTGTTCATTAATACAACAATGCAGTGGAAAGGGGGACTGAGCCTGTGTCTGCTTCAGGAGATCAGTGCAAAACTGCTCGTCTGTGACCACTATCAGCATAGAAGGCTCCTCCCACCTAAAATACCAAGTCAGGCTTAGCCAGGACTTTCACAGTCATTGCAGCTAAAATGAGACATTTTGAGCAACTTTGCAAGAATTGTAAAAAAGTATTTTCAACTTGTTTCAGTTTTGTACAGGCACCTGCTTGGGTTTTTGTGGGGAAAAGATTCTAGAGGTCTTAAAGCATTCCTAAGGATATTAATACTTTATTCAGCACAACTGTTGGTGCTCAAAACCTTGAAAACAAGGATAATAAAGTGATGCTACTGTGTTAAGAACAAACATCCTATGCAGCAGGAAAGTTTATAGAATACTTTAATAAATGGGAAGTTGCTGGGGGAAAAATGAATCTGAGGTAAATTAGAAGATCCTGACTTTGCAGAAAGCGAAAGCTTGTGCTTTACCGACCCCCACTCTTATAACTGAGCAGTGTAAAGGGAAGGTTGCTCACTCTGCAGTGGGATTAATGTTCACCTGACTGCACAGGATTTGTGTGCTCAGCTCTGCTGAAACTGCAGCCCTTCCCCTGGCACAGCAGAGCTGGGGCTGAAACCCTTCCTCTCCAGCCAGAGACATGTTTTGTGTGTGTGTGTGTACCTGTGTGCATGGGTTGGTTTTTTATCCCTTGTGCACCACATGTTGCTTTTGCTCTCCCTCCAGTGTCACTGCCACAGCACATCCCTGCTGACAGAACCACAGGCACAGTGACGTGGGCACAGAAAGGATTCACAACAAAAGAGAAAGAGAGCAGGTAGCAGGCCACAGGGAAAATCCCCTCTTGGATGGAGAGCAAAGCTCTGGGAAGCTGGATGTCAGAGCTGAAGTAACTGCCAGCAAGTTTTTCTGCAGAGGACAGACAGTGCCTGTAGCAGTGCCCTGGGCACATCACTTTAACAGCCTGGCAACTTAATTGAAACTGGTCACAAAGTGTGTTTGGGTTTGTGTGACACTGGTGACAGCCACCTGCCAGTCCTGTTACAGGACAAACCAGCTTGTGCTGCTCCAGCAATGCTCCACAGCTCAGCCAGGGATGCCCAAGGCAGCAGCCACGCTTTCAGAAGTGCCAGACACAAGTGACTCCCACCACTGCTGTCTTTTGAAGGCTGTCTGCCTCCTCCTGGCTCTCTGAGGTACAGACTCAGCTGGGACTTAGGTTTACAAACTGGCTTTGCTGGCAGCCTTCCTCAGGCATGGGGATCTGGCTGATTTTATTGAAGCTTAGGGTTTTTTTATTTTATTTGTAAGCTGCAGTGTGTTATTGTGAAAACTCAAACATACAATTCACAGAACACAAAAAGAATGAGGAAAAAAGCTTTGCAGAGCAATACTGCCTGACATGATCAAGGCTTATTCTCTGCCTTACAGACTTGATTTTATATGCTTCAAAAGTGAAAGTTCTGTTTCAAAACATTTACTCACAAACTTATTTGGAAAAAAACCCCCAAAAACAAAGAGAAAAACATAAAAACCAGCGCCCGAATCCCAACCAGCAGCTCCATAAACTCATGTGACACTGGGGATTGCTCCATGTGGTGGGCTCCTTGTTGGCTCAGACCCACAGCAGAGTCAGGAGAGCTCAAGGCAGTGGCAGCCCAGAGCTCCCAAGCCAAGGCACACAGCCCATCTCACAGTGATTTTCTGTGGGCTGGGTGTTAAAAAACCTGCAGGAGGAGTCACTAGCAGCAGCCAACATTCCCACCTCTCAGAACACTTGCTGGAAATTTCTGTGAGTGTTGGCTCCAATTCTGCTCCTCTCTTCTGCTAAGTGACCACTTTGCCATACTATTCTAAGTAAGAACTAATGAGGACTTTCATTATAACTCTCAGTACAGGTTTTCCAGTTGTAGCTGTAAGAAAAACCACAAATAATAACAAGCCTGATGATGACATGAGCAAGAATTGACTGAAACGCAGTCTACTATATCAATTTCTTTATCATTTGCATTTCTCTCAGCTCATACATCACAGTTGTTTTGCTTTAGTTCACCAACTTCATTTTCAAAGACTCAGTTCTGCAACATTTTTTTTTCTCAAAAATTGCAAAAGAAAGATGATTTGATCAAGCAGTTTTACTTGTAGTAGAAACTTTTCTATCAACCCCAGGCTGTATAAACTGTGTGGCATAAAAAAGTGAGGCTAAAGAAGTTGGCTTTGTTCTGCCTGGACCACTGAGGTCACCTACAATATAAGAAAAGAGATATTCCCCATTTGAAAGTTACTCACCTTTTTGCGAGGGGAGAGAAGGGAGCCCTGCTAGTAAGAAATTAACCAAAGTTACTCAAAAAGGAATATGAAAGTGGTACATTTAAAACAAAAGGTTCTTCCTTTGTCTCTGTGCTCAAACCGCTTGCTTGTGCTTAGTCTCGGTCAGTTTCTGTCCATGTACTCCTCCAGGCGCAAGAGCCACTTATTCCAGTACTGAGAGCACAGGTCAGGATCCATGAAATGTGGATGTGCTGGAGAGCCATCCTTGTAGGCAACCACAATGAGCCCACAGCAAACCTGCAGCACAAACAGGGGGCTGTCACAAATCCAACAGTTGTGTGCAATCCTAACAGCTAAACCTCACAGCAAAACATCTTCCTAACATATCCATCTCACATAAGAAATGGGGAATAAAAGGAGCAAAAGATCACACAGGCATTGCTGCTAGTCTTGGCATGCAGCAGGCCTACTGACCTGGAAGTCATAATTGGCATCATGATTTATGGCTCCAATATATGCTGCAACCTGTAATGGGTTGTCATAAGTATTCTGCAGAAACGGCTTTGGCTTCTCTGAAGTTTTCCAGTCGATCACACACAGTCGGCCCCTGCACAGGAGAACAGAATAGGACAATGGCTTAAACTGAAGTTTAGTCACAAGTAAGAAATAAGGAGTGAGACAGCACATAAAGACTTTTCCCTCTCAGCTGTTTCTCCCTGATGTCAGGTTACTCATTATTATGTCTAAACAAGTCTCTTTCACACTGGCAGTTTAGATCCTAAAAACCAAACTAAAACGCAGTTCCTGGAAAATGCTGATAATTGCTTAAGCCTGTCCCTTCCCCAGTAGGGAACTCCCCACCAGAAAAAACAGCACTTCTGCCATGAGGATCATCCAGGGGAGTTCCTCCAGCCTGCCAGTCCTAGAGATCTGTCCAGCTTCCCCCAACCACTCAATCACACCCTGGCCTCCACAGCATCACATTACAGGAGTTTTAGGGAAGGGCAACCTCACCGATACTTGGCCACGCAGTCGACCAGGCCCAGGTACTGCAGGGCCTCATGGTGAACTCCGCTTTCCAGAGCCTTCACCTCGCTGATGTCTTCCAAGACATGTTCCACACTGGATAAGTAGCCAGCCACAACATCATCTTCACTCTGGCCCCTAGCTGCTGTCTTTTCAGACAGGAATATTGATTCCAAAGCTGAATGGAAGAGCTCTCCTTGGAGAAAAAGATCTAAGAAAAATGGGAAAACCCCCTCACATTTTAGACACTACTTTAGATTTGTATCCTACATGTTCCACAATGTAGCTCTTAAACCAGTCCTGTTTTTTGTACTGAAAGTTTGAGGATGTGGGGAGAAGGGAAAGAAACAGAAAATAAGTTGCCAATAGTGAAATTGGTATCCCTTATATTAACGCTTAGTTTACTTTGTTAGTCTCACTGGTTATTCACACATACACTGGATAAACCAAAGAGTTACTGAAAATCTTCACCATAAACAGCAGGACACATTGTTTTTTAAACACTCAGGATTATATGAGTTCAAAATGCCTATTTCCATCTTGTTACAAAGTAGCTTTGTAACTGCAAAGAGGGTCAGAAACATCATCTGGAAAATATCTAGTTCTAAATAGATACTGGCAAATAGAGAACTGAAGGAAGTCAGACAGGATTGAGCAAAGTATGCCTACAGCCTGAATCTCATTTTCCACAGATTTCTAAACCATTTTAGGGGTCCCAGAACAAAGACCAGAGCTTAGGCTCACTGGTAACAGGTACACTTACAACATACTCTCATGAAATGTAAACAACTTCACGGATTTCCAAACCACTTGGCCTAAAGTACCTGCCAGCAATCCAGACTACTGCTTCTACTCTGCAATCACACTGTGGCTAGACTTACTTTTGGTATACTCTTCAAATCCCTCTTTTCCAAGCTCCTCTATCATTTTCTGCTTCCATCTTTCCAGATAAAAGACTTGCTCTGGAGAGAGGGTTTGTTGAAGGATGCGGGTAACACTGGGCATCTTCGTTCTCTGTAACCCGATTTTCATGGGGACATTTGAATCACTGCTGACAGGAAGAATTCCCTTGCTGGGGTTTATTAAAGGAATCCAATTCTTGGGAGTTTTTGTCCTGGCTTTAATTGAAGGTCTGTGTTTAGCTGGTGGCCCATATAACAAATTGTCTTCCTCCAGTATTGTCTCTGGTGTTTGGGCACTAGTTTTGTAAGATGTAACAGAGCGGACCAAGTTCTTGTATTTTTCTTGGTCAACTTGTTCATAACTGTTTTCTTTTTTCTTTCTGCTATAAACACATGCAGAGGTAGACAGACACCTGTATGGGAATTGCTTTCGGCAAAACAGTATTTGAAAAAGCACTTCCAGGCTCCGCGGTTTCCTGGACAGGATCTGTAGGAATTGCATCCTGCAAGAAGTATTTGTGAGTAGTTAGAGTTTTCTTCCTTTGGTCAGCAACAGTCTGTGGGTTACCATGCTTTTTCTTCCTGTGGAAAAAGAAATTTGTGATTTACAGTCATAAAACTCTGCCATCGTCCTATTATTGCCTTTTGCCAAACAAAGAATTGCTATGGCCAAAGTGTCTTCATTTGCCTTGCACCACCTTTTTTCTTCAGATAAACACGAGAAAAAAATCAATGAGTGAGGAAAAGAGGAAATGTCCCTGAAAAGAACAGCTGCTGGCTTGACAAATCTGAAATCTGAAAGACTGGAAGATCTGTTGCAAGCAGCAAAAGTTACATCACAGGACATGCCTACAGCAACAGTATCAGGACTGCCATGGAAATAGGCACAAAAACCAGATCTGCCACGAACAACCCCAAAGGGGTTATAACCCAAAAGGGGGAGGGGGAAATAAAAGCTACACAGAAGACATTGAAGCAATGTCATTGCTGTCATTGCTGTGAGGTACTAAAACTTTTAAGTTTATAATTAATGACCAACTTAAGGGGATTGTGGGGACAAGGTACCTTATGGGGTATAAACCCACGATTTTCTTTTGTATCCCTAGGAGAAAACAGACAGCAGCAGTATATACAATTGTGAGACTTGAAGCTAGAAAAGGCAAAGAGAAACCAGACGCACTGCAACTATTTTTAGATTTAAAGAATTTTTTTTACAGTTCAGAATAAAATATAAACTGATTTTTCCAAACCAAGTTTCAAACACAGTTGTGCTCAAAGACACTTATGAAATTTAAAGGCAAGAAGAGCACACAAGCAGTACCATTCTCAGCACACCTTCCAGAGCTGCACTGGAAGCCCTAGGAAGTTTTTTGCACATGGATAAAATGTAACACTTCCACAGTGGCATTTCCCATGCAGAATTGAGGCCCTAGTCTCCTACTGGAGTAACCTGTTTACCACTCCAAAGCTCCCTCCATCCACTGCAAAGACAGAACCCCTGCTCACTGCCAGCCATTAGCAGCATTCCCTTCCTGACAATCCTTCCATGCTGCTTTCTTCCTTCCCCAAGCTCCTCACACAGCACCTCCCACACTGCCCTGGGCACCACGGGAAACAAAACCACGGGAAGCTACTTTGTGTGGACACATCCCACAGCTGCAGCGGCTCCAGGGTGGGGATGAGCATCTGTCATACACAACAGTTTCCAAAAATGGGGCAGCTGATTGTAACAAGGCACCTTGCAGCAGCAGGCTGAGACCGTGGACTCAGGATCCATAAATATTGTCCTTCATCAGTGCAGAAAAATCAATTCCTTCTCTCTTGGGGCTTACCTCCAAATAGAGGTGCTATAGCTGGGATTTTAAATAAAAGAGGAAAAATATATTCTTATTCCCATGTAACTATTCAAGCTTGTGGATTCTCGGGCTGTTGTTATTAACAGGCTCATTATTAGTCACTGTGGACATGGACTAATCAGAACAGAGCAAATGTTGGGCCAGTGGCTCTGGCTTTGTTACATAAAGCCATAGCACAAAAGAAAAAGTTTATTCTGGCTTTGTGCCACTGGAGGAAGCAAGAGGATGCCTGATTCAGCATAACTTCATTATAGTAAGCTGTTCCCTCAACACTTTCCAAGGAATAAATTCATACCAGATCAGTGTTTTGAATCATGGAGCTATTGAAATGTGCACTATTATAAGCTCCAGATTTAAATTTAGTGCAACACAGTGCTTCAGAGACTAGTATGAATTTTGATTTAACAGCCTTTGTTGTGCTGGGGAATATACTTGTGGAATTTCCAGTACCTGTGGGAATGTTTGTGCAGTGTATGAACTGAAGCACCAGGAAAGGTAGAGTTTCCCAGCTACTGTCCTGTTTTACAAAAACAAAGAGGTTCTAGGATTGCTAAGAAATAAGGAACCCTTGTCCCCTGCTGAATAAAGAATCATGTGTTTTTTAATAAATCACTAAAGTGGCATTTCTGTGCAGATAACTTAAAAGAAAGAAATGGAGTGGTCGGGATGTATTCTTGTACACAAAGAACAGAATTTAATTGAGATTTCCCTCTGGGGAAGTGTCTCCCTTCTCTTTGAAAGTGTTTGTGGTTGAAGAATTGCTGGCAGTATTGCTTCAAGTGTTGCATGATGAGTCGCAATGGAGAACCAAAAAAAATTGAAATAACTTGGAGCTAAAAAAAAAAAAAACCCAAGAGGACTTTACTTTCCCAAAAAAGTTGACTTTGCAGCTCCAACAATAACTGAGCTAACACAACTGAGAAAGGTTTTTTCCAGTATAGGAATGAGTAGCTTAAGTGAAGGAAATAGAAAGGATTACTTAAGGAAAAGTTCACATCTATAAAAACCTATGTCCTCCTGTGGTTTTGGGTAATAACTGGTATGGCTTTTTCTCCACAGACACTTATCCAGCTTAAAAAAAAAAAAAAAAAAAGCACTGGCTTATTTCAGAGATAACAAAAAAGAACACTCCTAAACACACTTATAGACCTGTTGCCCCTTGCCCGTAATTTGAGGAGAACAAATCCACTGATGAAGTTCCCTGCAGTTTGGAAAATACATTATTGAACCTATCCAGGTTAAAAATACAACTCCCTCTTCTGGGATGTTTAGAGCACAAAGAGAGACAATTTAGCAACCCCGTTTAAAGCACAAGCCCACAGAGCTACCCTGAACTAAAGGGTAGCTTCAACAGGCTCCAGTTCCCAGTTCAATTTTCATTCCCTGGGAATGGAATTAGTGAGGAATAGGGCTGTAACAAGAAGTCAGCGTTTTTTGCGATCTGTGAAAGACTTGGGCCGACACCAGTGACCACCAAGTGCTCTCGGGCAAATAAACTTTCTGCATGTGCCTGAAAATCCCAGCGCCAGACAGCCCGCCCTTGTGCAGAGGGGGATAAAACACTCTGGACAAGAAGCCCCGCCGGACGCGGGCATGCCCAGCCACGGCAGCCCGGCCGTGCGACCCACTCGCTGACGAACCCGGGAGCAGTGTGGGCCAGGGGAACACCAGCACCAGCCCTCTTTCCCCTTCCCTCGTCCTCAGGCCCGCCCGGCCCCGCGGCCCTCACGACCCGCGGCTCCGCGTTACCTCAGCCGCGCTTCCCGCCGCCGCCGCGCCCCGCCCACGGCCTCCCCGCGCTCAATGCGCATGCGCTGCGCGCCGCCTCACGGGACTTGTACTTTTCCAGCACCGCCAGCCCTTTCCCCTTCGCTGGAGCGCCTCGAAAGGTGGCGAGAGGGGCATGTCTGCTTAATCTCGCGCTCTTTTGGTATTTTTTGAAAGGCTGTAAGGAAAGCAACCCAAATCTTTAAATGCAAGCCGAAAAATAAAGCGTTGTGGTGCCATCTTGGATGAAGGCAAGCTGCTCCCTGCCCTCAGCAAAGATGTCGAGTGCCCCTCAGGGGGTGTGGCGGCGGTGGCTCCGCCCGGGTTGTATGAGGAGGAGGAGAAAGAGAAAGGTGCTGGGTGGTTGTCCGCGGCAGGAGATATGGCTCTGCTCCGCGGGGACGCGCAGGACAAGGTGAGGGTGGCGGCCGGGGTCCGGCTGGGGCGGGCGGTGAGGGCGCAGCCGAGTTGGCCCCGCGGCGTGAGAGGGAACTTCCTGCTCCCTCTGCCCCGGGTAGCACTGGGACAGTGACAGGTTTTTGGGTTTTGCTCCGTTTAGGACTTTTTAAAAAATATGAGTCGCCTTAGTCTGAGGGGCACTGAGGGCAGGGGGTCAGAGTGCCCGGGGTGAGCGTAGGAAGCAGCCCCTGAGGGGAGAGGTCCCCCCCAGGGAAAGATAAGGGGGTAGGAGGATTAAAGCCGGAGTGGGAAGGAGGAGGGAAGGGAAGGGCAGGGCTATGCAGCTGCCGTGGGCCAGTGTGGGCTGCACTCTGTGCTGAGGCGGGAGCAGGTGATGATCGGGGTCCTGGAGCTGGGCCTGGCAGGTGATGGATGCTGGAGCAGGACCTGGCCCCGGGAGCTGCGGGCGAAGTGCTGTAGGCGACTGTGCTGCAGCGGGTTAAACTTGCTCTTCCCCAATGGGTCAGCTGCCCTGCTGTGTCTGTGACCGGCCTTCCTGGCTGTGTGCTTTGCGTTAATTAGGCTGTCAGCTGTCAGTTCACAGTCGCATTAGCAGCTCGCTTGGTTTTCTTTTCTCTAGAGAAATGTTGAAGCTGTAAGTGACAAGGAGCTTCATATCTTCCCTTTAAAGCAGCACCGGGGATTTCCTAATGTTAAGACTCTCAACTTCTCAGAGGAAATGCAAGGGAAATGCTAAAACAGGAACTTTTTGAATTAATGTGTATGTAGTGTAGACAGTGATTGGAATTATCCCTTCTACTGGATGAGCTGCTTGGGTTAACCTAACCTAAACTCCCTGGTTTAATAGCTACCCTCAGCACACCTTGAAAAGAAGGCAAGGCAGCCCTGTAAGAGTCAGCAAGTTGCCTATTTGCCTTTAATATTGTCACATCTGCATGTGGTTTTGCATTGTGATTAAGCTTCACTGGCAGGAAGATGACTTCGCTTCAAGGTGTTAGGTGTGCTGGAAGTCTCCTCAGTCTGGGTTTTCTCCAGCTTTTTGGAGCAGGTATATTAACTAACTTGAGGGCTAGAAATACACAAGCCTTTATTGACTTCTGGATAATTTCCTTTTCTTTGCTTCTTTTCCATATGAATCTTTTTTGAAACGATCCTGAGTCAGTAAGACAGGCAAGAGTTTGTAGAGGAAGCATTTTCTAGTAGCATGCTTTGAGCTGTGAGCTGGCCAGTGCTTTAACTCTTGTGCTGCATGTGAAAGTCTTTGTATTGAAGTGTTTGCCCTTGGAGAATACTAGAGGGGAAGGTCAAATATGAACTCTTCTTGTAACAGTTGGTAACTTTTGTGCGTTTATGTGCCTTTCTAACTCAGACAGGAATATTGGGGCAGGGGAAAATGTTCTCATTGTGGGAGCTGGAGTAGCTTTAAACTCTGATGCTCAATGGACAAAGATTAGCATGTTTTCGGTTGTAGGGCTGTCTTGGAATTCCAGCAGCACGGGGGAGGATAGAAATGCTCCTATCTTGTCTGTTCCTGTTTAGGCAAAGAAACAGCAACATGGAACTGGTGTGTGACCAGTAGATAAAACTCATGCCTGTAAGGGAAACTTCATTAAGTATTAACTTAAATAGGAGCCACTGTTAAGTATAAACTAAAAACTGACCCTGAGGTGGCAAAGCAGGAGGAGATTAGGATATGTAGGAAGAGGAAGGGAGGGTAGGATAAGGGTGATTGGAAGTGCAGCAGAAAATAAGGTGTAATCTGTCATGGGAGAGGAAAAGGCACTTCAGAATTTGAAGTGAGTGGTGAGACTTTCAAGTTAAACTTGAGTAAATACCTTGATATCTCTTAATGTCAGTGCCTTCAGGGTATTTGAAGGCTTAAGTCTGCAGTTAAAATGTTCTAGATCAAAATACTGAGAACATGTATTGTAGCCCCTCTTTCTCAAAGCAATCAGTAGAAGACAAAATGTTGTGTCATGGCCTGGGACTTGCTGTTATCACTCACAAATGGTGACTCTGCTGGACAAATTCTGCTGCACATTCTGGAAGGAATGAGTCCACACTGGATCTTGCCTGTGCTTAGCAAAAAACCTGCTTCTGCATGCTGCTGAGCCTGAAATCAAGTGGGGAGGCGAGCTGCTAGCAAGGTGCCAGCTCCTGGATAGGGATAATGCACTCCCAAGGACACACAGCCTCCACTAAGCTGGCCCAGCAGTTTGGGCTAGTGGAAGGTGAAGCCAGCATGGTGAGGCTGCCGTGTTCCTGAGGCTCCCTGCCACCAGCTCCGGCCTCACTGTAGGGGTCAGCAAAGCTGACTGTGGCTTGGGGTTTGCTGCTGTTGCACAATTTACATTTGAGCTAAGCCAGGAGTGCTCAGCCCCAGGCTTTGCTCTGCAGGCACATGTGGGGCTTGCCCTGCATGGCCAAAGCGGTGCTTGACCCCTCCAACTGGGTGGGGGTGGCCTGCGTGCTGCTGGTGGAACAGGGTGAGCCAGTAAGGCTTTTACGTGGAATGTGGCATCCTTGAATGTTTATAGAATCCTTCCCTCTGTCAGGAGGTGTGTTACCTGCATGTTTCTGCAGACAGCGATACAGAGACCCCTCTGGCAGGAGAGGGCCAGTTCATCTCACAGCTCGAGGCAACAGGTGCTCTGGGCCTTCTGCTTCCTTGGCAAGCACTGCTCTTGCTGAGGAATGCCATTTCAGTGTTACTACATTGAGCTGTTATTCCCTCTTTATCAGTGTTTTAAGCAAAATAATTAAACCTTTGCATCACTGGAGTTCTTCAGTTTGAAGTCACAAATTTGGGGAAGCACTTTCCATAGCTGTCTTGGTTTTGTAAGACAGGTGTCTGCTAGGGAAGGCAGAAAAAAACTCTTGGAATGGACAATATAAACCCCCTCCCTTTGGATTATTAGAATTTTGAAATTACGGGGCTCTCAGGCAAAGATATGGGAATAGGAATAACAGTTCTTTACTAGTATGTATAATAAAGCAAGCAAACAACGACAACTACAGCATTACCCACAAACAGAGCCCGAACCCGGTGACGCCGCTCGGCTGCGGCACTGTCCCTGTGCTGCAGTTCCGGTCACGGCCGGCAGGGGCGCTGGCAGCTCCCGGTGCTCAGGGCAGGTGCGGTGATCCCCACGCGGCTGCAGGGGGCGCTGCGGCGCGGGCTCGGGCAGCGCGTGGCGATGGCGGCTGGGCCCAGACGGGGAGGGATGGGAGAGAGGCCTCGCTTCAGAAACCCCTGTGACAGCCGACCTGGTGCCCTCAGCAGGACTCTTGGAAACAGCAAGCTGTGCTGGCAGGATGTCTTGGCAGGCAGGGGGTGAGGGGCTCCCAGCAGGGCAGGGAGAGCTGAGCCCATGATCCCGGGCAGCCAAGCAGATGGTGATAGGTCTCTCTTTTAGTAAGGTTTTAGTTTAGCCTCTCAGGAGCAGATGCTCACCCCATGGCAGAAGGAGCAGCTCTGGGCTGGGCTCTGGCAGCAGCAGCAGTGAAAAATCTCCTTTCTCAAGTAGCGGCTACAATTGTCCTTCTCTGAAGTAGAGAGAGAGGGCTAGGAGCTGCTCTAGCCTTTTCCCCCAGCCCAAAATCTCTTGATATCCCTGCCCTGCCTCAAGCTATCAGTCTTCCATTAGTATTTCAATGGGAGAAATTCTACAGGTGATAAGAAATGAACAAGAGAGAAAAAGCCAAAAAACCCAACCCCCAACAATAGCATAAGTAAGCAGTAGTTTGATTTTCCTGGTTGTGTGTAACCAGACCACTTCAGGACTGTTCAGCTCAATGTAAGAGTGCTGACAGCAAACTGCCACAAAGGCTGGAAAATCCAAGCTTCACACGTGCTCTGTAGTGCTGCATGCCTGCAGTGCACTTTCATGTCCTTTTAGTATCCTGATTAAAAGGAAACTTAAGCTGCTTGTGCTGAATAGGACTAAAATGTAGTTCCAGCAGCTAATGCTGCTGATATCTGCTGGCCAGATCCTCTGGTGGTTAACTCCTGGGTGTCAAAACAAGGCCCTCTGGAACTGAGGGCTCTGTGTAAATTGCCAGAAAACATAATGATCTTTTAGTGCTCTCTGGAGAGCACCTAAACAGCTTTAATTCTAGAAAGCCTACTCTGTAAAAAGTAATGGATTTTAGGTAGTGTAATTACTACTAAAGTCTTGTTTGTGGGCTGTTGCTTGAATGACAGCAGGGAGGTGATCAGTAAGGGGAGAAGGTTTTTAAAAGGTAGCTGACAATAAGCAGAAAACTTTGACATGTGAGCCCTTGCAGAGCCCTTTCCTTCCTTACTCCTTCCAGCAAGGAAGGAAAACCCCTGGATTAATCTGTCTTTGACAACAAATACATATTTCAATAGCAGTCAGAAGTTGCACACAGTTGCTTGCATGGGCAGATTCTTTTGTTAGAACACAGAAGTGACACTGAGTCATCCAGAGCTGATGCTAAAACTGCAAAGGGTGGAACTGTAAAAGCAGCAGCTCAGGCCTCTCACCAGAACTGAGAGACTTCAGTGGCTGATGGCATTTCCTCCCACTGGGTGTCTGCAAGCATCAAGATGTGTTTGCATTTGGGTGAGGCCTGATCAGAAATGTAATGTCTGTCAGGCAGAAGTCTGGGTAGCTGATGGTTATCACTGCCTTGTATTTAAGCAATCCAACTTTTTTTTTCTAGCATCTCTAACAAATAGGAAAAAAAAAAGAAAATATTCTGAAATTCTGCCTGGATTGGGCACAGTAATGATCTCTGCTGTTTCCTGGGCTTCTAGATCAGGTGTTTATCATGGTGTCCATGTACCATATTAGTACCAGTAGTACCAATAGTAACATAATATCTACTTATAGCCTTTTAGTCCTGAAATCTAGAAATGTTAGCCAGTATGATGTCTATGTTATTGTGAAGGGCTCTGATTTGTTCTGATTTATGAGTTGGGCAGGTGGACAGTACTCCCTGTACTGAACAGGGAGTAGTTTTGCTTGAATCCTCAAGAAACCCCATGAATCCTGAAACAAGTCTCTGAGGAGTCCTGAGTTTAGAAGTGGGAGGTGTCAGAGAAGCTGTAACAGTTTCTGGAGTCATTGCAAACCAGAAGCTGTTTCTGGGAAAGAGAAATGAGATTTGGAAGTGAGAGTACTGTGCTGGCTTTGGGTGACTGTTTCAGTTTGCAGCCCAACCCAGCTGTTTCCATTCTGTGTCCTCTATACCTATTTGGGCATCTGCTACAAGTGAGGAGTAAATCCCTTCCCAGCTGCTGAGCTTGGATTATATCCCTTGAGGGTATGAAGTGACAGACTGGTTTCTGGTAACTGGATGGGGAACCTTCAGTTGTCTTGCCCCACTGCTTGGAGTCTGGGGAGGAAGCAGTGATGTTCTAGCAGAGAAATGCCTCTGGAAATGAAGGAGCTGCCAGAGTGAAGATGGAGTGGTGACCTGGGAAAGCCTTGGGTTGGATGCCTGCTGTGGTAAAAGGACAAGCCTGGGACCTGGAGATGGACATTCAATTTCTTTGCTGTGCACAGCCTTCATGTGACCATAAGGAGGTTGGTCCCCATTCCTGCTTGTAGGATGGGTGTAGGAGAGATGGTGGCACGAAAGGTCGTGCATGCAGAGCTGTTGGTGCTGCAGAGCAGGTGCTTGTGTGGGTCAGGGGTTGGTGTGAGACGTCTGCCATGGGTACTCACTGAGTTGGTGCTTTATAGAGCTGTGCTGACAGGAATGGAGCTTCCTGCTTCCCCCATTCAGGGACAAATGCTACTCTAGCACTTTTTGCTGTGAAACAAAGCACTCCCTCCTCCTGAAGTCAGACAGCATGAATGTTCCCTTTGTAGTCTGAGCCATGGTTCTGCAATCCTAAAGGTCTCTGGCCTGCAGTTAGGAGTCCACAGTGACCTTTACAGGACTAGAGCAGACCATGGGTCTCACAATCCTTGGTTTCATATAGCTCCAGGTCCTGTTTGCAGTTTGTGCAGCGTGCCAGGAAACACATGCTTGTGACATGTTAACTGCTTTAATCTAAGAAGGACCACCTAATGTTCATGCTTGTCTGTCTCCTGTGTAGGCAACTACTAGGAGGAGCTTAGACAGCATCTAATCATGGGTTACTTTCTCCACAAGACTTAGTAAGAAAGCTCACAAATTCAGAACTGTCTGATTTGTGTAATCCTTTCCTTAGTTTAGCTGAGAGGAAATGGTTTCCTTTGGCTTATCATGCTTTCCAGACTCAGCAGTTCATATTGTCAACACTGCTGATCCTGTTTGGACAGCAATAGAAGTAAGCAGGATGTAAAAACACTGGTGTTTGCATCTTGCAGCTTTGGCTGGTGGTATTGTCTGGCTGGGAAATGGGAAACACCAACCAACTTGCCTTTCATTTAGCAACAGACAGTGAGCTGTGCTCCCAGTGAAACTAATGCCTGTCTGGTGGCCTTCTACCTGTCCTGCCTGCAGTGCCTGGGTGGGGCAGCTTCTGCCCAAGCCTGTGTCAGTGACCTCTGAACCGTGCACCTCTGTTTAGCCTGTGCCTTCCTAGCAAGAACCAGAATTGCCTGCCTGTAGGGGAACACGATAGTCTGTCCTAAGTGGTGACTGGAGGGAAGTGATTACTGTTGGAGTCCCTGTAGAGTTTGGAGTCCCACCATGTCCTGTGGGATGTGAACAGTGCCTGGGACTGCTAGGAACTGTGCTCCAGGGCATGGTCTGTAAATGTGCTTGCTGCCAAGGCAATGCCCAAGGATGGGCTAAAAGTCTTCTGTCCTTCCCATCTTCTGGGAAGCTTAATGTGCTGCATGCAAGATCATTCCATATTTGTAAGGCTTAATAAGTTTTATCTATTACTTATCTCCTTTTAATTCTAGCTAACAGTGAGGATGCAGCAGATATAAGTGTTTTTAGCATGGCTGGAGGGCGCAGTGGCTGGGGTATCCCTCACTTATGCACAGTAGTCTGATCATAGGGGAGAGCAGTGGCAGGGGCAGATGCTCCCTGTCCTGACAGCTGTGTCCTCTGCAGGCAGCCAGACAGACTTTTCACATACCAGGTCTGGGATGCAGATGGCCAGCCTAGGAGGAGAGATCTTCCGGAGCCTTTTGGGAGGAAAGCTTCACCTTATAACAGGCAGCCTATCAACAGTTCTTAGACAGCTTTACAGAGGCTTGAGGCAGCATTTAGCCATCTGTGATATGATCGGATTGCTCAGGTGCTGGCACCATTTGCCTGTGGGCTTGGGTGCTGAAGCTTAGTGTACACTGCAGATGTAAGAACAGGCTCCTGGTTGGTGTGGTCTGTGCTGCAGAGTGGTGTGATTGCAGTCCTGGTGCAGGTCTCTAACCTGCTTTTCTGAGAAGGCCTTCAGAATTATCTCCAAATGATAACCTCAGCATTCCTCATGGCTCTGACAGTCGCTCTTCAGCAAACTTCCTGTGTTGTGACCTTGATCTCTGGTGGTTTGTCCTTTATGCAGAAAATAGCAATGATTTGCTAGGCTGCAGCAAGGGAGGACCTCTTAGAAGACAGTCTTCATGTGTAAGCTGGAGGATCTTCTACTGAGAAAGCTATTCCACTGCTCTTTAAAAGTTTGAGTATGCTTGAAATGATGTTCTGGGTCTAGGCTGTTGGAATGAATGAAGAAATAACCCCCCAAAGGAAGATGCTGGCTCAGTTTAAGGCTCTTTGAAGCACTGGGAAAGGAATTCTGGTCGTATGTGTGTACCTGAAGGCAGGGATGTAGTGCAGTGTGGTTCTTGTTCACGGCTGATGATCTGTCAGCTTCACTAAACCTACTTGATGCTTGATCAGGGATTATTCTGTGAATTCTCTTGCAGCTGAGGTCTGTATCTGTAGACCTGAATGTTGATCCTTCTCTCCAAATTGATATCCCCGATGCCCTAAGTGAAAAGGACAGAGTGAAGTTCACTGTGCACACTAAGGTAAGGTCATGGGCAAAAAGAGGCTGTGCAAGTAACAGATGTATTTGCAGTACACATACCTGCGAAGATGGGCTTGGCAACGAGCCAAACCCATCTTTGCAAACCCAGACACTAGAAGAAAATCTAATTAGATGGAGATTTTCCACTTAAACTGGCCTGAGGATGCATACATATATATATATGCAGAAACTTCAGATTTCCTAGAATTTGAACTCTCTAAACAGAGACAAATAGCTGATGGTTAGGTTGGCTTTGCTAAGGAATCCTAGCTAGACACCAGAAGGCTGGGAGGTAAGAAGTGAGCTACTGTGAAATGTCACAAAACAAACTGCATTAATGCTGTTCTACAACAGTATTTTTTTCTAAGTCTCCTTAGTGGTGCTGTTGAATAAGTGCCAGCTCAGCTAAAAGGGAGTGGGCAAGGCTCTTAGTAAGCAGAATAGCTTCCTTTGGAAATGGACAGAACTGTTTCTAAAAGCACTGATTTACAAAACAGTAGGGCTTCTGTATATTCTCTTCCAGACTACACTGCCAGCTTTTCAAAGCTCTGAGTTTTCAGTTACAAGGCAGCACGAAGACTTTGTGTGGTTACATGATACACTCACTGAAACTGAAGAGTATGCAGGACTTATTGTAAGTACTTCCTAAAGAATGTGATTCTAAGTAGCAATCTAAAGTGCCTACTAATAAGGGCATGAAGTATGTTTTACCAGTGTTACTGGTGTTTTGTGACTTGGGTATTCCCTGTGCTTCCTGTTGCCTTAATTCCTAAACAACTTGAGTGGGATGGCATTTGTTGGAGCATATAGCTTGGAGCAGCATATAGCTTGGAGCAGCAAAAGATGCTGTGAGAGCCCTTGACTCTGTGATGGTATTAATATCTGCCTGAAGGTGGCACACTGAAATAATCTATTAAATGTGGGCTTTCCTTCCTATCATGATTCTTTAGGAGGTGGCTGGCAATGGGCTGGATTACAGAAACTGTTTCTCTGGGTTGGTTTCCCTCCTGAAGCAGGGATAACACAAACCAGGGACCTAGATGTCAACATGCCTCTAGAATTCCTGGATCATGCACTCTTTACCGCACTTTCCTATGACCAGGCAAAAGAGCCTCCTTCTAGAGAAGGCTAGAAATAATCTTGGAAACTTTATTTGCTAATATCCATGACTAACCGATTCACTGCCTAGATACCTCCAGCACCTTCAAAGCCTGACTTTGATGGTCCCAGAGAGAAGATGCAGAAACTGGGGGAAGGAGAAGTGTCCATGACAAAAGAAGAGTTTGCCAAAATGAAGCAAGAGCTGGAAGCGTAAGTAAAACGAGTCTACTGCCAAAAGCTGCATTTAGAGAAGCCTTCTGGGAGTGCAACTCATATGGTGATAAGTGATCCTGAGTGTCACTGTTTTGAAGGGTGTCTTGAAAATCCTGGAGCTGGGGAGTGGCCCAGCTTTTCCAACTTTCAAGATCAAAAACTTCCTAGCTGAAGAGATTGAAAGTAGCTTCGCTATCACAAGCTGGCTATTTCAGAAGACTATAGTTGAATATTTTCATGGGATAAACTTAAAGCAATTCTTTGTATACTGAAGAAGGTAGTACAAAGAGGATCTCAGTCTTTTGTTTCCTTGCAGTGAATACCTCGCTGTCTTCAAGAAGACTGTCTCATCACATGAGATCTTCCTGCAGCGGATTGGTTCTCATCCTGTGCTCAGCAAAGACCGCAATTTCCATGTTTTCCTGGAGTATGAACAGGACGTGAGACTTTTTTCCTTGTTTCCCTTTCCAAGCGAGGCAAACTGTTAGGAGTGCTGTTGTTTTTGCTGGACACAGTCAGAATGTTCTGTGGATCTATGTGCAGCATCAGGAAGTAGATATTGCAAGTATTTCTGTGAGATGACTGAAGGGTGAAAGCCTGACCTTTAGACCTTTCTCTGATATAAATCTCACAGTGTTTCTAAATCTTTGTCAAGGTGATTAGGAAGCCACCTTTGCATGTCTCTATCTTGGGAACATGTACGGCTCAGGTGTACCTGCGCAGGTGTACCACGCTGTGTTGTGTGGTCCTAAAATGGAAGAATGGAGCTGTATTAAAGTCACTGTTGCATCTGTTTCGTCACACCTAACTATGAGTGATAGATGCTGATTCAAGATATGCAAGGAGAAATCGAGCTGTTTATGGGAATTGGAAAAATCCGTGGCAGGGAACAGTTGAACTACTTGTAGCCAAGCCCGGTGTTACATGTTAGATTTTTACATGGGTGTTATGGAGGGCTTGGAAATCAATCTGCTCTGACTTATGGTAGGTGTAAAGGATGTTACTACATTGCAAATATCAAAACAGTCACTTTTTCCCCCCCTCCCAGGTATAACTTTAAACCTGCTTTGGCCTCTCTATTACAGCTGAGTGTTCGGAGGAAAAACACTAAAGAGATGTTTGGTGGCTTTTTAAAAAGCGTAGTAAAGAGTGCTGATGAGGTCCTCTTCTCTGGAGTCAAGGTAAGGTTGTTGCTTTGTCTCTTACTCTAATCTTGATTGCTTCTTGCTTCCTGCTTCAGGGAAGTTACTCCTGTCTGCCTCAGGCTTGCTGTGCATGAGGCTCAGCTACTGAAATTAACCTGTCTTGCTACTGCTCTCCCAGTTGAGGGGAGTAGCCTGTATTAATTCTGATTTCTATAGAAATAAGATATTGTAGCTTTAGGCTGTTCAATTTCAGTGCATAATTAAAGTTTCTGGATGCAGAAGATCTACCTTAATACCTAATACTGGTGGAGAAGAAGGAATTATACCTTCAGGAAGTGTGTCAGGAAAGGCTTTTGTCTACTTTGGAGCTCTGAACAGATGTGATTTATGGGTTTCTGCTTATACTAGACAAGATCAAATACCAAAGACTCCTGTAACTGCTCTTGCTCCAGCTTTTGTGTTGTGTTGCCGTGGCAGCACTTTGCAATAACCTTGTTGTCCTACGCACAGTGTCACGAAACATTACAATATGTGTGATGTTTGGTGTGGATGAGAAACAAGCTTGTAAACTGCTTAGTGCTTAGCTACAGTGTTGCAGCAGGTGTAGGAAATAAACTTCCTGCAGTTGGGAGTCCTGAGGGCTGTTCCATACCAACTTAGTGGCTGCTTCAGATGACCTGCATCAGTATTTGTGTCAACTTCATCGTCACTGCATAGTGAGGAAGAAGTTTGCCAAGTGGCTTGGAATGTCAAACCCTTGCCTCACATCTTGTCTTGAACAGTTTTTCCATAGGGATTGATGGGCCTCAAGCTCAGGCCCAGGCTATGGTTGTTTCTTTGGCCCTTCCTAAAATAGGGAAGAGCTTGTGTTCTGCAGTTACTGACTTAACAGGTCATATTCTTTTTCAGGAAATAGAAGATTTTTTTGAGCAAGAGAAGACTTTTCTTGTGAACTACTACAACAGAATCAAGGATGCATGTGCAAAAGCAGATAAGATGACAAGAGCTCATAAAAGTGAATCTTTTCAAAGCCCTTTCAAGAGATCATGCAGTTTTGCTGATTTCAGCCTGAAAACCTTGTCTTGTTCTTGCAGATGTTGCAGATGACTATATTTATACTTCAGCTTGTTTGAACAGCCTGGCATTAGAAGAGCCCACAGTTATGAAAAAGTAAGCAATTCTAACTGTTCATAAACATATCCTGAGTCTGGGAATACCAAATTTATTCTGTAAAATCCAGAGGATTGAGATAGGTGGTTTGAGTTTCTTGAATTGCAAGCAAGTGGCATTAAAATTTCTTCTGGCACTCCTGCTGTGGCAGACTTAATGTTATCAATTGCACCTAACTCTGAACTAGTTGATCATTTGACAGTTATGGCCTAGAGGTTACTTGTGCTGGTCATCAAACTCCTTCTAAACAGAAATCTCCTTGATTCTCTTCAGGTCACAAACTGCTAGAGACCCCCGAAGAAAGGGTTTATGCGTGTGTGTTCTAATCTGCTGTTAAATATAACTGCATTAGGTCAGCTTACACTAGGTCTGTATTATCTTCTGGACCTTTGCACTTCCAGAATAGTAGGGGATTTTTAAGATGGGGGAACCCAGTTGCTTTTTTTGAGGTGACTTCTTCCACCTTTTGACTTTGCTATCAATTTACCAAGACCTTGTTAAAACAGAATGTATAGCTGAATAAACAAGTCAGCTCATCCCTCTTGGATAGCAGCAGGGAAATTCTCCACAAGACCTTTATGCTCTGGAGATCAGCATTGTTACATTAAATGGTGTTGAGCTGCTCAGCTGTACTACTCTGGTAGGGTGGAATCCAGCATATTGAAACTTTTGTCCAGGTCTTTACCCAAATGAGTTTCTTTCGAGCCCTTGTTTAGGTCTGCATAGAGGAGTAAACTCCAGCCTTCAGCTTTCTGGTTTCCTGCCAATTTATCCTGGCATTTATAAGACTAAGAAGTATCTCAAACTTATTTATGCTTTTTTTTTCCCTCACTAGGTACTTGTTGAAAGTTGCAGAGCTCTTTGAGAAACTCAGGGTAAGAGAAGCTTTGCTGGGGGCAGGTGCCCAGGAGAACATCTCTGACTCTGAATGTTGCTGTTTTCTGTTACACATCAACTAACGGATTTTTTTTCCCCTTCTGCAGAAGATAGAGAGTAGAGTTTCATCTGATGAAGACTTAAAGCTCTCAGAACTGTTGAGATACTACATGCTCAATATAGAAGCTGCTAAGGTGAGAACAGTTTTCTTTTCGAAGCTTAGTTTTGTTATGGGCAGCATGACTTACTCATGGTATTCTTTGTGCTTTAAGAAGACAGGAAAGTGGACCCTTGTTTTGCATAAGAAACCTGAGACTCTTAAACCACAGCAGAATATAGAAGCTATATATTAGCTAGCTGGAGCCCAGCCACTTACAGAAGACCTTGGACCAATTTTTCTTTGGCATATGAAGTGGAAGAACTCTTTAAATTTGTGTAAGTTAGAGAAAACTGAATTTAAGTCTGCAGCAGTTTCTTTCCTATTCCCTGCCTGACTACTCATGGACTTCCCAATAAAATCAATGATGACTAATTAGTAGTTGGGTTTGACTTCAGAATTTTTAGAGTACCTTAGCACAAATATGTGGTAACTTGTGGAGGCTGTTGGAGTCTAGACTTCCAAGAGGGCTTTGGTAGATTGATGTGACTGCAAAAGCCTTGCTGGCAACTCTTTTTCTAATCAAAACTTGGTTTGACAGGGGATGACTATGCTGCAGAAAGGTATCTAGGTACAACCTACTGGGCCTTTTCATCTAGTGTCTTACCTGTAATGTCAGGTACCCCAAAACATCCACTACAGCCTCCCTCAGTGGGGTGTACTGTTACTTAGACATCACAACTATACTCCTGCTGCATTAGGAAGGGATTGGCTCAGAGACCTGTACTACTTCTCCTATCTAGGTTAGTGCAGTGCTTCAGTCAAACTGTCAGATCTCCAACAAATTAAATGTTTGCTGGAAGTAGACTGAGGGAATTCAGAAAGTGCTTTTTGTTCTTAGTGGTGAGATCCATCTTACAGCAGGATAAACTACTTTAAGGGAAGAAATGATACTTACAGTAGCCCTTAGACTTCCTTCACTAAGGCATAACTGGCTGTCCTGTAGATGTAGTGCTGCACTTTGAAAGGCTGCCAAGACCAGGCTGTAATAACTTGTTTGAAAAAGCAGAATCTGGTGCTGAAAGAAATGAAACCTTCTGCTGCTAAGGTGGTTGTAACCTCAGTTTGGGAAGTAGTCCTGCTAAGGCTCTGGTGTGCTATTTCTGTCTATTCAGGATCTTCTGTACAGACGAACCAGGGCTCTTGTTGACTATGAGAACTCGAACAAAGCTCTAGACAAAGCCAGACTAAAGAGCAAGGACGTCAGGCTGGCTGAGGCACATCAACAGGATTGCTGTCAGAAGTTTGAAAAGATTTCAGAATCTGCTAAACAAGGTAAAAAAGGCTTTGCTGTACTTACACTTAAAGGAGAGCTTAATGGAGTCAAGGTCTCCATCTGACCTTCAGCTACTGAATGCTCCTGAACAAACAGTCTGGACATCCCAAGGACAGTAGAAATAGATGCCGTAAAACAAATGCAACTAAACGTTTTTTAAAGCAATTCTCTGCAGCAGAGCAGTGTCAGTACTACACCAACCTTATTTATAAGCTCCTAGTATTTGCTTTCTGGACTGAACTCAGCCTCCATGTGAATGTAACTACTATAAAGTAACTAATTATCTCAGTCAGAACTGTGCAAACAGGCTTTTGCTCTGTCCCAATACAGCCAAGTGCCTTATAGAGAGTTTCAAACACTGGTTCTCATATACACTCTTCTGAGTGTATATGTGTGTATATATATATTTATATATTTGGACAATATAAAGCAGAGGAAATATGCTTTAATGGTATACACACCGCTCCTTTAGTTTATCTGGCTTTTAAATTATTCAGGTTCTCACAGAGCTTGTGTGGCTTAATTCTGGTTTATTCCAGCTGTCTTCCTACAAAGCTTTTCTGTCTTAAGCTGTCTGTGTATCATGTGATGACTGCATCTCTGTCTAAAAACAGCATGACTAACTCTTGAACCTTTTTTTGATCAAATACTGTAATCTGAGCTGCACAACAGAGCTCCTGAAACATAAGGGGCATTACTTGTCACACTTTGTATATCTCTTGTCTTTGTTTTTTCCCTTCTCTACAGAACTGATGAGCTTCAAACAGAAGAGAATAGCAGCATTCCGCAAAAACTTAATTGAAATGGCAGAACTGGAAATAAAACATGCAAAGGTGTGTTCTCTTTGGAATTTAACAGACATGGGTTGAGAGAAATGAGTAATGTGTAACTGGGAGGATTTGCTGGGTCATCTGACTTCCCATCAAGCAGCCTCATCTGTGGGGTTTGACCCATACTGTGTCTAGAGGCAGCTGCTGCTTCCAGTGCTCCTGAGTGCTGGGACAGGAGCACATCCTGCAGCTTGTGATCAGGCTGTCAATCCTTGTCACTTGGCTTGTCAGTGGAGGGGACATTGGCTTTATAGCAGCCTCTGCCAAGCTTTGCTAGGCAGGCTTGAAGGGTCTCCTAACTTAGTGTAGAGAACAAAGCAGTAACTGCATCCTCAGCTTTCTTTGAAGAAGGAAAGTCTTACAATGCCCCACTCCCTGAGAGTACTGGATTTTACCACAGGCAGCTACTTCGGTGCTGAACTGGAATGTGACACAAAGCCTCGACAGCACTGCTTAGTTTGGCCCACTTTAAAAGCTTCTCGTTGGCTCTTGCCCCTCTCCTAACCACAAACTGAGTCATGGTGGCAGGCCTGCAGGAAGAGGCAGATTGCAGAATGCGTGATCTGGTTTTGATTCTTTACTGCTTCAATGCTCAGATCTTTAGCATTGGCACAGGCTACAAAACCCTGTGATGGACCCACTATTTGGGAAGCTACTTCATTGTGGAAGGCAGGATTTGAATTATCAGTCATCCTCATCTGAAGCTAATTCTCTTCCTTTGCAGAACAATGTGTCTCTCCTGCAGAGCTGTATTGACTTATTCAAGAACTGAGGAGTCGTACTCTGAGAATGTGACAGAAGCATCAATTGCACTCAATAGCCAGGGGCAACTTATTAGCTTGACTTCATTAGCTTAAAATAATATTGTCACTGAGATTGTTTCACTAATACTTATTTATGTTGATAGTGATACATTGACTTTATTGGTATAAATGGGAGCTGAATTGTGTATGAATTGTCTGGATGTAGCTATCACCCTGTTGGCTGATAACTCAAAATGAGTTAAATGTAAGAAATTAATTGGCTGTTGACTGACTTCATCTAGCAGAAAAAGTTTACTGAGAACTCCTTTTTTGCAGGATCATAATCTGTCTCTTCATGGCCCTGATATATTTAAAACTTGCCAAGTGAGAGTGACTTAAGGGTAATAATTTTATAAAGTGAATATCTTAGTGTTCCACTTCCCAGACAGATTTCTACTACAATATATTTTGAATTTCTATAACTACATTCACTATTTGTACACTTGAGCAACACAGCAAATAAAGATGTCTGACACAACAAGCTGTTGTACGGCAAGATTTTGTGGGGGATGTAAAGTGACAAAGAAGCTTCAGACAAAGAACTATCACGAATTACTCATCACCTGGAGCTCTTCAGAGCACTAGAGAGAGATATTTGACTCAAGAGGATTGTTCTTGGAATGGGTGTTGAAATGAAATGCATGGACTTCAGGTCATATTGCTGTTTGAGTGGCTGTCTGCAACTTTTACTTCCACTATGCTGCACGTACAGCATTGTAAGGTAACTTTATATCTCTTACTAGCAGCAAAAGGCTGTTTAAATCTTCAGGGCTTCTGGAAGCATAGGCCTGGACAGACTTCTGTAAGGTATATAAACATCTTGAAGTAGCTGGGCTCACACTGCCGTAGCTGAGGTGGCTCGGCCCATAAAAACCCCAAGAACATCGTTGGACAGTTTACTATCAGTTGGCATACATGGATATAGGTCAGTGAGTCAGACCCTCCTAAAGGCAGCTTTTAGGTGAAATGAGTGGCTCAATCTTGCTTAATTTCATGTGACTAAACTTCTAAACATGCTCAGACTGGGCTCTGTGGCTGTGCTCTGGGCGAACTGCCTGAAGCAGCTTCAACCAGAGAAGCTCTGAGAATTGGCAGCTTAGTGGCAGTTTCTAAGGATTTACTTTCCCGTGACCTACTGCTTTTTCTTCTTGATACTCCATGAAAACTGAGCAGCTTGTGCCAGCCACACCATCCTGCAGCAGAGTAGCAGAAGAATGTGTGAACTCCTTTTTCCTTTGGCAGGAGTAGTTTCAACCTGGGGTTGTTTGCCATAAGCACATTTTTTGTGCATATGTGGCCTCTACATAGCTGATAGGTGACAATGATGATGACAGATATCAGATAAGCTCCTAGCACTTGTCCTGGGGCCATTAGTGGTCCCAAACTGGATGGTTCATGCTGGCAAAGCTTTGGTTATTCCTAAAAAAGCATACTGTTTATCCTAAACTAGTTCAACCTGGCTCAAAGGCTCTTATTTTCTCCAGAGAAAGGGTGCAGTTGTTTTTGCCACAGTAAGCAACACTTTATGTCCCAACTCCAGAAGTGGCTCAGACTAAGGTGAGTTTCATGCATTGCCAGTAGCAGTGTCTGAAGCTAAGTGAGAGACCCTTTCTCTGTTTCAAATACCCTTCTGGAGCTTTTCCATGAGACATTGGTTCTTGTGTGGTTGGTACTCTAAATTCTTGACATACCTTAATCCAAGTCAAGATATTAATGTGAACAGATTACAAGTATGTTAAACACTTCAAATGGCTGTAATTATGGCTTTATACTAATGTTTCAGTTATTGTAGTTACAGTTAATTTACAATAACTGCAAGAAAGCTGTAAAGCAGTCTCTGCCAGTGCCACTGTTGCTCTGGAGGAAGCTGTGTGTCAGCTGCTGCCAGCAGAGTGCATTGCAGTCAGCTTCAGCGTGATGACTTGGAAAATAAGCCTCAGCACAGCTCACACCTCTGGAGGCCAGCGGGTGGCAGGCTGCAACAGCCGCTGGTTACCTGCTCCCACGTTTCCCCTCAGGCTGGGTTGAGTTGAAGTCCTAAAAAGGCTGCTGCACCCCCCAGTTTCTTACCTGGTAGCTGGACACATGTTGATACATAAGAGAAATTAGCTGTGTATGTAGGCAGCCTGCTCATAAGGAGGAACAGAAATATTCCTTTAAGGCATATAATATCACTGGACCTGACTTTTCTTATAGCAGGGCCTTGAATAAAGCCTTAGCAGAATGAAGATCAGCTTGGGCAAATCAGCGTGATAAGGCAGGTTGTGGAAATTTCCATCTTTTTGATTCCCACAATATCACACTGCAGGTTATAATCAATATGAATATAAGTTTTTTAGAAATATTGCTGAGACTTAATTTAAAAGGCTGGTTGGGGTGGATGAGAGCAGAATCTCATAGATATCCCAAACAAGGATTGACTAATGTTTATTTACTGATCTCCTCTGTAAAGCAGGTTAACTTGAACTTTGCAAGTTTGTTCCTCTAGTTTATGAGTTAAAAATTGAGAACAGGCACAGGCCTTATCACTGTGATGGTAACTGCTGTGAAAAGCCACATGCTGCAGATGTCAGTTCTTCTCCCCCTATTTGAATGAGGGCAAAGGAAAATATACTGTTTGGTTAAGTTTACTAAGGTGTGTTAAACATTCAGCTGTAGAAAAACTGCAGATGGGAACTAAGCTGGTCCCATAAGAGAGGCTCAAAAACATGTCCTCTTGTATCTGGCTGTGATTCCAGGTGCTGCAATAAAATGGGTTTGCAGGCATAGAAGGGGGATGATTAAGGGTCAAATGTCCTTCAGGAAGGAACTGGTTTGCCCTGATGTATGCAAGTAGTCATGATTCTAGGAAGACACATCACTGATGCTGAGGCTGGTAAACAAAACAGAACATTTTGTGTGCCTTTGGGATACATAAAGCCTGGAAGAGCCATGGACATGTACTCTTTATGCTCTTTATCACAATTTATTCTGCTTTTCTCCATTCCATCTTCTGGATTGCACACTCTGTAGGGGAGCTCTGATCTGAGGCCCTACCTTGTGCTACACTTCTGATAGCAAATGTGAATTTCTCAAAACATGGACTTGGGAAGGTTTTCTCAGCAGATATTAAGTTTCTGACTTACCATCTCTTTCAACAGATTTGGAGAAGCTGCTTGTTTGTGCTGTGAAGCAGAGAGCTCTGCAGGGTTCCTGTTCTTAGACGGAGTTTTTAGCTCTTCTCTGCTCTCCCTGCACTTGCTCCTATGAGACTTGAGAGCACACTTGAGAGTGCTTTCAGTTTGTCCTCCTAAACACCTGCATCTTTGCTTGGTGACAGTGGAATATCTGAAATGGCTTTGAAGTTGGTCCATTAGCGGATCACTGCTCACAAGTGAATGAGTGCAGGCACTGGTGATCCATGTAATCCCTCAGATTGTTGGCTGGCTGCAGCTTTGGATCTACAGCTCACTGTTTACCAAAAATTGTGTTTCATCAATCAAAATGCTGCCTGGTGGCTGAGCTCTGGTGTGGGCTCAGCTTTGCTTTTTGTTTACTTTTAATATTACAAAGTCAATAAGAAGGCCCAGCTGAGATCAGAGTCCAGCTCAGCTGGGTTTCATGCTTGCATGCTAAAAATAATCCCTGCTAGGAGTGCTTCATAACTTGAACAGACCAGCAGGAATGGTGCGTGTTTTACAGGACAGGGAATCCAGGTGGTGCGCGGAAAAGGGGACTTGCCTGTGGTTCCACGGGGAGTTTTTGTCAGATCCAGGAAATAAACTTGAATCTGAAATTCCACTCCAGGGCTCCTGCTGTCTTGATCAGCTGCTCTTGGAAGCAGTCAAATGAATGCTGGTGGTTTTGAGTTTGGCTGTCCCTTGGCTGTGGTTTGCTGCTCTTCTGTGCAGATGTGGCAACTGCCAATGTCACTGTTCTGCCTCCACTCCAGTGCAGTGAAACATTTCAGTCAGTTTAAGTGACTTTTAGTGCTCTCTTCTGTGGGTCTGTTTTATTTGGCAGTAGAATTGCAAGGTCACTTTCTGCAAGAGAGGCTGCTGGGATCCTGGGCAGGTAGAAATGCATTGTGAGAGCTCCTGTGCTGGTGCTTTGGCTTCTTGTCAGCACTCAAAGCTAGAGAGCAGTGTACTGTGTGCACTTACTGCTTGCAGCACCTTAACCTCTTTTAGGCAAGACTGTAGAAGTCTTTCCTATAAGTTAAGGGATTCTCATTCCCTTTTTGTTCCTTGTGTTTAATGTTGCTTTGCTGTTACTCAAAAACTTTACTGCTCCATGTAAGGAAAAGGCACTTGAGAGTCTGACTCACTGAAATAAAACAGGAGTAAAAAATATTTATTAAATTTTATTTAATAAATAAAAAAATGTTAAGGTTCTGTTCAATGCTAGTCTACTGCCTGCTCTGAAAACAATGTCCTGCTTTATTATGTCTGGTTTGGTTAGGATCAAGTTTGTTCTGCTCCCTTTCCAAGGGATTTTAAAAGAAAAAAGTAGAAAGAAGAGAGCTTGAAACGGCAGAGGGAGTTTAGATTGCACGTGTGACTCAGCCCAAAAATGTACCTCAGGTTTAGTATAATTGTCAGGAGCTTCCAGCTCTTTCTTGAACTGCTCCTCCTTGAAGGCCTTACTACACAAAACCTCTTTAAGTGTAAGAGGTTAATGAGAGATGTTCTAATACAGTAAAACTTGAGACAGCAATGGATGTAGTTTCATCATGAGCTCACTGTCACTGAAAGGGGATGGCCTCACTTCCCCTCCTATTTTGTTCTTATTGCATGCCTTGGGCTGGTCCTGATGATCGTGTGGCCTCGGGCCAAGCTGATGTAACTCGCTAAAATGGTGTGAGATGGGCCAAAACAAACAAAGGCTTTTTGCCAAGTCACTGCACTGAATCTGTGTCCCTGGAGCTGAGAAGCACACAGACCTAAGCGAGGGCAGCTCAGAGGGGATGGAGAACAACTCCTTGCTGGGGAGGCTTAGTTTGGCTCAGGTGTGTTTTGGAACTGTTGGATTAGCACTGGTCCAGTGAGTGCTTCCCTTCCCTACCCTCCAGGAAAGAGTGGCAAGAATACTTCTAAACCTGTAACAGGAAGACCTAGGCCATCAAAGTCCAGGGCTGTCTTCATGACAGGGACTGTCTTCAAACTGGGAGCTGTGCCTTGGAAAAAGCAAAACCCTTCCTTTGGAAGGTGCACAGACAGCTCTTGCTGGGAGGTGCTGGTGGTTTGTGCCTTCTTCAGAAAGACTTGTGTCACCATTGCTTGAGAAACTCCCTCTGCATGGGCAGTGCAGCACTGGAGATTTGCCGCCAGTGGCAACTCTTTTAAGGAGGGTAGAAGAATGGACTGGAACCATGAATATGGAAAACATCACTAAGTTAAAGCCAGGAGCTAACATGCAGTGCCACTTTAAAAATTTGCATTCTGCTCTGGAGATTATTGACACAGCCTCCTTCAGTAAATGCAAAGTGGTTGCCATGGAGGACAGGAAATCCCTCGTCTGCACAGAGAAAGAAAACATTGGAAACTGTCCTACTGTAAAGCACAGCTGCCTCTGTGCTGGGAGAGGGGTGCTTGCTTCTACTGAGTGTTTTCCAAAGGTCTCTGTTTTTGTCTGCAAGTCTCTACACATATTTGCTGTTTCTTAGTGGGCTGCTTGTGCATTTAAGAAGAGCTGGACAAAGGAAGTGGGAACAGCTGGTTAGTACTAGTTTTAAGTGCCCTGATTAATGTGAGAAGCAGGAGGGATTTTCACTTGGAAGTAAGATACTTAGCAAGCCTTCAGTGTATGCCTCTCCACTTAACTCTGCAGCTCCTCTCATTCCTGTTTCTCTCTACCTTCCCTCTCTGCCTTTTCTTGCCTCGGACCTCTTGGAGCTGCAAGCCTCTGTGCTGTGCTGGCTCTGTGTTCTCTACCTGGAATCTTTAACATATCCTGGCTGCTGCTGCTGGACGTGGGAACACCAGTTTGGGCCACGTGTGCAGATCAAGCAGCTGGCCATCTGTTCCTGCAAATACCCAGATGTTTAGAGCTGGCCTGTCCTTATGAGATGGCTAAGAGGTGAGACTCAAAGCAGATATTTCAGGACATAATGGTGCCACCTTTCCACTGCAGGCTCTGTGGGACGATCCAGTTCCCTCAGGAGCTGAGACAGACGAGCCTGTGGTGGGTTAACTAACTTTGTCAAGCCATCACTGTTAATTAACATCATCAAATTGTAAAAAGGCTGAGCTGCCTAGATGCTGCCGACCCATGAATACCTCACCTATCACCAGGGTTGTCATTTTTGCCTATGGACTGCTTCAGAGGCCAGATAAGCAGGTTACCACTGATGTACACCAGTGATTATTGAGCACCTGTAGATACTGATCACCACTGGATCAGGAATTTCCCTTCTTCCAGAGACAGGTTTTTCGGTTGTTTAGTTCAGGTCTGGTTCTGTCTCACTGCTGTCCACATCATTGCAACACCAAGTTGTGTTTGGAACAGAAAAAGAGAAGGCCATGTCTGACTTGGTGAGATTTAGCCTTTGCTTGTGCAGTGTTTTCTAGGTCAAGTTTTTGAGCTGATGCTCATGAAACTGGTCTTGTTTCAAGGCTCCAGAGGATATTCCTGCAAGTAGACTGTGGTGTTCTGGGAGGTGTTCTGGCTCGAGAGGAAAGGGAGCTGTGCTCATCAGCTTCTCATTGTACACCAGTCACCGCTTTCAACATGATGTGTTAAATCAGCAGCAAGGTCTCTGGGGATCCCTCTTGGAATTGCTCATAGGGACATTGTGGATGAATTTCAGGTACCTTTGGCACCCAGTGTGATGGGAATGGTGTCAAAATCACAGAACTCCTGTATTGTTCCTAAAGCTGCGCCAGGATTTCCCTTGCAGCTGTTCCCAGCCTTGCCTCAGCCCAGCTCTGATGCAGTGCAGAATGTTCAAACAACCCTCTTGCTCTGCTTCTTCTCACATTGGGAGAGAGTCTTTTGATGTCACCTGGCATGGCTGTGTTGACTCGAGTCAATGCAAGACTGATTTACACCAGCAGGACTCCCTGGCTGTGTTTGCCCAGCCCTGAATAAGGCAGGTTGTGACTGGAGTCACCACAGTCTTTCTGGAGTCACCACAAGGCCACCTGATCCATGTCTTCCTTTTATGACTGACCACAAAGTGCCACCTCCTCCTTTCCACCAGCCCTCCCTAAGTATATTTGCACAAGTCAAGTCCCACACTCTGCTGCTGTATTTTCCCATCAATAGCTGGGAATCCTGTATGTTTTAGGTGTCTTCACCTTGCTGGGATGGGGTTCCTCTTCCCTGGTGGGAGGCTGGACGTTTTAAGCTTGACATCCATCTGTTGCAGAATGCCTGCTTAACCCTGGGCATAGCATTCTGGGGCTGGACTGGCACCATTGGCCCATTGGTGTAGGGCCTGGCTGGTTTTCTTTAGGGCCACCTGATTCTCAGAGTGTTTCTAGTACTTTGGCCTGTAAAATGTGCAAGGTGACACAGAAACCACTCAGTGATGTCAACAAGACCACATAAAAAAGAAACCCCCTGCCCGTTCTTAGGTATGTCCAAAAGGAGGAATAAAAGGCAATAAATGAAAACAGAGATGGTCTTACTCATCTCCAATTTGGTTGTCAATGACAACCATTCTGGAAACTGTGTGTTGCATGGAGCCTTCTTTTAATTTTCTAGAGGAGCAGGACATCCTTTTGTTAAAAGAACGGGCTAAAGTACTTGCTTAGGGGTAAACAAAGCTCTTGCATTAGACCTTGTGACAGCATCTTCTTCCTTTGTGGCACAGATTGGCAAAAAGGACATCAAGAGCTTGGTATTCTGCAGGAGAAAGGCAGGAGGCAATGCTAATGGAACCAATGTTGGGTGCTTGTGTGTCTGTCCATCTTTTGCATTTTAGATACACACACCATCTCTTTATGTCATTTTTCAAGGGGCTCTGGAGAGGTTGACTTAGAAAATCCTTTGGGCTGCAAAAAGCCAAGTGCAAAATGTAATGTGGCACCTGGATGCTGTGCATGGCTCAGCCTTCGCTCGAGTAGAAGAGGGAAAAATGAAAGATTTATTTACTGTCCTTGGGACTGTGCACATAATATTTGTGTGCTTGAGTGAAATGGCAAGCTGGAGGAGGTGCTCTGGAGGGAGAAACACAATGCTTGGCTGGAAAGCTTTCCTCAGGCAGGATAATTTGGTCTACTGGTTAATCATAAAAGCCATGTGGTGTGTGAGGACACAAGGACACAAGGACTCTTAAACTGCCAGAGCTTCCTTGGTGCACACAACAAGCAGGGGGAGGTACAGTGCAAACAGGGAGTTCTCTGTAGGAGAAAGGCATCCTTGTGTCTTAGTGGAGAAATCTTTGCAAATAAACCATTTAGCTCTGTTTGGTTACTGAGCAGCTAAAAAAGGAGCAAGGACATTGGGAGGACACCGCTGACTGATGGCTGGTGAGAGATGGATTGCTTTGGGGAAAGATGGAGGTGGTGACAGCTTCCTGCCCTCTTTCCTCCCCCAACTTCAGCCACAGCAGGAAGGATGTAGGAATAGTGTTATCACATGTTGGCATTGTGCTGTTGAATATTCCTGCTTGGTGCTCAGTAACCCACTCCAGAGTGGGTGGTGCAAATAAGAAGGGGCCTGCAAGTGTGGCTTGGGAGCAGGCTGAGCAGATAGCCCCAGATCCATTCCTTGCTCCTGGAACAATGGATCTGGGGTCTTCTGTGGGCTGGACACGTAGGGCACTTCTGGGGACACTGCTGCAGGTATAAAACAGGACCATTTCTTTTAAAAGCACAACAGAGAGAAGGAAATGGGAGCTCTGAGTGCACCTCCTGTTCTCTGCCTGCCCCTCTGTGCCAGTGTGTGCATATCCTGTGCCTACAAAGCCACAAGATAAGGCAGCCCTGGAAGGAGACTTGCTTTCTGGGTGAGTGACTGAGCTCTGGGCTGAAATTACACAATCCTTGTGTAAGTGGCTGTCCTGCAGCTCTGCAAAGGCCTGACAAAGAAGGCAGGAGAGAGGTGGGGTGGTGTCTGTCCCCCAAGGAGTTGCAAAGGGAGGGCCAGCATGGTGGGGTGCTGATTCCTCACCAATTTGGCCAGAGGTGTGGCAGTACCCCCCAGCTCCAGCACTCTCCAGCAGCACAGTCCTGTGACTTTTCAGTGCTCAGAGATGGTTTCCCTTGCTCTCACAAGAAGGTGACGAAGATGCTGTGTTGGATGGACACGTGCTGGATCTGCTTTGCCCAGGGCATGCCATGGGGAATCGGTTAGTGAGTCAATCAACGCCCTGGGCTGCACTGTGGGTTTGGGAGCGGGTCAAATCCTGCTGAGCTCTATGGAAGAGGCATTTTCTGTTCCTATACTGTCAGCCTGGATGCACTGCAGAGCATGGATAGATCATGGGTACACTGGCTTTACAGAAAGCTGTTTCTCAGTGTTCTCAGCTGCACAGCTGCTCAAGGCAGGACCTTTGGTAGTGTTTGTGTAACACCTCGCGTACAGGAGTCCCAATCCCAGCTCTAAGTGATCATCCCAGGAGCAGGTGTTTCCTGTGTCCTCTGAACCTTTGGGGCTCTTTGCTCTGCAGAGCTGGATCCAAGAAAATGGGTCCATCCCCTTGGCCTGGAATTGTAGGAATGCTTAAAGGGAAGAGTTGTAACACTGCAGTGAAGAAGTATAGATTGAAGAGGGGAAAATGGAGGGGAGAGACCATGTCACACACAACTCTGGAATAAATCAAGGATCCCATGGCTGCAGGAATAATGTGTCTTCAGTGTTCTCATCCAGGCACAGAGAGGTGTATCCCTCCACATCCATGACTCTCGTGTTTGTTGATGAGGAGTGTCCATATGCAGCCGCTCGGTTCCCAGATGGAGGACAAGCTGTTTGCCTGATGGAAGGAGAGGGTAAAGAAGACCTTCGCTCTGCCCTGAACCTCCCTATGGGCTCCACCACTCCTTGTATCCCTGCCTGGCTACTCCATTAAGCCTCCTGTGCCTCCTGGCTGGGCTATGCAGTATGTGTTCCTGCCATATGGGTGTTTTTGCCATGAAGGATGGAGCCCAGAAATCTGATACATGAAAGCAATACCACAGCTGATTTCCTGGAGCCAGTGGACAAGGACAGGGACTGGAAAAATAACTTGGCATGTTTCAGTAAGCTGCCTCTCGTAGTGTAGCACTAGGCTGGAGAATGAGCAGCAGAAAGTGGAGGGTGATGAGCTGTGACAAGGACACCACCACAGGTAGGAGGGGGGGTTCTTAATGTATATGTTTCCATACTACAGGGTCCTGCTGTAAATTTGGGAGGAATATGCTCTTCCACTGAGGCAATGCTGAGTGAAATTCTCCCTGTTAAGCATCAAAGGCAGGCTGTGCTTCCCTGGCAAGTGCAACTTGCTTTCCAGCCTCAGGAAAATGAGAAACCCCAGGAAAATGGCCTTGGATGGCTGCAAAGGTCAGATCAAAGAGAAATCTATAAGTGTCCCTGCAAAAACTGGAATGAGAGAGATTCCACCCACCCCAGGGTGCTTGTACTTAGGTCTCCAAGTGGGGAAAGGAATGTGCAAGGGGCTACACTGCTGTAAAGAAGTTAAAGGTATGTAAGGGTGGTTTGTGGTCAGGTCTGGCTAAGTCTGTGTGTTATTAAATTACCTCCAGCCATGTTCCCTGCTGCTGCTGGAAGTGCTGTCTGACCCATGCTGCCCCCCAAATCTTGGATACTTGCAGAACGAACCTCCTTGGCATGGGCTGAAGCCACACCAGGTACCATGGTTCCAACTGCCAGCCAGTCCAGAATCTGCCTCCTCCTCACTTTCAGCCAGTGGGAGGCTGGTTTGTCCCAGCTGATCTGTGTAAGGACAGGGAAATAGTCAAACTCCAGGACTACCTGGACAAGAAAAAGTCTGAACTAAAGGAGGGCTTTTTGGGGCATTTGTTGGAAGGTAGTGGTGGGATTCCTGTGGCTGCTCATCTTTCTTGCAATGGTGCCAGCCTTTCCTGCTGGGCAACAGGCTCCTTGTGGCCCCAATGCCTGATGTGGGGTGTTGTGGTGATGTTCTGTGCTGGAGAACCTCGTGTATCACTGGGGCCTGTCATTGTTTGGCACGTTAATGGGATTGTTTTCCCACTTCAGCCATATTCAGATCAGCATCCCAGCTTTAAACCAAATGCTCTGAAATCAGCCCCAGAAAAGAACATTAGTTGCTGAATTTGGGGTTTGCCAGGTCTGTCTGTGCAGCAGGCACAGGCCACAGGTACCCTAGCAGCTCTGTTTGCTGCCCAGCTGCAGCCACAAGCACCATGTGTGGCAGAGCTCTGACGCTCACCTTGTCTGTAAATATTTGTATCCTTCTCTGGTCAATCAACAGCCTGGTATTTGCACAGGGAGAAGGCAACAGATATTTGAAAAATTAATTTTCTATGCAGCCCGTTCACAGGAGCTGTGCAGGAAGGATTCTTGGTGGGACTGTGGGATAACAAAGCAGAGGGAGCAGCAATGATTCCTTCTGCTGTGTAATGATGCCAAGGGGCACAGTCTCAGCAATGTTCCTTTGGGGATTTATGGAGCACTGAGCTTATCACCTGTCTGCAAAACAGGTGGTGCTTTAGGCTTGGAGTACCAGGGTTTATAGGCAGCTGCAAAGAACAGGGCTTTTGCTAGTGACGTGTCTAATCTCTCATCTCCTGGTGCTTTCCTGAGTCAGGCAGCCCCAGTGGTTACAGATTTACAGTTTATTTTTCCGAGCCTCACCATGGGTCTGTGGTAGCCCAGCTGCCCACAGTCAGGATAAGGTGGGCAGGCAGCTCTCGCCAGCATTCCTGCAGAGCCATGGCCCCTCTGGGATCAGCAACATTCCCAGTGCTACAGGCAGCTTTCTGCTGCCATGTGGAGCAAAGGAAGATGGTAGGGCTCTGATTTGAGGCTCAGCAGTCTTAACTTTGTGGGGACCTTGCTTGGAAGTTCCTGCCTGGATCCCACACTCCCTTCCATGTGCGTGGATAAATCAGCATTACTTTGGATCCACAGCATGAGGGTTGTCACCCATGTGACTTTCTGCCCAGCCTTGCCCCATCAGTGGCTGTATGGTGGATTGGATCAGGGATCTGCTCCAGTTTAAAACCCTCTTCCCTCCTGATGGATCCTTCATCATCCTCACAAAACCCAGACGTGCCTTGTTCCATTGTGCCAAAAAAGTGTCTGATAATTTTCAAACTGTCATGGTGTCTTGATCCTACTCAGAGATGAAAGAAGGGAGAGGAATGAGGAGACAAACCAGGCACAATGAAAATCATCATCCTAATTTCTTAATCTCTAAACTGCTGCAATCACTGTAGAAGGTATAACATGCACCTTTAGGGCACATCTCCATTGCAGCCTTTGGTCTGTGGATTGGTGTGTGCACTGGTTATGCCACCCTTGCAGCAGCCTGGAGCATCTCAGGCATCCCAAGCAGGATGGCTGCTCCTGTGATGAAGCAAAGGGAAGCATCCCTGGGTGTTCATGCACTGCTCACCTCTGCTGGAGTGATTTGGAAGATTTCATTTTCAGCCTTTTTCCTGGTGCTGTTCAGGAATACCCACCCTCTCTCTGCTCAAACAAAAGAAGCATTTTGGGAAAGATTTGCCAAATGATTCTTTTTTCGGCAATACAATCTTAACTGCTTCTTCTTGCCTCATTTTTTACCCACAACACCAGTTTGCGAGGCCAGGAGTAAAACAGTGCAGGGAAATGATCCAGGCTAAAAATAACCTTGTGAAACAGATGGTTTAGGTGTCAGTCCACTTGAGAGATTGTGGCCATGGTCAGAGACATTAGGTGGACTTCCTAAGAACTGCTCTAGGGTTTTGGGTACAGGGATATTTTGCCTGAAAACCCACAAACCTGGTCTCAGAGAAGGGTTTGGAGAAATATGCAGCTGTCTCTATTTGTATGTCAGCTTTTGAAGGTAGTGACAGCATATCTCAGGGCAAAAAAGCCCCAAACCCTTAATTACACCCAGAATTGGCCAAAATGAGTGTGAATGATGCACCAGATGGAGTCTGGCATTGTTCCATTTTCTGATTTTCTTCTTGGGAAGATGTTTTCCCTGGTTAGAGGGGTATAACACTGTCACAGAGTCAAAAACTCTATTGTGACCTAGTGAAGGGGAAGGCAGCAGCAGCAGGAGTTGGCCTATGTGAGGAGGCAAGGAGGCAGCTGGTGTTTTTACTGTAAAGTCTCTGCCTCCTCCACTTGCATGTTTTCACACAGTGTATTCCCACTTCCTCAGGAAGTGCTTATTCTTTTGAGTGTAGAAGAAGTTTTATTAAAAGACTTTTCTGGCTTGAAAGGAGGGATGCTGCTCTTTCAGAAATGGCTTGTCACCTTTTTTTGCTCAGTGCAGAACAGCGGATGGCCCCATCTTGGCAAGTCCAGCCACACTCTGCCCATATTTTTTGCTAGTCCCAGGGCAGTGGGAGGAAGACTTTTTAGGTTTTTTTTTTCTTTTAGTTCTCCCTATTTGTCACCTTCCTTGTGGGTTTGCCTTGGGATGACCCAGGTGAGGAACTGTCTTTCTTTGCCTGAGTGTGAGCCGGGACAGCCTGGCCTGTGGGAGAAAGGTCAGGTCTGCATATCCTGTTAAATGAGGCAAGGCCAGCCCTTCTCCAGCCTGGCTGCCCGCGTGGCTTGGTTTGTAGCCCAGTGAAGCCCAGCAGTGCTTTCCCAGTCACAGCTGGGGTGTGGCTGGAGGTGGTGGCATGCAGCAGGCTGCTCAGGGGAGTGGCACATGTGTGACGGCCACAGGGTCACGGCCAACCCACCCCAGGGCAATCCAACCTGCTTGCAAGAAGGGCTGCAGCCTCCAGATGATTTGAGGAGTGGGTAATTAGGGCCACAGCAGCACAGTGTGGGGCTCAGGGCAATTCCTGCCTGCTGGACCATGGTGCAGTTACAGCCACATCTCTGCCTCTGCCAGAGATTGGTCTCCAGCCTCTCTTTATCTAGAACCTAAGGAAGTGTGGAAGCCCTGAGAAGAGCTGGGAGTGCTGTTGCTGTTCTCTAGCAGGTTTTCTTCTTCCAGAGGTGATTCCAGAGTATGCTGGAGGTAACATTTCCTCCTCTTGTTCTCCTTGGTTGCTGGGTGCCCATCCTTGATAAATGGTGGTGATTGGGGAGGAATAAATCTGTTGGGTACTTGTGTTTCACATCACTGGTTCAGTGTTTATAGGACACCTGTTTTATTTCTGAAGGGGAAAGTGCCGGGAAAGCCCCTTCCCTCAGCACACCACACTTCAGTGTCCCTTCAGAGGAGGAGTCCTGGCCTTGGGCTGATGAAGCTGTTAAGGGAAACAGACTATTCTTGCCCTTTTGGCCACCTGCAGAAGCCATCACAATTGCAGAAGTTTAGTCAACTTAGAAGCGTTTTGCAGAGCTGCTGTCCTGCCATCTTGGGTATCCCTTGTAGGTATTTTTTCCTGCTGTTTCCTTTTACTGTTTTAAGTTTCTTAGGCTCTTCTGGAAGCACGTTGGAGGAGTTGAAATTTGGTTGTTCATGTGTGTGGTCCTCCTATAACTGTATTCTAAGGCTCTGCCCTCCAGAATGAGGCGAGGACAGCAGTGCTGTTTTGTTACATGCTGAATCCTGTGCCACCTCCTGTTCTTTCCCATGCTTCTTCCCTGAGCTACAGGCTGTGGTTTCAAGGCTCCTGAGAACCACATCAGCCCCATGATGCAAAGCACTAATGACCCATGCAAGCTCACTTTTTTGGTTCAGATTCGTTAAATATTTTTGTCTGCCTGGAAGGCCCTGTGCCACATCAGGAGCTGCCTGTCTCTGTGTCCCACTGACTGCATGTTGCACCATGGATTGCCTGTTTTCTTGCACAGAGACAACATAAACTCCATGAACCATGTCTAATTGGGTAGAAATTAGATGTTCTGCTTATGCAAAACTGAGATGAAATCTATGCTGTTGAGTGGACTGGGGCACAGATGCTGTGTTCCTGATGGTGGACATTCAGCCCTGGCACTTGGATGCTGTCCCTGAGTCCTGGGACAGCCTGCTGGGATGGGAGACTGGTTGTAACCGTGTCTCACAGCAGGCAGTGCTGCTCCATCCCTGGGTCTTCCCCACTGCTGGGAGTGCAGGTGCAGATGCTGATGTGGTGCAGCTGAGATGTGAGAATTCTTTAAGTCCCTACAGCTTGCAGCATCTGAAATAAATTGTTTCTTTCACTGTAAAATTGTTGCTACACTATTTCACTTTGCAGCCTTTCAAGCAGGCACATCTGTCAGATTTTCATGTTGTCAGTGCTTTGTCATGTGGGATTCTCTGTTTATTAAGAGCAGGGCTTTTACCAAACAAGCATCTCAATCACCATCTCGGTTAAAAATGTACATCTCAGGGTCAGCTTACCTGAAGTCGTCTTGGAGAGTGCTTTAACTTAAGGATGGTGTACAACCCCCCCCAGAATCTGTGGTTATAGAATGTGGCAAGCTTTTGTCACTCTTCAGGCCCTGGCAGAGAGATGTGATCTGCTTCATTTTCATCCTTAATTTTGCTTGTATGGATAATTTAATATCTACTCAAACACTAGGAAAAAAATTATATAGGATACCTTCTGTGTATACATAAAATGAGGGCCCCCCAACCAGTGCTCTGCCCTTCTCTGTGCTCTCCAGCCCAGAATTTTGGCATGGCACAGCATCCCATGGGAGTGTGAAGAGGAGGAGAAGAGGGTGAGGGAATCTCTTAGTAATGCTATGATTATCAGAAAGTCAGTCCCTGCAGCCAAACTTACACTCAGGAGCTCATTGCCAGCCATGTGGACAGGCTTAAAGCCTGGGTCATGTGGTGTGGATGCAAATTTAGTGCTCTTGAAAACTGAACTAAGCCTGAGGGGTCCACAATAAGCCCGTGGAGAGCAGCTGTTGTGGCAGCACATCAAGGAGTGGGAAGGGAAAAACACTTTTTCCTTCTTTCAGAGAGAGAAGAATCTCTCTTGCCTGAGGCCGTGTTGTGCAAGGAACTGCAGGGCTGCATGTCAGGCTGTGGTCTGAATAGCAGGATCAAGATGGGGACAACTGTCTTGGCTACAGACCTGGAAGGATGGAAAACCCCACCCCTTTGTTTCCCTGGGTACCTCAGCTGTGTGCCAGGCTTTCAGACCGGGAGGCAAAGGGACAGCCAGGGCCTCCAGTGCCATCAGAGCAGCAGCTGAGGACTGCTAGGATATGGGACGAGTTAAGCAGTCTGGACATGAGGAATGAGCTGTGGTGTTCCTTCTGTGATTTAAAGAGAGAAAAATGCGCCCTCCCTCTCAGATGCTTCCTTCTGTCCAAAAAAGGCTAAATAGGCTCAGTGAAAAACCAGCAGAGGCATTCCTCATATTCTCTGGAGTAACTGGATGTAAAAGCCTGGATTTAAAGGGCTAGCTTGCAGCAGATTAAATGCAACTCTGAAAGGAATTCACCTTCTGCAGGAAAGCTGGTTGTGGTTTCCATAGGGAAGGGTGAGCTGGGTGCTAGCGAGAGAAAGATGAGTCTGTGTATGAGATGGGTCTTAATAAACACAGATGATTCATAAGTCACGACAGATTATTAAACACAGGTGGCCAGTTTGTCTACTTTATTTTATTAGGGACAGCTGACATGCACAGTATTAACCCCAGGACTCAGCTGGGCTCAGCAGCTACCAAACACCCTGGTTAATGGAATTAACCCTGATCCAAACCCTGTTCATGTCAATGGGGGACTCTCTCCTGATTTTCAATATGCTTTGGAGCGTGACCAAAGTGAGTTTAATGAGCTCTTTCAATATATTCTGTCATCCTTCTGCAACCAAACAGGCTGTGCTATCCTCTCTGGGCCAGGACTGCAGGCACTTACTGCACTCTTTGCTTGTGGCTGTCGGCCACTTGCAAAACACATGTGAGGACTGGTTTGCAAAATTACTTCCATGCAGGAAAAAGCCACCTCTGGCACTAGCAATGAGTCACAGAGGCAATCTGGGGCCTCAAGGAGCGGCAGGAGGGGCAAGAAAAATCTTTAAAAGTGAGAGGAAAATTAATCTAAGTAGGAGGAAGGGAGGCTGAAGATGATTGCCAATGTCAGCGTGATGGGGAAGGGAAGGATCTCTGGCAGACAGACACTGTTGTCCTGCCTTCCAATCTCCAGCCAGCAAGAGATAAGAGCAGCATGGGGCATATCTTCATGGTGGATGGATCAGTCCGTCACATTCCCAACTGGATCAGAGCTGGAGAGAGGTCCACCCTGCTCTGCTCATTGCCCAAAACCAGGATTTCAATGAGGATTTCCTTGTCCTAGGGGACAAGCAGGAAGGTCTCCGTAGGCCAAGGAACCTCATCAGGCAGCACATACCAGCTACTCTGAAAAACATTGAACTCTTGTCCCTTCAGACTCCACATCCCTGTGGGGAGCTTGTGGCTTCTTTTCAGATCCTGGTCCTGTTTGAGGTGGAGTTTCCCAGTCCCGTGAGAGTGGTTAGCCAGAGCATCCCTAGTGAGCATGGTTGAGACTATATGAAAAGTGAAGGTTAGGGGATAAAGTGTGGGAAGAAGGAAAACAATTGATATGGGGGGTGGAGGAGGGGATCTGGGAGGAATGTTTCAATCACTTTGGGTGGCAGTTTCTTATCTCCCTTGGACAGAATTTCTGGGACTTTCTAGGACTCTCTGAGTGAGTGAGATGCAGAAGACCAAGTTTCTTCATCCTTGAAGTCAGGGCTGCCTTTGCTTGCACTTTTATATCGGGGAAGGGGCTTCAGGAAAGTCTCCTGAAGAGAGACCAGGGAGGCAGGAGGGTGGAGCAGTGTCACTCCTTAGCTGATACCTGCCTTTATAGGGTAAGGATTAAGCTCTTCACCTCAGTGCCTTCTGCAAATGCCAACCCTGGGCAGCTCATTCTCTTGCAGTGCCTCGACAGAAATTTTCCAGTTTCTCCAAATCATGTCTGTGCCTGTTGGTGGCTCTTACCCTGCAAAACTTGGTCACATGTGGGAAGACAAGCTGCAGGTCCTTGCCCACTACCTGCTGGCAAAGTATGGCTTTTAGGGGGGTGTGACAGGGCAGGGTCTTCTTGCTGAAGGGCCCTACTGGAGCCCCTCCCAAGGGTCACAGTCCCTTGGTCCCTTAGCAGGTGCCTTAGGAGCAGACTGCATCCACCCATGTGGGGAGTGCTCTCTGCCCTGGCTGCTGCACACTCACTAATTGGTCCTGACACCCTGACGAGGACTTTATGCAGGGCTGTCAGGAGCAGTTACTGCTGCTTGGCAGTGCTTCCATGCAGGTGCTGGAGGAGGCTGTGGGTCAGGCCCTCACAAAGGCGCTCAGCCAGGGAGGACTTTCTGCACATCACTGCCTGGAGGTTCCCTGAGCAGGTTCCTATCTGATTTGTGTGTTTATTGTGTGCCTGGAATGGAATACATATTCAAGTTCTTTTCTAAGGAAAGGTGTTAAAAGTTACTGCCATGATCAGCAGGGTTGGCTTTACCTTTTGTGACTAGGGAAAGGAAAGGATTGCCACCAACATCAATAGCTTTTAATGTAAACTTGATGGCCAAGTGCTGACCTGCAGCAAGCTGGAACCAACTCAGAAACCACCCTCTGTCCCTCTTTCTCTCTCTCTCTTTCCTACCAAGTGTCTGGCTCTAAGTAGCGTGGACCACCCCACAAAATCTCACATATCTCCTGTTGGGTGAAGCATTGCCCAGAGGTGGGAATACCCACATGGATTTTCTGTGGAGCACAGCCAGCCCCAACAGGTTATGAAGCTGAAGAGGAGTGTGTTTAAAGGAAGGGAGAGGATGTGGTTTGCCTGGGCTTTTCCTTGAAAGGAAATGCCCTTTGGGAGGAGGCCTGGGAGAGGTGGAGGCCAGGGCTCAGGGAGCAGGATGCAGTGACTTCCAGAAACTGGAGAGGGGAAAGGACTACAGTGAGGTTAATTTGGACCTCTGGCAAATTGAAGGTGGCAGGGAGTGACACAGCTGGTTGTTCTGCTCTTGACTCTGCAACACTTTGCAGTGCTCTTGAAGGAGCTCATTGAATGGCAAATCCAGCTTTGGTCCACCTGAAATGATCCAGCTTGGATTCGCCAGATATGTTTCAGGGGAAACCATTCCTGGATGGCTGTGATGGAAGGGCTAAGGGATCTTCAGGCAGATTTGTTGGCATGGCTGCAGCTTGAGATTCTCAGCCAGGGCCAGCGTCCCCAGGGCTCTGAGCAGAGAGCGGAGCTGGGGGCTGAGCCAAGAGCTGCTGGAAGTCCTGAATGGTACAGTGGCTTCACAGACCTCCCTCCCCACTGTGCCTCAGTGCTCCAGTGCACTGTAGGCTGTGTGGGCAGAGCATCCTCCTGGGAGGAGGGAATTGCTGACCATTGGGAAGCAAAGGAAAGCCTGGTTTAAAATAGCTTTGTTGGTGAGTCCTATTACAGCCTGGGTCCCTGCAAAATCAGTTAAAAACAGTTCATTCAGTTAAGAATACAAGAAAGGGTGTGTATGTGAATACAAGAAAGAGTGTGTATATGTGTGTGTGTGTGTGTGTGTGTGTGTGTGTGTGAAGGCTGATCTATCTCTTGTGACCAGGGAGGTCAGCACTAAAATCTGCGATCCCTGTAAGAAGAACAGGACTTGTGCTTGAGTCCAGACAGGATCATGGCATCAGACAAACACCCATTTCTTTGTCAGAGAACACCCATGATATCTATGAACCCAGAAATGGTGTGGATTTGGATGCAGTGCAGGGCAGAGTGTGCATCAGCTCATGCAGCACTGATGCCAATTTATAAATTGGTCCTTGGTGCTTGCCTTGCCTTTAGATTTTCAGAAGGACATTGGGCTGATGCTGGCAGAGGCTCTCCTGTCTTAAATAACTTGGAGGAGAAAGAGAGCAGAAAAGGAGAATCAGGACAACAAAACATAAATGGAGAGGATGAATCTCCTGCCTGGCATCAAGTCTCTCTTTTTGCTGTGCTAAAGTTACTCTCTCTCAACTTGCAGACTTCTAAGTTGCTTGGCTTGTCTCCCCCCTCACCTCCTGCTTTCAATTTGATCTGAAAAGGCAATTACTCAGTGAAACCAGGCAGTTGGGACTTTCTTAGGAGTGTGACTCAGCCTTTGCAACAGAGAGTGCCCAAGGCTCCCAGCTGCTGAGCTTGCACAGATGGGCACAGGTGAGGTCCTCAAAGAGGTTATTTTTTTCTCTCCAAGTCTCTTATTTTCCTCAATTTATATTGGCTGCTGCACTTTCCTGCTGTTTCTAACTGGCCTTTAAGGGAGTGTGTACCTGCATTGCAGGTATGGGAGGGTAAAGGAATCAGGAGTGCATTTCTCCAACATACCACAAATTGATGGCCCTCGGCAGGACCATTTTCCCAGCTTTATCCTGCCTTTTATTTATTTTTCATATTTCTATTATTTAACAGCAGATTGAAATCACAGTGTGTATCTCTAGCTCTGCTTCCTGTCTGCTCATAATAGGCATCACATCTCTACAGAGATCTCCATCTACCCTTAAGGAACCAGACTTTACTTTTTGAGAGAGCTAAAGAACCAGCACCTTGATTCCTTGGGCACCAGTAAAATCCCTTACCTGTGAGATTTCCTGCCAGCTCAGAGTGTCATAAAAATGACAGAGTCAAGAAAGTGCTTTAAAAACTTAAAAGAGTGCTGAGATCCACCTCTTAACATTTTTTTTCCTCTGGGCAGAAGATTGTGTGTCTCTTGTACTGCTTTAGACAATGTCAGAGATTTTTTGCAATCCTGGCTCTGATCTTTGAGGACGAAGCCCACACCACAAGAACTATGAGTCTTGCAAGCTGGAAAATATCTCCAACTTCCCATCTCTTGCCTTGTAAAAGGACACAGGTAGAAACCTTAGTGTCCTTCCTTGTGTCAAAAAGAGCATTGAGAGCAATTTGTGGTGGAAAAAACAAACCCCAGGAAGATTCCACATGACCCCTTCCCCACAGATGGCTCCCCTTCCATGTCACTGCCCCTTTCCCCAGGTCTTTTCCATAATATTTCCGATTTGCACCTCTGGAAAGAAGCAGTATTTTGAGGCACAGGTTTTGGCTGTCGCAGCAGTGAGCAGGGCAGGTTTGCTGCTCTCAGCCACCAGCCCTGGCCCTCTCTCCAGTGCTGGGCTGGCAGCACCATGGCAGGGCAATGACTCAGTGCCTGGCAGAGGCAGGGAGGCAAAGCAGCAGCCCCCAACCTGCAGCTGAACAGGCTCAGCTTTGTGCTGGACATCTTAAAAGGAGCTTTATGACTCCTCTCAGCACAGCATGAGCCCCAGCTCCTGCACAGGCCCTTCTTTGTGGGTCGTGATGTGGGCCTGGCGTGGAGGCAAAGCCAAGCAGGAGGTGGGGAACAGCACTGCTGGCAGGGTCCCTTGAAAGGATTAGGACTGGGAAAGGGTAAGAGCCAGGACAGGGAAGCAAGACCACAGGGTGCCTAATTCTGATCAATCCAGAGGGGAGGTAGGTGCCCTAAGGGTGTGCCAGGGATCTGACTGAGCCCTGAGTTGTTGGTGGTTCCTGGATGTCACTTAGAGTCACTGAAAGCATAGCTGGCTGCTGAAGACTGCAACTCTTGCAAGCTAGTGTCAGAGGTCCCAGGAAAGATGGGGGAATACTTTGAGAGGCACACCTTGTGCGTTGCAAATCCATGTAAATATGCAAAATCTTGGCTCTGTGAGGTTTTCATTCACACTTCCTCTGCTTGGTTTCAGTTAAAAAACCCCACCAAACCCCCTGCAGTCACAGAGGACAACTGTAGGAGCCATTGCTTTTACAATTTGTCTCTCAAAATATCAATTTTCATTTCACTCGAGCTAAATGGTTTCTCACCCTTTTCTCACACATTTCCATCAGTGGGTAACGAGAGCAGGGGATGTTCTTGGCTCTCTGCTGCTGCCTCTGCCTGGGTGACAGGGTGTTCATGCAAGGCGTGTTGCTGGGAAACCCAGTGGTCAGAGTGCCCCTTGCTGCCTTCCCCTGGCCCTGAGCACATTAATCTCTGCCTCAGCATCAGCAGACAGACATCTGCTGCTGTTTTCCCAGACACTGCCATGCCAGGGTGATAAAACACAGAGACAGCTTCTACAGCTCAGCTGCCTCTTAAGACCACCTAAGACCTAAGCCCACCACCAGAGTGGGGCTACAGAGGCAAAGGCTGAGACCCACCTTGCACAGTGCCAGAGGGTCTCCAGGAAGGGAGTTACTCCACATTTCTGCTGGTGGACTCCTTCTCTAAGGGTTATGGCACCATGTCAGGGTGACTCCCACCTGTTGGTGGGGTTTATTGCAGAGTAGGGCTGGGAAATGTCCCTTCTGCAGCTGTTGTCTAATTTTGCTTGAATCCTACTAAGCTACACAAGAACTCCCAGGCAAGGAGTTAAAATACAAGAATGTTAAAACACTTTGCAGCCAGGCTGGTGCCCTTGATGCACGACTCCAATTTTAGTGCTCCATCACTTCTGTGGTGTCACCTCAGTAACTGCAGGGCATTCTCATGCCACAAATCCTGGAGTGATGCAGGATGAACTTGGCCTAAATGTGTAGCAACAGCTGAGACTGAGTAATTTGTCTTCTAGGCATGTCAGTGACCCTGAAGACGGGGCTGCCAAGTGCTGTGACAAGACTCGTGTGGTAATAGCAATGCTTACAGCAGCCATGCAGAGGCTGCTGGTGCCAAGCTGGTGCCCAGGTGGGTGTGGGAGGTGCTGGTGATCTGCAGGCTGGGATCGTCCTGCTCACAAATCCAGGCCTTGAGCCAGGTTTCACATCCTCCTTGTGCCCTGCAGCTGGGTCATCAAGCTCTGGCTGGACCATGCAGTGTAGGCAGGTTGTTACATAGAGGAAAATCTGGGAATTCCTTCTCTCTCAGATTAGTCAGTCCTGATGTTTTTGGACTGGACAGGGTCCATAAATGAAAGGCTTTCCCCAAACCCAGATGGGAAGCACCAGCCCCAGAGTGCTTGAGGCTGGCAGGTTGGGATCACACCCATTTGTCAGTCTGGAAATCCTGGTGCTGGGCTGCCCATTGGCATTTCTGAGAAACTTTCAAGAAAATTAGTTATACATGGGCCTCTGCCCAGAAACCCATGCAGCTGTATGGTCTGGAGAAGCTGGATCACCTGAAACTGCTGCGGAAGAGCAGGATGCTTTTTGAAATGGCCCCTCCATCACAGATTACAAACTAATACCAAAAGTGAAAAAAGATACAAGAGAACACGCCTCTTCAGAATGGGAAATAGCTCCTTGCAGACATATGGGGATGCTAAAGCCAGGCAACAGGTGAATTAACACAACTACTAGCCACTTTTTTCATTTCTTGAAAGTGCCAAGGTGTATTTTTAGCACCAGAGTTTTTGGTGGTTTAGGTCTGAAACCACCTCAACAGCTGAAAGTCAAGCCTGCTTTACTAAGCCCCACAGCTGTGCTTGGGCAGCCAGGCATTAAAAAAGAAAAAGCCATGTAGCTGGAGAATTCAAACACAATCTGTTGCAAATCTGGTTTGCTGGGAAGATGAGTCAGGGCCAGGGGAAAAAATGGTCCAAGGAGCATTTTGTTGCTCTTGCACCTCTGTGCTGAGGAGGGGGTTTGGGGGGATTTAGTGAGAATAAATGGCTAGGTCCTGCAGCAAGGGGTATTACAGTTCACCAGGGCACTAGGACTTGTTGCTGTCTGAGGTACAGATATCAGTTAAACAAATCCTCTAAAATCCTGTTACCTCCTCTTAATTCCTTTTAAACTGGACTTTCCTCAGGATAGCTGCAGCAGAACCCAGAGGTTGTGCTGTGGTGGGATGAGCTGTGCTGAGGTGCTAGGTGGGGAGCTGGAGGAAGCTGGTAGGTCTCATTGTCTCCACACTGTGAGGGGGCAGTAAATTTGGCTGGAGGTCCTGTGAGATGGCCAGGCTTATTTTTCTATATGAAAATTTACAAGGAACAGATAGTAAAGCAACCCTAAAACTTCCCTCTCATAGCTTTCCACAAAACTCCCAGCAGAGCAAGCAGTCGCTTGAGGCACATCCACACTTGGGTTCGCCCAAGTTTTCAGAGTCACGAAACAAGATATGAATTCCATCCCACCAAGTCTCTTCTTTCAGGAAAATGCTTTCTTCTTCATGTTGTGAAGGAGGTTTCCCACATGTGAGAACACTGTGACATACAATTTGTAGGCCTCCCACAACAAGATTTAGAGGGGAGGAAAACTTTCCCCATTTTGCAAGTCCTGAGGGAGCAAAAGGCCTACACCCAAAGTGATGATATTCCTGCATCAGGATCCAAGGCTGCTGGTTGTCCTTGGAGTTGGGCTGAAAGAAATCCCACTGAAATGGGAAGGAGACAAGGGAGGGAAGAGGCAAAGCAAAGATGGAGAGAGGCAGAGAGGTGGGTGCAAGGAGAGACTGAGGTTACAGGTTACTTAGAGCATGTCAAAATCTTACTTATTTGAGCATGTCAAAATCATGTTTCCTGGCATCTTGTACAAACCTCTACAACTTTACAGGGACAAAACCAATGTTTTTCAGCAACAGTAGTTCAAGTACAACCCTAAGACTGCTCTGGACCCCCGTGCATCTGTGAGCAGTCTCATGCATCCTGAGAGCAAAGTCACACGTGCACCACCATTGCAGATTCATCAAAGCAATGCCCTTCAGATACTTTCAAGAGCTGGGCTGGGGCTGGCCAGGCTCGGAAGGAGGGTTGGAAAGAAGGTGGCCAGGTGGGTTTCTGGTGGCCAGAGTGGGTGAAATGTGAGTCAGATGATCCCAGGAGAAGGTGAGCTGAGAAGGGAAAGGTCACCTAGACAAGCCCAGGAGGAACATGGCTCCTCCACCTACACAGAAGAGAGATAATAGCAGTATTTAGGGACACTTTGTCTCCTGGTAATTCATGTCACTGATTCCTGCTCACTGAGCCCAGACAGGCCTTCTGAGGGGAAGTCTAAACATTAACAAAGCAAGCAGTGTGCACACAGCAGGGCAGCTCAAACACAGTGTGGGTGGTTTGCTGGAGGGCATTCACACTCAGCCATGGTACAGGGGGGTCCTTCCGATGCTGGGTGTGCACTGGTCAAGGCTGCATTTTATCAACTTATCAAATATTTGTTTGCATCTGTGACCTTCAGAATTCCCCATCATGGACATGATTTTGGCTGCAGGTTTGCTGGCAGCCTCTTGGACTTCCAGTATGGGCCAAGAGCAGGGCAGGATGGAAGAACTCCTTGCCCACCCCTCTCCTGGGGGCAAGGCTTTTACCAGCACTCTTTCAGAAGATTTGTTTTGAGAAAAGGCGGTGCCAAGGGAACTTCTATATGATCCAGGCTTGGCCACCCCTGTTGCCAGCTGCAGAAATGACTGTCACTCTGAGCACCAGTGGGGAGCAGTGGTTTATCCCTGCTGGGGACACCCTCTTTCTGCAAGCAAGCAGAGACTGGACTTTCCTTACTGAAGCCAAAGTCATCTTTGCCATTCCAGTGAAAGAAAAGCACAAATGTCTTGATGCTTTCTGTGAACACCTCTGTTCCCTTCAGACATCTTGCTTGCCCCTCAGGGAGAATTTGGGGTGAGTGGGGTGGAGCTGTCACCTGAAAGGTGGCTACACTTCAGACAGATTTCTGTGCTTTTAGAAGGAGAGTTTGAGGCTTCGACACCTCAGTGATGTGGCCCCTCTGCACAGTTGTACTGAGGTACAGGACAGGCTTTTCTCAGCAGTGGCTTCTCATGGGGGCTGATTCTCAGTGGGAGTGTGTCTGTTTCCTTTTGAGTTTATCAAGTGTAACCTGCAATTCTTATTAATTATGGCAATACTCCCAGCTGCTTATGGCTATTTGAGCAGCACCACTTCTGTGCTTTTCACTGGCTAAATGCTGTACTGCTGACTGGACTATTTCCTGATAATACTTTTTTCTGTGTTTCTGAGGAAGCTTCCCCTTATCGCAGACCTCTCTTCTTCTTAGCTCAGGACTCCCTTCCCCAGCCTGACGTGCTCTTGCTCCTGGGCAGGGTGCCACAGTTCTTCTGCAGGGTGGCCTTGCTGATTTGGTAACCTGCATGCTCACAGGCTTATCTCAAGTTGGTCCTGGCATTCTTGGCCACTCTGGGTATGCATGTTCCTTTGAGGCAGAGAAAAGGAATGAGCTCCGCAGCTGCTAATGGCTGTAGCTATCAGCAGTGATATAGTTCTTGTGTCAGCTCCTGTTTCCTCTTTCCAGAAAGGCAAATTGCTATCACTGAGCTGTCAGTGATATGGACAGAGGCCAGGATTTGGGCTGGCTGTGTGATTATGTGAAGGCTGCTTTATGTGCCAGTTGGGAATTACCAGCAACAGTGCTAACACATTTCTGGTGGTCAAGGCTTTTGGCAGTGCTGATGAGAATTCAGCTGGTTTTATGCTCTGCTGTTGAGGTGCTGCTTTCATACAAACACCCTTCCCAATCCCAGAGGGTGCATCTTTTCTCCAGGATTTATTCTTAATATAGGAACTTGTCAGAGAAAGGGGCAGCAATGCTCTGCAGTGTTTTCTGGTGTATGTGCATGAACAGCTGGGCTCAGGCTGGACATGAGTGAGGAGAACCTGCAACAGAACCTTTGGATGTGGTTTCAGACAATGGCTTAAATAACATATTTTAATACAGCAATGTGAAGTCCACAGATGACAAATTCTCTGTGTTTGAAAATACAGCTTCTTCTTCTTCTCCTCCTACTCCCCTTCTTAAGCTCTGTGCTGCAGCTTGACCTCAGTCAGTCCCTCCCTTTTGTATACTCTGGGTGGCCACTTATATTTTTTTTAAACTCTGAACAGTGCCTGCTTGATTGGCTCTAAGCTCAGCCTTTTAAAATATATCTGTGCCCACCAAAAGTCTCTTTCCATGTGCTGGAAATACAAATGAAATGGAGCACCAAGGAGCAGCCAAAACTGGTCTTTATTGCCAACTTCTCTTGGTTAGTTGGCGAGGAGGAAAGGATATTTCTCTCAGACCTTTTTTTACATCACTGTCCTGATTTTTCCAGTAGGAAATTGTGAGCACGTGAGTTCAGCAGAGCCCCAGGGAATGGGAATCTCCACAGGGACATATTATGGACAATAATAATCCAATATTATTAATAACAATCAGAACAGACACCACATAATTTAACCCACAACACTTTACAGGAGTAAAGGAATTACTCCAAGGTGTTGGGCTGCCCAAGAATGGGGGAAAAGCATTATTTTGTGGAGAGAAAAAAACCTCCTGATGCTTCAAAATCCTATGGGAAAGAGGAAATAACTGTAAGAAAACAGAGCAGACCAGGCCTTCCTGAGTGATCTGGTGGATGAGCAGAAGCACATCAGCTTATAGAGAGGCAGAGATGTAGCTGCAGGTGGTCTGGCCCAAGGATTTTTAGTACCTACTGGTGTGGCTCCCTGTGATGCTGCAAGCAGCTGGAAACCTTTGTGTTCAGGCAGGAGCGTGCTCAAAAAGCAAGAGTGAGCCCAGTACTCCACCAAGGCAGCATCAAAGCTGAACATCTGTTAAATGTGAGCTACTTCTGGGGGTGATTACAACAGAAAATGTGAGCCTGGAAAGCTGGAGGTGATGCCATGCTCAGCTCTTCTGGCAAGGAATTGTAGTAATATCTTCCAGGGGTGGGGCCCTTTGGTCTTGGCCTTCAGAGAAGTTCTGGCAGGCACATGGTCTGAGCCAGTGCTGAGGTGGGAAACAAACAGCAAGCCTTACTGATATCCATGTGTGCTGATGGAGAGCTGTCTTTGACCAGGGAACACTGAAACAAGGCAGACCTGGCCAGAGCAAGTAAGATCTGATCTGCTGCCTCTGATTTGGTGAGGGGTGAACTGTGATGGGGGAAAAACAGCAGGAAGGAGGCAGGTGAGTTTGCAGCAGGGCTTGTCCCCTTGGAAGAGCTGTAGTTCACATCTTCTTCGTGTCAGCAGCCAGGAGTAGCTACCCCCAGCCAGGGCAGAGCGTCTGCTGGGGCTTTCCCTGCTGCCAGCCAAGGGATGCTTTCCATGATGGGCAAATATGAGCAAGCAGGGCAAGACTGGCTCTGCTATGAGGTGAAAGCATGATGGGTGGGAAGCACGTGGGTTGCAAACCACTGCCTGCCTCATTCACTGAGGACCTGGCCTCCAGAGCGTCTATGGTGGTCATGGAAAACCTGAGGCATCTCTACCTTGAAGCAGGCTTAACTTTTTTCCTTGATCACACATTGGCTTTCCGCTGGGTCTTGTGGTAGCCAAGCTGTGCCATGCTGGATGCCCTTGAACCCAGCTGCCTCTCTAGTTGGAAGGGAAGGCTTTGTAGGAGCTCTTCTTCAGAGTCCTTTCCGCAGAAAACTCTATCACTCTTCAAAAAATCTGTTTGAAAGGGTTCAGTGGGATAAAATGTTAAAAGAGGAGATGCAGCTCTTGCTTTGGTTTTAATGGCCTTAAGAAACCATACTAAAAAAGAAAAAGGAGTTGTTTCCAGGAAAAGTTTTCAAAAGTCTCAACTTGATTTCCTTTCCAGTGTTATGAAAGCTGTTCTTTGATAAAGATTGTAATTTAAAAACCCAGCAGTGTTATCTTTTCTCCGATTAATTTTAATGCTATAAATCCAGAGGAGGAAGGGGACGGTTAAAAAGCAAATGTCTGTATTTTCTCATATAAACATATCGTTCTCAGGAAGAGACTTTCTTCTTTGACAAGGGTCTTTCTGTTGGAAAACCATTGCTTAGCTTTGCCCTGACAGCCCAGGAACAGTAAAACTTGTCAGCATGGAGAAACTGAGTGGCCAGGCTGGAAAATGTTGGTATTAAGAGGGCAGTTTTTTCCTAACTTGTCTGCACCAAGCAACCCCCTCCCATTCCCCTTATCCCCCTTCAGAACTCCAAGGCAGCTGCTGACTTGGGGAACATTTCTTTTCCTAGATGTCACCTTGGAGTTTTTTTCCCCCCGCCTCCCTGGATTACTAGGATGCTTGAATTCATTTCTGACTGTGGTATTGCAGATGTGGATGGGCTGGGCTGCATTTTTAGGATCTGATTCAAAGTCCACTGAAGGCAGGAACAATTTGCTGTTGATGTCAGTGGTCTCTGGAGCAGGCACTGTGTAACTGCTAATTTTTATTCCAGGCAATTGCAGTTAAAAGGAGTGAAGTAAAGCACCCCAATTTTATTTCAAAAGTAAAGTGTTTGGCCAGGTCCACTGGCTGCTGAGCAGCCAAAACAAGGATCCTACTTAAGCCAGGGTTTTGCACCCTTGTGCAGAGTGTGCCTTCTTCCACCTGGCAACTCTAAGCTGCTCCTGTCATGTGTCCTCTCCATGCTGTGGGATGCTGGTCCACGTGACCCATGGATCCCACATCCTGGTTTTGAGCACTGTGGGGTAACATGGAAATGTGCTGCTTTTGGGGTTGCTCAGGGGCTTTTTTCCCACCTTTGGAAATCTTTAAATACTGTTGTAACTACAGGAAGCTCAAGGAGAAACACCAAATGCTCAGTCTTGTGACAAAGTCACAGACACCAGAGACCTGCCAGGGGAGCAGGACCCAGGAGCAGTTTGTGAGTAAAAAATGTATGTATAGGTACATACCTAAGTACAAATCCCCATTGTGGTGGCCAAGCTGCAAGGGAGGAGTTGCCAGGGAAGGTGTGTGAGATTTGGGTGGCTGTTTAATCGGGAAGAATTACAGACTCATTAGGACCAGACCTCCTATTTCACTTTCCTTGGGCTTCATCTAAAAGTTAACAGGATTTTCTTTTCCACCAACTTCCATGGGCTTTGTATCAGGATCTTTGTGCCTGCAGGGTTATCTCTGTTTCCTGGATCTCTTTCACTGTTTGAATTTGCTAAGTATATTTACTGCCAGGCTGCTTTCTTCTTTAACTCCCACTGGCTGACTGCACAATCTTTTTTGTTCCCAGCAGCTGCTGGTACAGGAGCGGCATCGCTCTCTCAAAATTGGCAGTGCATGTCCCTGGGTGTCTCCTTCTCCAGCTGGCCCCACGTAAATATTAAAACTTCACAAGATCCACTATGGACTTGCCCTTTGCAAATTATTTGGTGCAGTTGGAGAAGATTCAGCAGCATCAGGCAGCATTATTAATATTTTTCCTTTCTTTTTGAGCCTCAGCCTTTCACAAAGACATGGGCTCCCTGGAATAGATGTTCGCTCTGAGTTTATTCCCTGTTTATTTGTTTGGTCACCCGAGGAGGGCAGAACATTCAATCGGCTGAATTAACACATGTAGCCTCATCAATACACTCAATGAATAAATAGGCATGGGTAAATCATGGTTGGCTATTATTAAATGAGGAAAATTTTCTAGCAAAAGCCCTTGCTGTAGGTGTTCAGCACCTTCTGAAGAACAGAAGAACGTGGCCTGACATTTAAAAATAGAGGAACCTAAAGTGAGGGGGTAGTTTGGACAGCAGAGGCTGGTGCAGGGATAGGTCTGTGAGCCACTGTGGAGCCTGTGGGTCCTCCTCCTTGGATCCCCATCAGATGATGGAGAGCCATCACTGGAAACACCAACCTTCCACCCAGCAGCACAGGTGCTGATGGTTGAGCAAGGCTTTGATGATCATGAGAGTGCCCTCAGTAATACCTACAGACTTAGGTATTGGAAAAAAGTCTGTGACCTGCTTTTCCACTTGAACTAGGGCAGGTTGACAAGTACCTGTTATTGCTTTTTTAGGCATTGATGGAAACATGACACTTCTAGGAGAATGCATGTCATCCAGGAGTAAAGACAGGTCTTTAAAATACAAATAGGTGTGGAGGCAGCAATGCAGACAAGCTTTATATTGTATTTCTCTCGAGTACACAGAGTAAAAGTACAGCTTGCAGTATAAATATACATGTGTGTGTCTAAACAGGACAGCTGAGGAAAAGTCTGAGAAGTGTAACTCCCTGCCCTCTGTAAAGTTTTAAGCATGTACTGCTATGTCAGAGAGACCCCAAAATGTGTTGTTTAAGAGGATTCACTGAAGGGGCTTTTAAAGATAATCTTGGCACTTATGGCACATCTAAATGTTTGGATTTTACAACATATTGTTCTTTATAAGCCATTCCCAGAGGTTAATTAGTCTGTACGAAGAGATTTACAAGAGTCTCTGCCCCGGCAGTGGAAATGGGAAGCACTTCTGCTGGCTGGGAGGGATTTATGCTCAGCTCCCAGGAGGAATGAGCACACCAAAGGCCATTGTCCACGAGACGGCTCTGCTGTGTCAGAGCACTTCAAACTGACCAGAGTCATGGTGACCTGATTCCCAGCTTTCCCATTCAACCTCCTTTGCTACAGTTTTACTTTAAAGGCCCTTGTCAAACACCAAATAACACTGCCCCTTGCCAAGGTGACTGCTGGCCAAAAGTCCTCTTTTAATGTGAGCTGAAGGTTTTTCAGTGCTCAGGGCCATGCTGGGAGAGCAGAGCCCAAGCGTGAGTGGCTGAGGATGTGCCTTCCCCTCCAGGGCAAGTTTTGTTCCAGCACACCTGAAAAACAAGGAGATAGCAGCAAGGTATCAGGCCAGGCTGAAGTCACTGGTGTGTGAGGTGGTGCAGGAGTATCCAGGGAGCTTAAAACATGAGGAGCAAGAGCCAAGCACAGGGATGACACAAGCAACCATCCTGCAGTGTCAATTCGACACCAGTCTCCTGTGCCATGGTGGGGGTACAAGAGACATCTCTGGCAAACCTGAAACTGGACTTTGAGTTCCTCCCACAACTTGCAGCTTTCCCCTGCACATCCGGAGACCTTCCCCAAGTCCCAAACACCATGTTTTGACACTCCAACACGAGCCTTCACATTGTGCTAATGCAGCAAGTTTTGGGGCTTGCTTTGACCCACATTCAGCAACAGGTTCAAGCCCCTCACCTGGCCAAGATGTCAGCTTGGCACCTGGGTATAATTGTATATGTACTTTGGAGAGGAGGTTTTGTGGGGGTTTTTTATTTGCTAATACAAAAATTCCTTTTCTGCTCAGAGACAGGATTCTGAGTACAAAGTACTGTGTGCAGCCAGAGAGCACAGCATGTTCTTGGACAGCAACATGCAGGTACACGACTCTGCTCTGAGGAGACTAATTCAGAGCTAGGATTTACCTTGGCATTATTCAGTGCCACCTCACATGCAGATTTAACCCCAAGCTTGAGGTTTCCAGCTACATTTTTTGGAAGAGAAACTGCTTAAAAATTACAATTTAAAAAAATGTTCTCCTTTTGTTTATTTTCTTCTTTTTTCTTCTTTTTCTCCTGTTTCTCTGGGTAAATAACCATCCCTAGGTGTGTTTGTTTTAGAGACCTTCTCATACATTTCAGTGCTGATGTGGCAGATCCCAGGACATTCAAAGTAAGTTTTTTTTTCCTGCAGAGACAGAGAGAGGCTGTTGGCCCTTTGCAAAGTCCTCTTTGCAACAGTGGGTGTGTGTTGGATGCCTGTACCCAGCAAGAGAAATTTACTCTAAGATTCATGTGGAGTGGAGGGGACTTGAAGTGACATGGAAATAAAGAGGTTAAACAAAATGCAGGTGGAGGGCTTGGCTGCTTTTTGCTGGTGCACAGGAACAGAGGAATGAGCACTGGGGTGGAAGCTATGTTAGCCTAGGTGGTGTTGAGATCAGAGAGCGAAGGTTTCTGTTCCCCCCATCAGACCAGATGGATGGCTTCCCATATCTCCTGCACTGCTGTCTCACAGATCAGTGCCACCTTCCATGGGGGTCCCTTTGGTGTCTGTGGTCTGGAGAAACATTCAAATGGGACAAAGGGAAAAAAATTGCAAGTTAATTCTTTTTTTCCCACATAAAATTTGAAGTGTTGAAGGGAGAAGGAAAATCCATATTCTATAAAGGGGTTCTCCTCCCCTTGTGTAATATGCCACTTACAGAGTGTATTTTTTCATGGAACAGAAGAAAAAACCCTTCAGCTCTTGGCTTTCCCTTCATGGCTCTTGTGCCTGTATTTTGCAGTCCCTCCAAGTGCATCCAAACCTCTGACTCTGGACATGGCTCACACTTTTCCCTTTGGCTTCTGGCTTCAGCCATGGGAGAAAAGGCATTGCACAGGTTTCACTTGGAGGTGTGAAGGCAATAGGCAGAGGAGCCTTGGGAGAGCCTCAACCAGGGAAGCCTGTCCTCAGTTGAGGTATGTTTCTTCTAAACCAGAGGCACTTTGTGGCCTTTTATTGAATGCTGGAAGTGCATTGTTGTCCTCTACTCATGCTCTGTAGCACTAGCATCCCCAAAATACCTTAAATTCTCTATCTAGGGCCATGATTTCTCAAAGCTGGGAGCTGTGCTTATTCCTGGCTTGTTAGGAGAGCCTTGCTGGGCTGTTTTCAGTTGGATTACAGTTTCCAGGTGTTGAGTCAGGCAATGAGCATGAACCCTGCTAAAATCATCCATGGGACGTGGGAAGAGTTCCCTTGACAGAGCCAGTGATTGCCCCATTCCAGTCTGCTGACAGTGGAGCAAGACAGGCTGCACGTCCCTGAACTGCTTCAACTCTTCTCAGCTGATTTTCCAAATTCTGATGAAGTTTCTTGCTAAGCTCCTGAGTCATGTAAGTTTGTGTCCAACCAAACTTTCAAGAGAAGCATGAATTTTTCTGGACCTAAAGCCAGTTTGGGGATGGAAAGAGATGGACTCTCCTCCATCCAATGTCGATGGAGAGGGTCTGGAGGGAAGAGGTCCCAGGGGTTTTTTCCTTGCCCAGATGGAAATACCCTTTCTTCCAATCTGTGCAAAGCCCTGGTCCTTCAGCCTGGGCACAGGGACACCAGGCTGCACAGTGAAGGATGAGGTAATTTCCTTCCTTTCTCCTCTGGAAGGTGTTTTGATTAGCATAACCATTGTGTTCCCAAATTAGCTTGCGTTCCCACTTTGCCCTCAGGCTGGCTTTTCCTGTTACAAGCCGGCCCTGGCACAGGGATACAGTTTTCCACTGCAGCATCATAGCTCACATCTGGACAGATCCAGCCACACTCAGTCCACCAGCTGCCCTTTCTGAGCGACCTTAGGCTGATGCTGATGCTACAGAGAGCTGGTCCTACAGCCCTGCAGGTCACCAGTGCATGGAAAACCCCAAACAGCCCAAAATTTTTTTGTGAGGTGTAGGGGGACCGTGGTATGTGCTGGATGGAGACCAGCAGCAGACAGGACATGGGTGCATTCCGCTCCCTGTCACCGTGGCAGAGGGAATGTTAACTTTTGGCACAGGCTGAGGTGCACATCCCTGGTACCTCAAGCCATCCTGAATGGGGTCTGAGCCTGTCCAGGACATCCTTGGCCAGTCACTCACCTGTTCCTGCTTTCCTCCTGCCAGGAATTGTTCTCAGCTGAAACAATGCAAAGTTCTGGGAAAGAATTTACAGGAGAAGGCAAAATATTTTCCATGTGCCAACAAGACACACACATACAGAGAAAATAATCAGGGGCCCCTGATTTAATGGCTCTTAAGTGCCATGGAGAGCAGGACCTACTTGCATGAAGCTACTGGTTGGCAGATCTCTTTGGTTTCAAGCCTTATCCACAGCAGATACATCTGGAGGTCTGAAATCAGATGGTTTTAACACTCCTTCATTGTTGGCTGAGCTACAGGAGGTGATGTAGCTTCACAACCTTCCCTCTGTGGAGATGAAGTTGTTTAAGTAAATTCTCCCAGAGAACAGGTTTAAGTTCTGCTTAAAATATCTCCAGTGAGGGATGGAGGAACAGATGAAGCACATGGATATTTGACCTTGCCCCATTACAAACCATATTTGTCATCATGCCTCAAGATGGCCCAGAGCCATATTCCACCAGTTTCAGATGGGCTTCCACCTGAATGGTTATAGCTATAAGGGCAGAAGGAAGGATGCCAGTGAAGGATGAGGCCAGTGAGCAACATGGGAAGTATGTGGGGAGGAAAGAAAGAGGTTCCCTTCTCAAACTCTTCATCGGCCAATTTAACTCCAAGCTCCTTACCAATCTACTTCTCTAACAACTCTTCGACTTTGGCGGACCCAAAGATGAACTCATTGAACTTTTGCTTCTGGTGACTGCCTGACTTGCACTCCTCCTGCCAGCATTTGGGGCACCTCACAGAGAAGAGCTGTTGGGACAGGGGAACAGCAGAACAGAGATCTAAGGCATGAACACCAGGAGTGCGCCTGGAAAAGTGTTATTTTACAAACACCCATGGCAAAGCCCAGCTGCTGAGACACAAGAATTTAGTGTCTGCTGGGAACCGTGCTGTCCCACTGGGCTCTGGCTGCTAGCCCACTGATGTGGGGTCATCCTGCAGGTCTTGGTTCATATTTCATATTCCAGTGGTATTTTCCAGTCCCATGTGGAGTTAGGTGGAAAAACAAGGAGGCCTTGCAGGAGGTACACCCTGCTCCAGAAGCAAATCCAGCGGCGGCACCATGCATTTTCTAAGCCAGGCCTTGGCTGTGCCATTGCAGAAACATGGGTGAGGAGAGATCCAGAAGCTCTTGCCACCATGTCCCTGCATTTTGCTCTGCTGCAGCATCCACCTCTAATTTACATCCCTGGAGCAGAGCCACTGCTTATTAAACCCAGACCAGCAAGGGCTTGGCAAGGCATGCAGGCTGTGAGGAATGGCCAGGGAGCCAAGGGGAGGCCAGACAGACTGATTCCTTCTTTTATGAAAAAGGGGAGACTCCATCCAGAGTCTTCAAAAGGATCGAGTGTGGATGTGATGCTGCTTGGAGGATCAGCCTGGCCAGGAGACAACACGGCATCATGTCCACAGAGCAGGCAGCACCCGAGTCTGGAGCAAGGGGCTACCCTGCTCTTGTTCCTACCAGCTTTTTGGTGCATTTCTGCAGCAGGAAGTTTTCCATTGTGGGAGTGAGGGGGGAAAGCACCTCTACTCCTCCAGAAGGGCACCACAAAGGCCACGCAGAGCTCCCTGCTCTCCTGTAAGAAAGCACAAGCTGTGCCTGTCCGTGTACTCGGCCACAGCCTGGATGTGGATCTCATGGGGGTGGCACAAAGCCCTTGGTCACAGTCCTGGGTGGCTCCCCAGGTGGGATTGGGATTTCATGGTCATCTCTGCACAACTGAGCCTGGAGCTTCAGAAGGAGCTCAGGGAGTCTTGCAGACTTTGTGGCAGTGTTTGTTTGATGACTGCTGTGCAGAGCTAAAAATACCCCAGCTATGGTTAGGAGTTCAGGGTAACTAATACACCCAGTGGAAAGATTTGGAGCCATTCCAGGGGTAAACAACAGCTTCCTCACCAACAGCCAAAGACTTGTGGATGCAAAAATAACTAGAAACTGAAAAACTTGAGCTGGAGCAAGCGATTTTCAAACTGAACCCAAAAAAAACTTTCTAGTAGCGAAGACAATCATGGAAAATTGTCAGCACTTTGGTTGTTTTAACAACAGGGTACACAGACCTCTGGATTTAGGCTGGATTCTGCCTCTGGGCAGGAGTTGGGAGAATTTAAGCAGAATTTAGTATTTAAGGAGAATGCCTTCATTATGAAGGTGAAATCAAATTACCCTGATATGTTATCCCAGTGGTCTGGATGAGCAGCATATATGCAGAGGGAAACACTGTGATGGGAGGTATCCATTTGCTGTCTTATAAAGAGAGGGGAAAGACCCAAGAATAGACCAACAGTGACTGTGGGTGCTGGGAAGAACACTGTGGAATGAGACAGCTTCCAGCCACACAGGGGGTGGGGAACAGCGGGCAAGCAAGGGTTTCAGACATCTGTCTACAGACCCCAAACACAGCTGGGGAAGGAGCAGAGGGAGTGGTCCCCTGAGCACATCTGTGCCATGGTGGCAGAGGACATCCAGCCTCACATCTCAGGTCTGTCTGCCTCGGGTTTCACTCCACGCTGTGCATTTCTGCACTGCTCTGCCCTCCTTATTGTTCCATGCTGAAGCAGACACTCAGTTGTTCCTTTAGCTGGAGGTGATGAGAGTGAGTTCAGCTCCCCATGGGTGCTTGCCTGGGGCTGTGCATGCCTGTCCCTGCCACAGTGAAGTACTCAGTGCCTTGCTAAGAGAGCCTGAGAGAGCCCAGCCTCGGATCTCTCACACCCAGCAGGCATAAGAGAGCACCCATGGTCTCCCAGGATGCTCATAGCAAGGCAGGGAGCTGGAAGGGGTGCCTGACTGCATGCTCCACCACAAATGTAGCCAGGGAAATGGGGACTCACAGGGCTTGGGACATAGGTGCTGTTCAGCCCCTGCATTTCTGCACCCAAGTGCTTTGGTTTGGAGAAGGTCCTTGGGGAGTCTAATGAGGTGATGATCCCAGGTGGACTGAGGCAGGGATGGATCTCAAACCTTTATGCCTTTGCCCGGAGGCATCATGGCCATCAGGGATTTTCCCAGCCCAGGTCCTGCTCAAGGTGGGGAGCCCTGCCCTGCCCCAAAAGAAAACCCAAAAGAGCCTCCAAGTCCTCATGAGTGCTGAGAAGTGTTTGTGCCCATTTCAGGTCCCCTTGCAGAAGCTGTGTTATCATAATTAGCTGAAATGTTTCTCCATTAGCATATTTTCCCTCTTCTCCCACCACATCAGCCCTCATGAAACAGTCACTTATTCTCCCCTTGCTCTTGTGTCGAGATGTACCAGGCTGTGGGCAGGACCTGCTGCTCTCCCCAGCCTGGCCTCAATAGCACAGTTTGTTCTGTGTGCAGGGGGTGACAATCCAGCGGCAGCTGATGTAAATCCGAGGAACACCACTGAGAGCAGCCCGAATGGCCACTCCCTGAGATGATCTGGCCACTGAAATACAGTAACATTGATGTGCCAAGTCAGGAGGCTGGAAAGTCCCAACAGCCTGTGCTGCGATGGTGAATTTTCACTCCTTCACAGACACTTTTTAAATAGATTCCTTTCTAATTCCACAGCCAGTGCAGAAGCTTGGTTGTGCACCACAATGTGGCCAAGGAGAATGCAGGGTAGGGAAAGAGATGACTCTGAGCTTGGCTGAAGGTATGGAGGCATGGGAGACATATTCCCACACAGGAGCTTTTGTCTGTTCTGGGATAAAAAGTATAGCCAATGCCACCTCTGTGTTACAGAGTAGGCAGCAAACCTCTGCTCTGTCAGACCAAACCTTTTTGCCAACCCTTACACTCCCGCTTGGTTGGGTGTCAAGGTGTTAGTTGGTTTTGGACGCACGTTCCTGGAGAGATTGGGCTGAGATAGTTCTCATGTTTTTATTACAGGCTGGCAGGGTGCAGCGTCTCCTGAAGATGCTCTGGCTCTTCTGCAATGGTTCAGCCTAGTGGTTGGTTCTGATATGGAGTCCCTTCTGACACACTTGCAGATAGAAAACTCCCTCTGGTGTGAACAGGCACGTGATCGATAAATCTTGCCATGGGAGGTCACAACCAGGCCGGGAGACACACAGAAGGCATGTGCCAAGAGGAAGGCCGTTATTCTGTGTAGCATTGGCCATCGTGGCCATGGCTTTCTCCCTGTCCTGGGACCCGCAAGCTGGTGGATGGTGGACCAGTCCCAGCGCTGTTTAACCACACAACGTTTGCAAACCCTGAAAAAAGGCTCCCGCTGGGGCTAGGCATCTTTCGGGTCCAATCTGCTCCCTGGTGCTCACACCCAGCCCTTGAGGAGGGTCCCCAGCATGAAGCAGCACCCTACCGCTGGCTGGGAGCTTCTCGGATCCCCCACCCACCCTCTTCCCCCTGTGCCACAGGGATGACGCTGACACCCCGGGCAAGGCCGGCGGGCAGCCACGGCCGGCGCACACTTATCCCCGGCAGCTCAGCCCGGGGGCAAAGGACCGCGGGGCTCCCCCGGCTCCGGGGGCCTCTGCAGCCCGGGCGGTGCAGCGGAACGGCGGCGGGACAGCGGGGGGAACAGCGGAGCACCCCTGCTCCCCCG
>VXAX01007914.1:79271-117142 GCA_013399835.1 Leptocoma aspasia
GGCTCGGACCCCCGAGCCGCGGCCGCGGCGCGGAGCCGTGTCCCGCGGGGAGCGGCGCGGGGAGCAGCGGCGGTCCCGGCCCGAGGTTCGGTCCGTGCGGCGGGGCCGGGCAGATGAATGGCCCTGAGCGCGGAATGGCGGCGGCTGCGGGCAGGGCGAGGTCCGGGCCCCGCGCTGCCCCCTGCCCCGAGCGCCGACGTCCTGCCCCAGCGCCGGCCGGATGACAATTACTAATCTGATTAGCTGCGCGTACGGAAGGTTCCGGCTCGGGCCGCTGTCCCTTGTCCGTTTTCTTTCCTTAACTAAGCCTCTCCCAACGAAACTCTGCTGGCACCCGGAGACCCCCGGTAGCGCGGAGCTTTTAGACAGAGGCATCGACCTCGTAAGTGGAGACCCCCGCCCACCGTGGGGTGTCTCCAGCGGGGACATGAGCAGCCTTCCCGCGAGTCTGCCCCGCTCCTCGCCCTGCCGGGGAAGCGGTCCAGAAGAAGAGCGTGTGGTGCACACGTGGCTGAGCGGAATGGAGAAGGTCCGCGCCTGGAGTGCCAACTCTCACCTTCGTCGAAACCGCGCATCAGCGGGAAATGGCTGGAAGGTGTCGCGGCTACCTGGGATGTGAGCCCCAAGGAGGAGCTGATGAGGACCGGCAGTGAAATGCCTCCTCGGGACAGGGAGGGGAGAGAAAATTTCTAATAGCCGCTGCAGAGTTTAGTCAAGCTCCAGCTGTGCTGTGGTGCTGTTACACTCTTTTCATATATATATATATGTATTTGCTGCTTGTTTTCTCACTCCTGGGCTCAGGAAGGGAGCTGGCAGCACTCCTGGCAAGCACAAGCCAGATGGCTGCAGCTGCCAGAGCTAATGGAGCGCTAAGACACGTTCAATTAAGTCGAGCTATAACTGTTGATGATGGGCTGATCTGGAGTTGCTGCATGGAGTAGTACATGCTGCTGGGAGGCTGGAAATGCACAGTCACACAGAAAATGTATTTAAACAGGCTGCTGGCAACATGGGCAGGATCTGCACATGGTGTGCAGACTTTTCTCGTTTGTTTTTAATTTTTGTCTCTCTCTGTTGCAACAGGGAGGAGAGAAAAACTCCAGGAGAAGTATCTGGTGATTGTTTTTTATCTGCTGCCAGCGCTGTTGCTTTCTCCTGCTGCTTGGCTGCCCTGCTGTTCACAGGACCAGGCCTCCCAGTTCCCTCCTCCTTGCCATTTCCCTCCTTTTTTTTAAGCTGCTGGGATATGTAGAGGAAAGGATGCTGCAGGTGCTTCACAGGCAGGCATTGCTGTGGGTTATGCAGAGCCCATCTGGCCACCTTCACACCATGGCAAAGTGGAAGGCTTAGATTGCAGGGGGGACAGTGTCCTGCTCACCGAGAGCATCTTTTCCTATCTGCAGCACCTGTTGACACCAGCAGGAGATAACATGTTTGCCTTTGGCTGTGGGAAGAAATAAGGTTTCTGTAGTTACTGCACAACCTGACTCTTCTATTGCTCCCGCCCACCTGTTGTGTGGCCTAGGTGATTTAAACCAGGGTTGGTGGAGGGCTGGGTCTTAAAGATGCTGAATTCCCATGTATTTCATGTATGGTCACAGCGGGGAGGACAGGCTGAACAGGTGGCATGGTTCCAGCCTGGTTTTTGACATAGCTGTCAGTGACAAATGTGACCACAAGACACAGCATGGCCCCGGTGCTGTCATGTCACGTGTCTGTGGGTTGGTTCATCCTGGAAATTTTTAGTGCTGAAAAACCAGCAAGGCTGAGTGCTTTTCTGGTTCTGTTTCCTTAGGGTGAGTTGGACTTTTGCTCAGGTCAAACAGAGGTGGCTGCATGTGCAGGGAGGTGAGGGAGGTCGAGTCTCTTGGGCTGTTATCTGGGATTTTGGGAAGCTTGGTGGATAACAAGAAAAAGCCACAGGAGTGGAAGAGTCAGAGCACAGCATTTCCGCCAGCTCCTTTACATGAGAAAGCCAAGTGAAATACCAGTTGTTCACCTTATTCCTGTTCTGATGGCAGAGAAAGGCTTTACCTGGATGAGCTGTTTTGGGGAAGGAGTTTGTGTATGGAGATATTAGATGATTTCTGCTATTTTGGCTGGGAGAGGAGTGGAGGATGCTCCAGAAACTTCTTGGAAGTCAATGTGCTTAGTGTTGGATATGAACTTGATTTTTGAGCATGGACTCTGATAACTGCTGGTGTCCACTCATTTCTTGGGCACACAACCCTCTCCCAGGCAGATGGAAAAATGCCATCGTAGGAGTGACGTCCTGTGGAGGACCAGAAGCTACATCAGGGAGGATCCTGAAGTTTTCGAGCCTCTTCAAAGCGTGGCTGTCAAGCTGAACATGTGAGACTACATTTGGTGCCCTATTTTGCCATGTCCTGGCCAAGACTTTTTCCAAGTGGGAAGCATGGAGGACTTTCCTGCCGAAGGGCACATGTGCTTGCAGGGGTGATGGTGTCTTGCTGTGCTGTCTTGTCCGGGAGCAAACTTCCAGCCCCTGGAAGGGCAAAGGTGGCAAGGTCAGGAAATGTTGAAGCAGAGCTTCTCTCCTGGGTGCTAACACCACGGTGTAAATACTTTTGGCATCTGTGCACCAGGAAGTTCCTGTAGGAAGACTTTTCCCTATCCCCCATATGCCAAGGCCGGCCTGGCTTGATTTAAGCTTGTGTGGCTCTCTCTGCACTGCTGGAGAGATGGGCTCTTCCCTGAACAAGTTGTTGGGCTGGTCGTGCCAAGTCCCGACCACAGGAGGAGCCCTACAGGTAAAACTCGCTCCTTGGAGTCAGCACCGGGTCTGCAGGGCACAAGCGCTGGGACAGGACCAGGGTTTGCCATGAGAGTGCTGCTGGCAGTGATTGCTTCCTGGCTGGCACCTCTTACTTCTTCCTGTGGATTTTCTGCCAGCACATCTGTCCTTGGGAACAGTGTGGCGTTCCCCTGGTCAAGCAGTGGGAGCTTGGATGTCCTGTCTGAGCATCTCGGCCGCTTTCAGGAGCTCTGGCTGCTGCCATGGCTCTTTTGCAGGTCCACAGCTCCTCAGTGCTCTTGGCTACTTTGTTCCTGTGCTACTTTTGGTCTGGAGGGGGTTGCTGGGGTGCTTTTGTTTCACTAGGAAGGACTTTAGTGCTCATTTACATCCTTATCTCACCCTGGCTTTACAACAGGGGGCAAGGTACAGGCAACTTTTACTGCAGCCTGTGGGGCTGGGTGAGGCTCTCTGCAAGGGAGAGAGGGTATGGGGCTCTGGAAGGGCTTCTGGGGGACGGTCCTGTGGGGTAGGGTGTGGGGCAGGCACACGGCTCTGGTGCCATGATGCCACAACCAGCACTGCCATCTCACCCACCTCACCACCTCTGTCTCTGTCCTCTCATCCATCCTCCGTAGTGGAGATTGGGATTTCTTCCCCCATTCCCATCCCCTGTGGGCTCCATCAAGCTGCTTTGGAGGGTGGCAGTACCACCTGGTGGGGTTGGAGTGCATTTGTCAGCACTTGGGTACGCCCTTGCCTCAAGCTGGAGCAGTGGATTTTTATCTAGGTTTGAAACTGTGGTGCTGTGAGGTCAAGAAGGGCTTATTTTTACAAATGTGTTGGGGTTGCTGGGTGGGGAATGTAGGTCACCTTGTTCTGGCCCTGAAACAGCTCCTGGGTGCTTTGGTGTAGCCCTAAACCCCCCACAAGATTGTGGGTATATGTTCTCCAGCCCTGCTTTTTATTTACTGACAAGGAGAGGAATTCCAGTCCCTTTCACCCTGTGGGTTAGGAATTATCTGTCTGTCCTAGTTGAGACCATCCCAAAGCAGTGCTCCCTAGTCAGGAGGCAAGGACTTGGCACCAGATGTGCTGGTATAGCGTGGGCTGAGGCCATTTGAGTGCAAAATGGCCAGGGTAGATGTGAAATAGTAATAAGTGATGCTTGTAGTATCAGCTGGGATCTCCAGCAGTGCCCTGGGGTAGAAAATTGGCCCCGACAGGGCAGGTGGGTTCCAGCTGGCATGGAGAGCCCTCCAGCCTGCCAGCTTCTCTCTCTGCTGCTTTACCTGGGGTGCTTGGAGATATGGGCAGGGAGAGCTGGGCTAGAACATCCTTTCCCAGGCAGATTGGGTATCTCCAGTGAGAGATTTGCAGCTCCTCCCAGCTCTGCACCCCCTGCTTGGGTGCTGGAGATGAGTTTTCACTGCACTTTCCCCACCTTGAGCAGCTTTGAGCTGCAGATTCAAGTTTGCTGCTCCAGCTCTTAGAAAGGAGGGGCGTCCAAAGTGTTTCCCTGCAAGCACTGAAGTTTGAAAAGATGCTGATCTCCTTAGTTTTATTCTTATTTTTGCCTCCTCCCTTTCCATCCAGCCCCTCTCTTCCTCCCTCCTCGACCCACAACCCCTTAAAGACGAAATTCAATAATGTCAACAGTTAAGCATGGGGATGAGAACTCCTGGTAGCTTCTGCATTTTGCTCATTCTGTTTTGATTGACAGTGATGAGGAACCACAGCCATGGCAACTCCTGGAACGTGTCCCTGCCCAGATTAACTGCCTGACACCAACAGCTGGGGGATTGTGAGCCACCTCAGGCACGTGGAAGTGATGCCCTGGTGGATGGTACATCTGGATGGGCCAGCAAAAATTGGCTTTGAAACCAGGATAGGTTCAAATAGCCATTAAGAGGAGTGGAGATAGCAGCATCTTTCCCCAGGTGTGGCTGAACCCTGCTTACCAGAGCTAAGAGCAGGCAGTGTGGTCTCTGCTGCTGCTCAGCAGCAGTGTACAGCTGGCAAAGGGAGGAGGGAAGGGCTGCTGCAAAGCTTTCTCCTCCCAGGGGGATATTTTATTTCGAGGATGACACCTAGATATGCATCTGGGTGCAGTGAAAAAGCCAGGTGCTCCAGGGAGAGCCCAGACTTTGGCTAACCTGCTCCCAGCAGACTGAAAGTGGTCTCTCTTACTGCTGCAGGCGTGGCTTAGGGTCGTACAAAACCACCCCGTTGGACATAGAATGAGGCTCATGGCTGTCTCTGATTGCATCCCTGGTTTTTAATTCCTTCTCTTTGGTTCTTCTGGAGATGAAATTTAGTCACTGAGATACAACTGAACCTCTGTGCATGGGCAGTGTAGCAGAGGAGCACAAACTCAGGGGTGTGCAGGCAGGTCAACCTGAGCCGTGTAAATCTGGAGTGTTCCTCTTCCCAGTGCATGGTGCCATTGGAAGGCACAGATGCCCATGTGAGGATCCTTCTCAGAAAAGCCATTGCATTTCTTTCCTCCCCTCCTGCCCCTAACTGTTGTCCTGGTGTCTTGCAGGCACAGAAGAGTGAGGCAGGATGGATGTGTATGACCCTCAGACGCTGGGTGTTATGGTCTTCGGAGGCTTCATGGTGATCTCAGCCATCGGGATCTTCCTGGTGTCCACCTTCTCCATGAAGGAGACGTCTTACGAGGAAGCCTTGGCTAAACAACGCAAGGAACTTGAGAAGACCCAGCAGCAGAAATTAGAGAAAAAGAAGAAAGAGAAACCAGTTGAGAAAAAAGGAAAAGCAAAGAAAAAGGAAGAGAAACCGAATGGAAAGATCCCAGAGCAGCAGCTTACTCAGGAAGTGATGGACCCTCCCAAGGAGGTGATTCCTGAGCCTGCTGTGGTGCCTGAGCCTGTAACAGTTGTGACTCCAATTGCAGCTGTGGCAGTTGTCCCCCAGGAAAAGGAGAAACCTGTTCCATCACCTAAGGAGAAGAGGAAGAAAGAGAAGAAGGTGGCAAAGGTAGAGCCTGCTCCTAGCCCGGTGTTGGCTCCACCCCCTGTCAGCATCCCCAAAAGTTCTCCTGTCCAGGAGGTGGCGCCTAAGGAGGTGCCTGTTGTGGCAGTGCCCCCAGTTGGCACTCAACAAAGTGCTCCAGTCGTCAGCTCTGTCACCGTCAGGAAAACTGAGGCTCTTCCAGCCCAGGAGGATCAGAAGCATGATGGACCTGCCAAGAAAAAGGCTGCATCCAAGAAAAAGAGCGAGCCAGGTAAGGCCAGATTCCTCTGCCTATATCCCTTTAGTCCAGCATACGGGTGTTGGGGAGTTACAGGTTCCTCTGGGATTTGTGTTACGGGATCTGCACATGGGAATGAATGAGAGTGCATGTCCCTGTCCTGAGAGAGGGACAGCTGCCAAGGTGCTGCACATCTGGGTGGAAAGCTGGCATGAGGTGTTTGCCCCATAGAACCCTGACGGTTAAAAGTACAAAGGAGCTCTCCCACACTTCTCAGTGGAGCTGGGTCACCGCTAGCGTTTCCTTCGCCTTTGGTGGAGGTGAAGAATGATTCTTCAAGCAGAGAGGATTGATGGAGTTTTATACTGCAGGGGATTGATCGTAGAGTAATTGGAGGAAATCTCTCACAGGGAAGGGAAAAATGGCCCATCATCAGTCATGCCTCACTTCATTGACTCAGAGATGGAAAAGATCAGGTGGTCCTGAACTCTGCAGAGTATAAAAAGGTGTGGGGAGGGGAAAATCAGCTCTCTTGCTGGATTCTTGCCTCTCATTGTACCAGTGGGAACAGTTTGGGATTTATTTTTGGTTAAGTGATAATTATAGGCACTAAAAATGTGAGTGTTTTCAGACCTATGGAAGGGTTCCTGTGTGGACACATGGGAAAAATCTCTCAGGTGTTCTCAAAGGTATCATGTGATGTGCATAGATTGATTGATTGATTTCTTTCTTTCTTAAAAAAAAAAAAAAAAAAAAAAGCCCAACCCACCAAACTAAAAGACTTCCCTTTTTGCTGCCCTTCTGCAGCACATCCAAACCTGCTGTGCAGCCTGGCAGTTTCCACACCCACATTTTGGAAGAGGGCCTGCTACTCAGCAGGGCATTTGCAGCTGCTGGGTTTCAAAGATGGGTTAAACCCCTTGAATCTGCTCTTCTGAGGGAAGGATTTTACTAAAGGCCATCTCCACATGGTGATGGGGTTTGGAACGATTGGAGAAGCTGCTCCTGGAGGGTATTGCAAGGGTGGTGGGCTTGGGGAAACTGGAGGTGACTGGTTTGTTGTGTGCAGCCATGTGAAAAACATGGCCATAAGTCCAAGCTGTAACAGCTGAGGGAATGTGGCTGGGAGATGACTTTTAGCATTTGTTAAGTTGGGAGGGTTTTGGGTGCTCCAAACTTAGATTCCCTTGGGTATGAAGTGCCAATCCTGCGTGTCCTGAAAGTGACGAGTGATGTCTTAGCTGCTCCTGTGAGATTTTGCAAAAGGAAAGTTCTTGGTAGGATTTGTGCCATGAAGCCAACTGCAGTTCGACCAACGTGTTTTGAGTAGCTGTGGTCTCTCCTCCTCAAATGCAAAGGAGCAAATTATTCTGTGGCAGATAAAAATGGGTGTTCAAAGTGTTCAAGGACATGTCCTCAGCACTGATACAGGTGGCAAAACTGACAGGAATGACTTGGGGTATTTTTCTTCTGACTCCACCTGGAGAGGGGTGGAATTCCGCTTGGTATGTCTGTGCACACAGCAGGACTGAGCCAGGGAATGCCATGTGGTGTCCTGCAGCCCTGCAGTTGCCAGCATGAGTAAAGTGTGAGCCAGGCCTCGTGCCCTGGTTGCACAAGGGGGTGGAGCTGCCCTATCTGTGCTGCTGGGAAGTGGCTGTGGCTGGGGACACAGACTCAGCTGCTGCCAGGGCTTGGTGCTGCTGTTCCAAATGGATCTATCAGAGATCACTTAGCAGTTACTGTCACTGGCCAAACTGACTTGACTTGGGGAAAACTAATTTATTCCCCATTAAAATAGATGACAAACAGATTTTTTTAGAAATTAAAACAATGCCTTCCCCCTACCCTTATTACCAGGCTCGACTTCAGTCCTTCCATCCTGACTCCTCTACCTCCCATCCCTGAGTGGTGCAGGAGGATGGGGACTCTGGTCAGTTTATTACAGCCACCCTGTGCAGCTCTTTCTTCCTCACACCTTTTCCCTGCTCCAGTGTGGCCCTTCCATGGGCTGCAGTCCTTCGGGAGGAAGCTGTTCCAGCATGGGATCCATTCTCTAGAGGAGAATCTCTGCTCCAACACCTGCAGCACCTCCTCTTCCTTCTTCTTTGAACCTTGCTGCTTGGGGCATCCAAAGTTTTATATTCAAGAGACTCTGGTGTTATTAATGACTTCAGGGGCTCTGGAGCTGCTGGACTCCAAACTGCTTTTCCTTCTGTGGTTTTCTAGGAAATTGAGCCCACTGGGCCACAGATACATGCAGGAACCCCTAAACCACTGCCTGCCGCCCTCTGTGTATCATGACCATGTGCACTGAGGTCCTACAACAGTATCATGGTCCCCAATGCTCCCTGGCTTTCCCAGATTAGCAGGGGAAGGGTTGGCGTCATCTTGCTCCCTTAGCAAAGAGCTGGAACAAGCTTGGCTGGTGAAAGGTGGGAGATGACCTCGCTGTCACCAGCACCACTGCGTGGAGCGACATCCTTCAGCAATGTTGTATTTTGGTGTCGTCCAGCTTCTGACATGTCTGAGCCCCCTGGCACTGGCAAAGCGCTCTCAGGTCCTGCTGAGAATCTCTCAGTTTGGTAGAGGGTGATGGCAAGTGCTGGGACCAGTTGTTGAGCCAGGCAGAGGTGACAGCTGCCTAAAGGAGCAGGTGTGTGGTGTCATCTCCGACACTTTTCCTACTGTCCTCACTCAGAGAGGTACCAAATGTGACCCTGGAAATCTGGGTGGATGAGGGTTTAAGATGGCAGCTGTGGGGTTGAAGCCAGCTGAGATTATACAATATTTCTGCTGTTGTCTCCAGAAATCCTAATCCCTCCTCTCTCCTCCCTAGCACCCACAGATTCGGCTGGGGCCCTGTACCTGCCCTACAAGACACTCGTGTCCACAGTCAGCAGCATGGTGTTCAGTGAGGGGGAGGCCCAGCAGCTCATTGAGATCCTGACAGAAAAAGCAGGAATCATCCAGGACACCTGGCACACGGTAGGGCTCTGCCAGGGCTCTGCTGAGCCTCAGGAAGTGCAAGGGGAGGGAAGGCACCCCATTTTCAGGCAGGCTGGCCCTGAGGGTGTCTTGGAGAACAGAGCTGAATTTTCCCCTGGAGCAGAGGGCAGGATGTTGCACACGTGGGGTGTAGGGGATGGGTCTGAAGGTGGTGGTCCCCACTGATGTGCCACCCCATGCTGGCAGGCCACGCAAAAGGGTGACCCGGTTGCTGTCCTGAAACGCCAGCTGGAGGAGAAGGAGAAGCAGCTCTCTACCGAGCAGGAGGATGCAGCTGCTGCCAAGAGCAAACTGCGAGAGCTGAGCAAGGTAAGCCCTGGGTGGCCCTCCTGGCATCCCCGGTGTGGCCTCTGCTCATGGTGGCTCTTCATGTCCTCCTGCTCCCCACATCCCAGCCCCCTGACAGGGCTCTTTGGACCCTTCACTTGTTTGCTGTTTTCTTCCCAAAAAGGAGAGGAGATCCCCCCCTGCCCTTCTCTCTTGGGCCTGCTCCAGTTTGGGGAGGTGCCAGCCCAGAGAACTGAAGGGTAGTGCCTGTTGGCAGCCATGGGAAAAGCAGGGGAAAACCCTTTCTGTAAGAGATAGCAGCTTTCTTCTCCTTCAGGGAGAAAAACAAATCCTTCCTCATTTCAGCTCCCCTGAGCTGAGATGGTGCCTTTGTAAGGAACCTGATCCTATTTACAGTGCTCTTCCCTGATGCAGCCCCCTGCCTCCACCTCTTTTTGGGTGTTGAAGGCAGGACAGATCCCTTCCATGCTGAACTTGAGGCTGTCAAGTCCATCTGCTTAATTTTTCTGCTTTGCCCCAGACGTTGTGTGATATTATTTATCCTGGGGGAGGAAAATAAAATTCCAGGCTGTCTTACTCCTTTCTCTTAGCTGGCCCAACATGGAACAACAGTGGCATCCGGTGGCCACAGACCCCAAAACAAAATGCAGGAGGAAATGTAAGTGCTAAATGTACCTGGACGTGGGGGCAGCAGTGAAAGGGCTAAACTTTGTTGTCTGCTGAGCTAGGAGGCCACACCCTCTTACAATGGGGAAACCTGTGCTCTGAGGACTAACTGGGGGCCTCCTTTCCTGGAAGGAGCTGGCAGCTGAGCGGGCCAAGGCAGTGGCTGTGGAGGGCAAGCTGAGGGAGCAGCTGCTGGCCCGCGAGCGGGAGATCGTGGCGGTGCAGGCACGGATGCAGGCCAGCTACCAGGATCATGTCAGTGAGACCCAGCAGCTCCAGGGCAAGGTGAGCCCCAGGCTGTGCTCTGCACCTGCCTCCTTCCCCTGCCGGGTGGCTGCTGGTGGCACGTGTGTGACCTTCTGGAGAAGGCTGAGCTGTGGGAGGGGGTGAGAGCCTTGGGGAGGGGCGAGACCCTGTGGTGTTCCTGGGCCGTGGTACCCAAATTCCCCCCCAAACCCCTTCAAGGCCCCCCTAAAAACCCCTTAAACTCTCCCAAATCCCTTCCTGAACCCCTTCAGGTCCCCCCACACCCCTCTGAGACCCACTTAATATCCCCCCAACCCCTTTAAGCCCCCTCCAAACCTCTTTGGAGAAGAGGCACATTGGAGCATCTTCATGGGATGTCACACCCCTGAGGGCTGTCAGCATCAGCAGACACTTCCCTGCATTGCCAGTTCTTACTGTTCATCTCTTGGGCTTTGACAGCGGCAGCAAAAGGGCTGGTGGTGGCATTAACCCCTGTTGGGCTCTTCCAGATCCGGACCCTGCAGGAACAGCTGGAGAACGGCCCCAACACGCAGCTGGCTCGCCTGCAGCAGGAGAACTCCATCCTGAGGGATGCCCTCAACCAGGCTACCAGCCAGATGGAAAGCAAGTAAGGCTGGAAGGAGGGGCAGAGCCTGGGGCTGCCCTCTGGCAGACCTTGGCTTGACCACCCCCTTTCCCAAAGGTACTTCTACAGACACCCCAGCTAGCTGGAGGTAGATGAGGGAATGAGGGAGGAAGAGCTTGCCAAATGGCTTTTTTGGGTACACCAGTAGAAACAAGGATGTTCTTCCCGAGTGAAAGGGCAGGGAATCCCTCTCTCCTTTGGGGTCACCTGTGCTGATGCCAGAACCAACAGGCAGTGGAGGGGGGAGAGGGAATCAGAAGGCACTGTGGTGTTTTTCCCCCACAGGGGAGCTCATACTCTCAAACTTGAGAAGAAATGCAGCCGTCTCTTTGACAGGAGTGATGCTGCAGAGAATAGAGCCCAGCCCGGCATATGCAGAACAAATAGGAGCTAGGTAGAAGAATTTCACACTCCTTTTTATAGACAGTCTGAAATGACTGGTGATTAAAAGCAGGCAAATAATTACAGAGTTGACTCCAGCTGTAGTGCTTCCTCTTGTGTCTGGGAACATAGATCCATGTGTCCTCTACTTCATAAGAAAGGAATGTCTCCTGTGACTGAAACAGGACCTTTTAAAAGTAATTTGTTGGCTCTTTCCACCCCCTCCCTGAAGGACCAGTAGCGTCCTAGAAACAGGCAAACAAAGTTCACCATTTTAAGTCCTGTATCAGGCCTACAGGAGGATGTGTTTTCCCCAATCAACACCAGAGAGGCTTGGCTGGCCTGTGGGCTGAAGTAACCCTGCTTCTGTTGCTGCAGGCAAAATGCTGAGCTGGCCAAGTTGAGGCAGGAGTGCAGCAAGCTGATGAAAGAGCTGTCTGAGAAGTCGGAGGTGCTGCAGCAAGAGGAGCAGCAGAGGAAGAGCTGGGAGATCAAAGCGGCGGCCTCAGAAAAGAGAATTGAACAGCTGCAGGTCAGGCAGGCGCCGACAAACCCTCTCCCCTTGCAGAGATGGGTGGCTAAATGCCAGGGGATCCATGCACTTGGCCATGGGAAGGGCTAGGAGGGAGATGAACGTCCATGGTTGGGAAGGAGGTTGCCTGGCAGGCTTCCTAATTGCTCTCCCCACCATTAGCTTGTCACAATCTGTGTGCCCCTTGTGTAGCATCACCATCAGAGCCCAAGGAGCAGGATGCCCTGGTTGAAGCCATTCTTCTGCAGGTGCTCTCTCTCTCAAACTCAGATGGTTTTAAGCTTGTTGCTCTCTCTCCCTGGTGTTAGGAGTTGGAGCTTATGGCTTCTTTGGAGCAGGGACTAGCTGGGTTTGGGGTTTTTAGGGGTGTTGAAAGGACACCTCCCAAGCAGAGCTTCGGAGCACACAGAGGTGTGTTGCTGGCAGGCAGGCTGTACTCGCACAGGGAAGAACATCTTCTTGGGATGTTGACAGCGCTCCTGCTGGGATCCTGCTGGGATGTTGCTAAGCTGTGTGCTGGGAGCACTAATCCTGGTGTAGCAGACAGAGTGAGGGATGGCTCTGAATTGCTCTGGTCTCTTCAGGAAGGGGCTGTGGTGGAGGAGACCTTTATCTGCACATGCCAAAATAGTTTTGTAGAGGCGTTCCTAGAGCAAGGGGCCTTCCATATCCTAGCTCTTAATTTTTTGTGTGCCTGAGGATGTGGCTCTCCTTTTGGTGGGCTGCATTTGGCTCCTGCTGCTTTTGCAAGTGAGGAGCAAGAAGGCTGATGTGAGCACACAGCTGGTGTGGAGGCAGGAGCTGCCTCCCTGGCTCAAAGCAGGAGCTCCTAGACATACTTTTGGGAGAACTCCAGGGCTGTCAGCTTGCTGCACACCTTAATGCTAATTAAATAAATCACACTAGCTGACTCTAAAGTCAGGGATGTGCTTAAGTTGCTAGGGAGAATGTGTTCCACAGTAACACCTGGAGCTCTGAGCTGAGGGTATTGAGTCAAATCCTAAAACCCAGAGCAGCTCTGCTTTCCTGGTGGTGCTGAAAGCATCCCTTGGACAGAGACAGGCCTGCTGGTTTACCTTTTCCTGTGCCCGCCATGCAAAGCAATTTTTCTCCCTCTGCAAGGGTGCCACTTGTACCTGTAAAGCTTCAGCTCATCCTCCTTTGCCTTCCCCCTCAAAACACCTGCCCTGGCTAGCCTCTTCCTTGCTGCTTTCTATGATGGAAAATAAAAAGCATTCCCTGGCCAAAACTGCACAGAAAATTCCTCCACGTGTGGAAACATGGTTGGGTGTCTCTGTTCTGCAAAGCCCCGTGCCAGCACCTCTCCCCACTGGGCTGGGGTCGTTTGAACCAGAGCTCTGAGAGGTTTTTCAGAGCTCTTCAGAGGGGGGGTTGGCCATGGAACTGGCCCAGGACCGAGACATTTGGGTATTGTCTACTTCCCAGTGTGAGGGCTGGCATGGGATAAAAGGTGAGCACAATGCAGGGTGCTTTGTGCGCAGGGGGAGCTTCGTGGGAGGATGACTTTAATCCCCCAAAACACACCTTAAAAATAAGATTATGTGACACATGAAGCTTTGCTTCAAACTGGCTGGGGTGTCTGTCACACTCCAGGAAACCTTCTTTTCCTGCCATGCAGGTTTACCAACGGGAGGCAGAGGTGATGCTGCAGAAGAGGCTGGATGAGGTCAGTGATGAGCTCCGCAAAATCCAGAGCAGCTACAAGAGCCTGTTGGCAGATGCAGAAAAGACCAAAGGGCAGCAGCAGAGCATTGCTGGTGAGGAACTGGGATCAGCATGGGGAGGGCTGTAAGGCAGACTGGAGACTTTGAGAGCTTGGAGGAGCCAGTTGGGCCAGGACAAGTAGATCCAGGGATGAGTTAGGCTGCCTGATGTTGGTGTAAGCAAGACATGGGCTGGTCCATGGTTCTATCCCAGGATGTTACTCCAACACCACTCTCCTGTGCTGTCCTGCATCCCTGCCTGCCCTTTCTATGCCTCCTCAAAGTGTCCATGGCCAAGGCTTATTTGGCTAAGATCCTGCATGGACAGAGCAGGGTGGAGAGTCTCCAGGTTTGTTTGTGTCTCCCCTATTGTGTTTGTCACCCTTCCCTCCAACAGAACTGCAGGCCAAGCTGCTGAGCTCCGAGGCAGAGGTTAAAAGTAAGCTGCTGGAGTTGGACAGTGTGAAAGGGAAACTGCAGGATGCCAGCTTGGAGAATACAAAGCTTCTGGAGAGGATCAAGTCCATCGAAGCTCTGCTGGAGGCAGGCCAGATGCGGGAGGCAGAAAAAGACAGACACCTGCAGGTTGTGTGCTCCTTTAATTGGGGTGGGAGGAGGGGAGTGGGTGACACTGCTTACACAATCCCTGAGTTATCTTTGCTCTGGGATCCTCTTTGGGATGCTACAGAAGGGGCTGGCCTGTATCATATGCCTGGGGTAGGTAATCAAAGTGCTTTCTCTCTTCCAGGCAGCCAATGAAGCAGAAATGAAGCAGCTGCAGTCAAGGTGGGTGCAGGTGCACATCTTACAGTGGCATCTCCAGTTTGCTGTCCATGTGTCCCAGGCTTCCTCAAGCACTGAGCCGGTGGCTGAGGGCTTCCTGCCTTCCCGGCAGGCTTGGGGCTGCCCAGCTGGGAAGTCAAGGTCAATCCTGGCCAACAGTGTTGTTTAAAATGTTAATTGGCTCTGGTGCTGGCCCTATATAACAGCCAGTCCATTCCAAAGTAGGATTGAATTGCTGGCAGGCACATGGAGTCTGACCACTCCTACAGAACAGGAGGTTCTGCTAGTGTTGGTGCTGGGTATGGGATGTCTCTGGTCCAAGTCACTGCTCAAGGCTGGGCCAACCAGAGGAAGTTTTTCTAAGATGTTTCCAAGAATCTCCAGGGATGGAGACCCCCCACTCTGGGTCCCTATTCAGTGCTTGATAACCTCTTCCTCTGCCCCCTAGCACAGAAGGGTTTCCTGGCATTTAAGTGGAGTTTCCCATGTCATGAGTCCTGCCTGTTGTTCCTTGTCCGTGTGCTGGTCACCTCTAAGAAGGCCCAGGCTCTGCATGGGGAGAAGACTTCTCAGATGCCCCCATTGCCAGCAAGCATCCAGCATCCCTCTAAAGGAAGGCAGCTGTTGAGTTGTCCTGAGACCCCAAGAGACGTGTAGTTCTTCTGAAGGACCTGAACCTTGGTTTGCTCAAACTGAGGGTCCCTTCAGGGCAGATGGGGGATCTGAGGGTGTGGAGGGAACCTGCAGCTTTCTGCTGTCTAGTTGGCAGCCCTGATTTAGGGTTACTCAAGGTAATGGGATGATACTTGCAAAATGCAGAGCTGTGAGCTCTCTTGGCCTAATGAGCCATGGATAGGACCAGTCCCAGTGGAAGCCAGAATTCCTGTCCTTTGCATCAGATTGCTTCTTCCTCTTTTTGTGCGTGTACAGCCAGCCAGTTAAGTGATTGTTTTTTATTGCTGGTGGGGGGGGGCAGAAAACCAGATCCCACTCCAGTATTGCCATGGCTGTGGTTTTTAGTCCTGCTCACTCTTCCTCCTGCTGCGTGTAGATCCCAGAGCAGACCAGGATAGGAAGGGCTGTGTCTCCATCTCGGGAGCTTGCTGCCCGTGAGGGAGGTGACTGCTCAGGCTCACTCCTGCATCTTGCCCTTCCAGACTGCAGGAGAAGACAAACCAGCTTTCAGCCTTGGAAAGGGAAGCCACACAGCTGCGGGAGGCAGTGGAGCAACAGAAGGTGAAAAACAATGTGAGTGAGTGACAGACAAACCCATCGTGGTCACCTACTGATGGCTCCAGGGTGTGGCCAGAGGCTCTACCAGCCCTATGGAGCCCTGGAAGCATTGCCTTGTCTGCCAGAGAGCAGGAATACCCCTGGCAGGCTGTGCAGCTGGAGCTGGTGGGCCTGAGGTGACATGTCTGTCCCTTGTTCTCTTGGAAGGTTTAGGACCTGGTGACCCAGAGAGATCCTACCCTGGTAGGGCCAAGGCAATCTCTGAGAAGGCTCCTTCACACCTTCCTGCTCCTCTGCTTCTTATCCCTCTACTGAAAGATGGTGTCACTTGTGTGGGGGCCACTTTGCATCCCTGCACTTGGCCTGTGTCCCCTGCAGGCATCCTGAGCATGTTTCTGGAGCTCCTGTCTCATCCAGGGCACTGCCAGAGTAATGGGGGGTGTGGAGCCACTGGAAAGACTGGGGAAAAAGGAATGCTTGTGGGCATGGGATGGAAGACTCCTGACCAAAACCAGCTCCCTAAGCACGGGCTTTGAGATCCCATGCAGTGCCAGCAAGCAGCTTTGTGGCCCTTGACATGGCGTGTGGCTCATTGCCCTCTCTGTGTGGTCTCCACAGGACCTTCGGGAAAAGAACTGGAAGGCAATGGAAGCACTGACCACGGTGGAGAAGGCGTGTGAGGAAAAACTGCTTGCTGCTACAAAAGCAAACGTGAGCCTGGCATTTCCCTGGTGTTGGAAGGGAAACATTCAGCTTCCCCAAGCCACCAGAGAGGCCTGCCCTGTGTTGCCTGCCTGCTTAGGAACAGTGCTGGCCCAACTCTTCTGCAAGTTTCTTCAGAATTTTTCTTGAGGGCAGTGCATCCCTGCTATTGGTCATGGTTGGGGAACCAGGGAGATGGTTGAACTGGAAGCAATGCTTTTGTGGTTCCCAGCATCAGCAGTTTTCTGTGTTGGCTGGTTTCCCCAGCCCTGTAGGCACAGAAAAGCAGGACCAGTGTTGTCAGCCTGGCCAGCAGGTGCCCAAGACCTCCATCCATTGCAGTTTGTCCCTCTTTCAGGAAGAGCTGGCCCAACAGCTGGATGCAGTCCAGACGCGAACCAAGCAGACACTGCTCTCCGCCCTCCCAGGAGTCACCATGTCCTCACAGCAGGTGGGACAGGCTTCCTCAGACCCCCCCAGAGCCTCCTCCACATGGGAAAGAGAGATGTCTAAGCGTCCTTCCTCTTTTTTGTTCTCTTTTTTCCAAACTCAGGATTATGACACGTGGTTACAGGAGTTTAAGGAGAAGACCGTGGGTGTGCTAAAGCAGCAGACGATCACAACAGAGCCACCAGTAAGTGATGGCTGGAAAGTGGAGGGGCGAGGGTGTGCTGGAGGCTCACGTGTGTCTTCTTCTCATCTCTCTCTCCTTCCCTTCCATCTCCTTTTAGGATTCAGCTCTTAAATTAAAAGAGGCAGAGGAAGCGCAAAGCACTTTACAAGCAGAATGTGAGCAGTACAGAACGATCCTAACAGAGACTGTAAGTTCCTGCCCTTTGCACTGTGTTGGCTTCCCACTGGAAATCCCTCTGGAGAGGTCTCCTGTCAGCCCAGGCTGCCCATGAGCTCAGGGTGGGGATCCCTTGGTGTGTTGGGAGGGCTGCCATGTGGTAGAGTATTTGTCAGTGAGACAGAAGAACAGGATAAAGGTGAATTTCTAGAGCTCTTCTTCAGCCTAATTGTGTTGGAAATCTTGCTGGTGGTGATGGGATGAGACATAACAAGGCCTCTGATGACCAGGGTGGTTGAGTCAAAATAGAGATTAGGAGCCCCAGGTCCACCTGATTCTGATTTTGTCACCTGTTGTTTGGTCCAAATCCTTGGAGAGGCTTTGAGTATGTCGAGGCTTTCAGCATTTACACTCACTGTTCAGCCTGGTGGGGGCTGCAGGAGGTTTGGGCTCAGCTGAGGCTTTGCCCACAGGAAGGGATGCTGCGAAACCTGCAGAAGAGCGTGGAGGAGGAGGAGCAGGTGTGGAAGGCAAAGCTCACAGCCTCTGAAGAGGAGCTCCAAAAGGTCCGTGTTGGTGGCACACCTGGATTTGGTGCTCCTGAAGCTGGACTTCAGGAGAAGGGGATCTGTTGGCTATGAATTGGTTGGTGGCCCTCAGTGTTCCTGCCAGCTGTGAACACTGAGACACAGGAACTTTCTTTTCTCCCCAAATCTATGCCTCCTGTCACCAAGCCAGCTGACAAAAAGCCCACCTCATGTAGAATCTTCCCTCTTGAATGCAGAACTGCGATTGAGCTGTTTTCCATGGTCTGGCTGTTCCCCATCCATCACATGGGATTTTGGAGTTAACTGGGTCTGCAGGGAGGTGGGGCAAGCTGTTGTACAAGGGATGTTTGATTTCTCAGCCCACTGCTGGTGCCTGCAGCACCAGCACTGCTGAGGACTGATGTAGATTGCACAGGGTGATGTGGCTGCTGATGGTGTTCCTGATGGGAAGAATGGTCTGGTGCCTAGGGCAGCTCCCAGAGCAATCCTGCCTCTCGGTGGAGAGGAGGTGAATTCCTCCTTTACAAAAACTTCAGCATCTGTAGAGTCCTCTTCAAAAACCACCTTGGGTTTAACTCCTTTTTCTGGCAGCTTGGCCTCTCTTAATAATGAAGTCCATGCCACCTCATTGGAAAATTGCTGCTTCCAAACCAAAAATGCTTTCCAACAGGAAGCTTGTGCTGAGTCTGGTGCCGGTTTCTCAGGTGTTGAAACCTGACTGCAGCCACCTGAAATGCTGCAGGCAAGAGCTGTTGCCTTGCTCCACCATTTATGGCCCATGTGTTTTACACTTGTCCTCTCTGGGAAGGAGAACTCCTCTGTGGAGCTCCCCTTGGATGGGTACAGGATAAAGTGGGAAAGGTGGGAGTCAAACAGCAGCCATTTTTTGGTTGAGCCAAAGGTGCTCAGTGTCCTTCTCTGATCCTTTCTGCTTAAGTCACATCTGCAGCTGAAATCCCTGGAAGGCGTGGTGGAGAAGTTGAAAGCAGATCTGCAGAGCACAGATCAGGTGAGGTTTTTTGGGGAGGGGAGGTCTCTTGAACAGGTGCCAGAGAGCTGCACGCTGTGCTTGGGTTGAGTCAGGCTCCATCTCCTGACTTGCCTTGGGGAGGGCAGACTAGCCGTAGGATGTTTGGGATGTGTTGGACCTCAAACAATCGACCCCCTCCTGCTTTCATCTCTTTTAATGCAGTTAAAGGAATACACCTCTCTTCTGGAAACACAACTGGAAAATCACTTGGAGACAGCCAGCTCAGAGCGCCAGAACTACACAAAAGAAGTTGGAGCCGTAAGTGTGGAGGCTGCCTTCACCTTCTTCTAGCCCTGACTCCCCACCCACACAAGTTTTGAGGATTTGAGGAGTGCCCTGGGCATCTGGGAAGTGCCCCAGGGATCAGCAGCTTTGCAAAGAAGGAGAAAACCGATGGAGATGGTTGCTCCAGTCTGGGTTGTAGACTCCTAAAGCCAAGAGTCATGGGCAAGGTGATGGGTCAGGGAGGTCTCTGTGGAGGTGCTGTCTGCTGTTTCTGGCTCTCTGGTGTGGTGTCTGTGGCTCAGGTGAGACAGACGTGTCCCGTGGCTGTATCTGCTTGAACAGACATCAGCAGGCAGGTCAGCATGCGATGACACCCTGACCTCTTTGGGAAGATGTTGCATCATAAAAAAGCTTCCTTGGGCCAAAGAGTTCCTAGTGCATAAGAGTTGGTTTTTTTTTTCCCTTTCTTTTCCTCCTTGGCAGTTGAGGCAGCTCTTGTCAGAGTCCCAGGAGCAGCTGGAGGCAGCAAAGGCTGAAACACAGAAGCAGAGCAAGGAGCTGGCCCTGGTGAGGAGAGACCCTGGGAGATGCCCTGCTGGGTCCTTGGAGCTGGTTTGCAAAGCAGCTGTGGGACCAGCACCCTTCCTGTGGGCTGAGGGAGGGCGGGAAGATACAGCCATTGCATGGGCTAACCTGGTGCTGCTAGGGACCACACATTCAGAGGCAATTGCTGGGACCCAGGAGGAGATTTTTATTTGGCTGTCTTTCTTCCTGTGATGGGGTGGGAAGGAAGGGAGAGCAGCAAGGCTTGCTCAGGCTGGTGTGTAGTAGAAAAATCCAGCTGCGCCACCACTGGACACTTGTCACCACAGCACTACCCTGGGGCAGGGGCTTGGGCCTCCCTCCCGCCCTTCCTTTCCTTCCTTTCCTTCCTTTCCTTCCTTTCCTTCCTTTCCTTCCTTTCCTTCCTTTCCTTCCTTTCCACTTCCCACTCTCCCTCCCATCCGTCTCTGAGCAGATGAGGTAGAATCATTTGCTCTGCACCCTTGGGAGCTGTTGAGCCTCCAGCTGCCGAGGTTAGATACCACTGTCCTGCTCTGGCAGAAACAGGTGGTTTTTCAAGCATTCCAGCTTGTGTGCAAGCCAAAAAGCTGGTAGGCTTTATCTGTAGGCCCCTATGGCTTCTGTGGAGGCTGTGGCACAGGGATGTGTCACTGAGCTAGGCTTGCTGCTTGTCCCTCGGGTCAGGCAGCAGCTGAGTGAGGCAAAGAGCCACATACAGGAAGGAGAAGTAGTGGGGTTACAAGCTGAGCCAAGTGAGCCTGCACCCTTCGAGGTTAGGGTGGTGAGACCACTCCTGGGGAGGCTCTGACCCTTAACCATGTCCTGTGTCCTGTCTCACCATCTCTCACCACATGGAGAACTGCGCACAACTCTGCTCAGGGCTGTCACAGCTGTGTTGTGTCCTATCCTGTGTTGGAGGGGAGCCAGCCCAGCACCCCTCCATTAACCATGTGTCCTGTTCCCATAGGGAGCATAGCAGTCAGCTTTCAGCAGGCTATTCCCCTTGGGAGCTCTCTGTCCTGGCATGAGGCTGGCAAGCTTTGCGGGATACTCACAGGCAGGACATGCTGTGACCCCTTGGGCCAGCACTGCCCTGCGGGGTTCAGAGTCTCCTCAGAGGAAGGGGACAACACCCTGACAGAGCTGTGCCAGAATCCCTTCCCAGCCAGGGAGGATTAGGATTACAGAGGCTCCATAAATCTTGATGCAGCTGGGCTGAGGGTATTAGCAGCAGCTGTTCCCTTCCAGGCTGACACCTCTAACCAGCGGCAGTGCCTTGTCTTTCTCCTTTAATGCTGTTAACTGTGGAGCCTTCTCCCAGTCATGGGGGCCTGCCAGGCACATCTTTCTCTGTGAGATGCCTAATATCCCACATCCCAGCTGGTGCTGCCTGAGGAGCAAGCAAAATTGGGCAGTGCCAAGCCAGGCCCCAGGCTCACCATCAGCAATCTCCCAGCAGAGGGGGGATGCTGGTACCTATTGCCTTTCGGTGCCATGGGGAAAGCTTCTTTTTCTTTCTTCTGTCCAGCCCAGCTCTCTTGGTGATGTCCGTGCTAGTCTCTTTTAAAGAGACTCTGAGTCTCTTTTAGATTTTATTTCTGGGTGTTTTCCCCTCTTCTCAACACAGTTGAAAACCCAGCTGGAGCAGAACAAAACGCTGGCGGAGAAGGACCAAATGCTGCAGCAAAAGCTGGCACAGGAGCTGGAGGAGGTGGGTGTGGGTGAGGAGGATACCAGGGTTTGCAAAGCCTTCCTGGATTCTTGGCTGCTAATGAAGCCCAAGAATTAATTTGAAGAATGAATGAATGAAGGCTTTTCCCCATCACTGTACACACCTCAGACATCACTGTGAGACGTTCCCTGCCACATCTGAAGGACTTCTTACAGCAGCTGTGCTAAAGCTATGTGGCATCACTGGCCCCTCAAATCCAGATCTCCCAGTCCCCCTATGTCTTGTGCCAGCTTTTTCCTTTGAAGGTTACAGGCTTGAGCTGGGTTTCCTGCTGCTCCAAGCGAGAAATGCCATCTCCCTGGTGGAAGCTTGTCAGCACAAGCAATGCCTTGTGTGTCTGCACCACCCAACTCTTCAGCAGGACACACCCAGCGGGCACTCCAGGATGGCTGAAGCAGGATGTGTGGGAGATCCCAGCACTGTTGGCATCTGTGCTTACTGAGTGTGTTCCTTTCCAGGCCCAGAGCTTAGCATGCAGCTTGCAAGCAGAGCTGGAAAAGCTGAGACTGGCTGAACATGCAGCAGCTTCAGACAAGGAGGAGGCCCATCATCTCAAGGTGAGTTTGCTGTGCCATGACAGCAAAAGTCATGTCCAAGGAGGACTGCGGGTGTGATTTGTCATTTCTGAGGACTGGGGAGCAAGGCCCATGGTTACTCTGCAGGAGAGGGCTGAGAGCTCCACCGTGGCTGACGGACAGGAGGGCCACAGCCCTGGAGGCCAAGATCAGTGTGATGCCCTGAGCAAACACTCACAAGCTGGGCTTTTCACACACTGGGAAACCATCCAGTCCCACCCTACGGCATCTCCAGGGAGCCAGAGAGCGCTTTGTGGGGTATCTGTTCTCCCTGTTGAGGTGGGAACTGAGTGTTCCCCTGGCCTGTGGTCACTGAGACAGCTTGATGCAGACCCGAGGTAGCCTGAGGTGTTTCAAAGGGGGGAAGGTCGCCAGGTGGCAAAGGGAGGCTCAGGCTGGTGCCTTCTTTCAACTGCCATGTAGGAAAGACTTGAAAAGGAAAAAAAATTAACAAAGGACCTGGGCCAGGCAGCAACCAGACTACAGGAGCTACTGAAGGTTTCCCAGGACCAACTGGCCAAAGAGAGAGAAATGGTGAAGAAGTTGAAAGGACAGCTTCAGGAAATGGTACTGGTGGTGGCCGTGTCCCTCCCCTTGATGCTGGTGGAGGCTCTGGGGCAGTGTGCAGCAGGCAGGGGTTTAATAGTGGAGGCAAGGTGGTCCTTGCTGCCAGAAACCATTTGGGTGGCTTTTGGGAAACCCTGAGACCACGTGAGATGGTGGTCAAGGTCCTCCCTGCCCCACAGGCAGGACCTGACCTATCTGTGAAATGCTTTGGGCCTTGAGCTGCCATGATAATAAGGGTGAGGCCCAGGTGAGTAACCCACTTCTTTTTTTGTTCTCTAGGGGAAAGAGAACAGTTCAAAGGAAGGGACTTCAGTTTGACGAGTCTTCACCCTGGACCTTACAGTTAACTTACCAAAATGCCTTACACATTCCTAAAAATAAAAATTTATGCTAAATTTACTGTAGATAAAAGATACAAGCCATTAGTGACCCAAAACCTAGTTTTGAAACTTACAAGAAAACATACAAGAAAAATCAAAAAAACCAACCAGTAAACACTACAGTTTGTAAGAAAATCTTCATACTGTTTTGTACAACTCCTCATTTCCTGGGGAGCTGCTGTGGCCACGCCAGGCACATGCTGGGGCTTCACCCTCCTGTTCAGCAGAACCCGCCAATGTGTGAAAGGGAAGACTGTGCTTGTACATCAACCAGTGCAATTACAATTGTATCTTTTTGGGTTTTGTTGTTTTGTTTTTTTTTTTTTTTTGAGTGAAAGGAGTGTGAAAGTAAGACCCACCATGGAAGGATGCCCTCTTGGATGGGTGGCTCTTGGCACATGTATTTCTGGGTGTTGATGCAATTAAAATTACATAGTGAAGAGAGCTTGTCCTTGGTTTATTTTTCTTGGAGGTTTGTTTGTGTTGGGTTTTTTAAGTTTGCAAGCCACTTAGGGCTTTGGGGTCACTGAAGAAGGACTCTGCTTTGGCCAGGAGCATATTCTTTATTCCACCCTTGCTGGCTGTGTCGCAGAAGCCGTCCCCTGGTTTTGATCAGGGGAGCAAAGCAAAGGAGAGAAACTATTCCTTCCCACTGTGTTTTCCCACTGATGGTCCAGGACTGGCCTCCCTGTGTGGGGTTTGGCAGAGGGATTGACGCTTTTGCCATGGCAGTAGGGGCATGGTAGGGACAGGGACCGTTCCTCCTGCTTGCTTTAAACCTTAGTGCTCCCCTGTAATTTGTCCCTGTGGGTGCTGTGTGGTGGTGGTGGTGGCCCTTTGTTACTGTCAGGCTCTCCAGCCCTCTGCTCTCCCTTCTTGTTGCTTTCCTTTTTATTTTTTTCCTTTCTTTTTATTTTTTAATTGTTCTTTTATTGTTCTTTTTTTTCCTTTCTTTTTTATTTTCAAGCTGGTTTCTTAGGAAATGGCAGAGGCCACATGACAGCTTGGTGCCTGTCTCCCCACAAAAAAGTTGCTGAGCCCAGTGCTGATGTCAGCAGGGTTTGAGAGAGGGGAGGAAAAGGCTCCTTGGTCCCTCCAGTGTGTGCAAAGAGCCAAGGCCAGGAAAGAGGATGAGGGGTAGACCTGCTTCCATTTTGTTCCTGGGGAACGCCAGTGTGTGACCAACCCCTCTACTGCACACCAGAGATTCCACAGGACTGGGACATCCTGTCCCTCCCTCAGCACTGTGGCTTTTGGGGCCATGATGAAGGGTGGGGGAAGAACTGTGTGTGTGACTTAGCTGGGACCAGGTAAGAAAAAGGGCTAGGAAAATGGGGAGCTGAGAGCCATCCCTGCCCCCACTGTTATGTGTGTTCCCCCACACCCTGTCCCAGCACAGGTGGCAGAGGGGCTGCTCTCCTAGAGGGACACACATGGGAAGCAGACCTTTACCCCACAGCCAGGATTAGCCTGTGGTTTATCTTCCTGGAATTTGTGGCACATGTAGAGGAACGCATGAATCACGGGCCACTGGTGACCTCAGCCTGTCAGCACTGTCACTTGCCGCAGCCCAGCATTCCTGATCTGTTAGACTGAAGCTCCCCAAAAGTGAGGGAATGCCTGCATTGTATCAGGATTGCACAAAACACCCACCCAACCCACAGGCTGGAGGGAGCTGTTGAGCATGGCAGGGTGGCTGTCACCCCCAGGAGCCACGGGGAGGAAGGGCCCCGCAGCCATAGGTGCCGGGAAGTGACACAGTTCCTTTGGTTTTGCAGTTTTTTGCTTTTGCAACACTTCTTTCCTTTATTGTGAGCTCCTGTGTACAGACAGCAGATACCCAGGCCTGCCCACAGAAGCAGTAACAGACCCCAAAACAGCCAGTGCAGGAAGGGCAGTTGGTGTTCCAAGTGCACCATGGAGCAGGTTGGCTCCAATGAGGCTCCAAAGGCTGCCCCAGAGAAGGTGCAGTGGCCCCAGCCCCAGGACACATGATGCCCTTCTGGCACACAATGCCGAGCTGGCTGTTTTAGGAAGAGAGAGAAAGACTGTTCTTGTGAAGCAAAGCTGAAATAAAATAACTCTTTTTGGAGAAAGACATTTAGCAGGTTTTTTTACACCTGGAATGGTATTATTGCCATTTTTTAAATCCCTTGGCACCTTGATGGAAGGGGAAGGACATCCCCAGGGGCCAGGAGAAAGCCACGCCTTGCCCAAGAGCACATGGAGCTGAGGCCTGGCCAGCCCCTGCCCTCCCCACAGTCGGTGGGATTTTGCCATGTGCCCACTCAGAGTCACCTCCTTTCCTTCAGGAGAGCCACCAGGTTTGGTGCTTGTCAGCCCACAACTCAGAGCAGCCCCAGCACTGCAGGCAGGTACCTTTATTGATAAGGAAGTTGCTCAGCTGGAGTGACTTGGACTAAGAACACTGGCTATTTCTGCTGATTCAGCCATGCCTGGAATTACCTCTCAGCCTGGGTACCTGGGCTTATCAAGGCACAGCTGAAGACACTCAATTTAACCTTCCTTGTAAATTACATTTACACAGCCTGCTGCTTAGGCCTGAGTTACCAGTCTCCATTTCCTGTTCTCAACTTCTCACAGACCAAGTGGACAAAAATGCCTTTTGGGAAACCATTGTCTGCATGTGGACTTTAAAATGTTTGCACTACTTGAGCAAGTCCTGCTGAGCTTGTGTGACTGAGCTGCCTCCCTCACCTGAACTACTTCACCTTTTCCTTCATATACCCCTGTTAGGAAGTGATTTCTCCCACCAGCAACCAGCCAAGTTATAGGAAGCATTCATCATGGTGTCTCTCCCTGCTTGTCTTGCTTTTTCAGAAGGCCTGGGTGATTTGGGAGAAAACTTAAAAAAAACAGTCACAAGAGTTTCATCCCCTCGAAAAGCAGGACAAACAACTCTAAGAAGGGAAGTTTGGCCAGCAAACCTCACAATGCGTATAAGCCCAGAGCACTGCAGCTCTGAGGATTAAGAGTTACTGTTAGCTCTGGAGCACAAAGACCAATACACTTTGGGACTTCTTGTGAGGGTCCTAAAAGCTCTCCAATCAGCTGAAGCTATGGCACCACACCCAGCCAATGCCCAAAGTGTCACCTCTTATCACTCAGTTCTGGGACTAAGGTACTTTGAACCCAAATCCCTGATCCAAGGGCTTTCACATTGTGGGAAATGCTCTCCTGCCTTACAGGTCTGACATCCTTCCTCTTTTGCAATGTCTCCTGCTCAATTTTCTGGCTGAGGAAGGAAATCCCAGGCAGAAGTGACCACAGCATCACCTGGGCTAGATAAAGATGCCTGCAGCCTGGAGGCACCAGCTATCAGCTGGATCTTGGCTAGGAGTTGCCTGTTTGTCAGGCAGCACCACTCCCAGTGTGTCACACTGGTTTCCTTATCTCCACTTGGACTTTGGACAGAGACCAGTACTGCAGACACCTGGGCGAGGAGGAGCTGTTTATGAGGATCATTACACACTTGGGTGAGGCCCCAGTTGACTGAAAGACAGGCTAGAAGCCCCAGCAGAATCCAGGCCAGTTTGCTTTGCTCAGAATCCGGAAGCTGCACTCCAGTGGGTCCTTTTGCATCCAAACCTTGTGCTCCCAGCCCTGTGACCCACCAAGTCAGAGCAGCAGCCTGGCCAGAGAGGGCACATGCGGTGTTAGGTAATGGCCCACTATTGCCCTGGCTCCCAGACACAGCAGCACAGCACTGGCATGCTCTGCCCGGAGTTATGGGGACACTGCAGCTTTCTGTCCCTGCACAGCTGGGAACAGCTCAGGGAGGAAGGGCTATCCTTTGCCCGGGCTCCATGGGCCTGGCCAGAGAAAGCTCCCTAAGTCCTCACAGGGAAGGCAGTGCAGAACAACCAGCACACGGCTGGGCTCCTGCTGATCAGCCTGCAAACAGGGAGATGGCTCCCAGGACGGCCCTCAGCCAATGGGAATTTGGGCCCAAAGCCTAAAGGCAGAGAGAGGTGCTGTTTGGGAGCTGGAGCCTGCAGCAAGCAGGGGGATGCAGAGTAAAAAAGAAAGGAGCACATTGCAGAGACCAAACCTGCTTTCCCCCCACATCCCTCCAGCTTCACCAGCTATTCCTTCCAGCCTGTTTCCCCCCATTCCTGCTCCCAAGAGCAGGGTAGAGCAGTCGCTGCAGAAGGCACATCAGCTCCCTAAGTGTGTATCCATACCCAGCAGTGCCAGCCCCGCTGCAGGAGGGCTGATCCCAAGGCTGGAGAGCAATCAGTCACTGAACCAGGGGAGGGAAAGCCCATTTATTTAGGCTGTTCAAATTTGGCACGCACAGAACATATCACAGTAATGCACTGGAGGCTAAGTGTTTTGTTTTTGTTTTGTTTTTTTTTCTTTTTCTCTACAGACATACAAGAAAACTCTATGCAACTCCCATGTACACATTACACAAAGGAAACAGCTTTAATCAACCACTGATGAAACATGGAAGCTTTTAAGATCTCTGTAGCTGGCACAGGAATGTTCTCTACCCCCCATACAAAAGGCATTTCAGGTCAAACTTTCTAGTAGGTGATATTTCCATGCATTTCTACAGAATTAAAGAAGCTAACAGACAAAAAGCCCAGATCAAGCCATATTAGTCAGGCTGATTGGTTCTACTAAGTTAAATCAATAGTAAATATGGACAAATGGACCAAATGACCAAAGACTGGGGCTGAAAATATAATTTTTTCAAGTTGTGGTTCCTTTTCATTTTACTACCCATAACTGGAGAGCTCTGATATAAGAATCTGCGTTTAGAAAAGCCTCAGAAGCATCTGATCCACTAGTAAGTGTATATTAGAGAAAGGTAGTTCTAAATTAAACTGTGTCAACAGAAAAAGCAATTTCTACAGAATCACTCAGGAGGAAAGAAACCTCAAGACACTTCATAACAAGACTGAACCTACAGAACAAGTGAACCTTTAAATATTATTACTGCACTGTGAGTTTACAATAGAGTGGATTAGGACTATTTCTCCAGAAAAAGTGTCTGGTTTATGTCTAGCTTCATAATTAGGCTTTTTTAGTACAGCTCTGCATTTGCAAGCACTAAGAATTTAACCCAGTTCTGGTGCTAACAGGTTGCTTTAGCTGAAATTAAACTACAGGTTTTAAGTTTTGTCTTAAATGGTTACAGGGAAAAGTTTTTGAATTTTGCTTGTAACTATTTAGAAAAGCAAGAACAGGAAACAGATCGTTCTCACCTCTCCACCTTTCATGATACACTGCTCAAATTTTTGGAGACCTTTAGTGTTAATCCATTGGGGACAGTACTGGGCTGGACAACCAATGCAAGTATTAATACACCAAGATAAATCCTTAATTTGATTTATTTAGGGTCATTTGTACATACGAGCTACATCTCCAAAATCTACTTTATTCTACAAGACAGCTTCCCTACTGTTAGTGAAACCCTTGCCTAGAATGTTTGCTTTATATAACTGATCTATTAAAACATGGAATGCTTGTAGAGTTGTGGCACTGTATGACATCTACACAGGACTTCCTTCAAAAGCTACGACTAGGGAGCCTCCTAGCTTCTCAGCAATGCAAGCTCGGTTCAGGTCTTCTGGCCCATTTGCTTGGCATTCATGCTTTATGCCTAAAAAAAGAGGCAAAACACTCAGTAATGCAGTATTTCAACATTCTGGTAAGCAATCAAAGAAACATACCTGGCAGTAATATTAGAAGAAGCAATCCAGTCACTCAAGCAGACAAGTCCTGCCTTAGCTTAGGGAATTTGACGGTTTTTCCCTGATACGTTCCAGGAGACATCTGGCTGCACACCAAATGTCACTGAAGGGACATGTAGGGAGAAATCTGTCACTAGCCTTAGTGCTCAGACTGTTGGCCTTTCATGGCAGGCTCTTAGAGCGAATCTCTCATTTCTTGTGCTGCCGTGGATACAGCAGGGGAGGGAGCTCCAGGCAAGCACATGGAGAGGGCTCACTCAGCTCCCACTGGCTCTACAGAGGTGGCTGAAAGCATCACACTGCGAACCTGAGAGACAGAGACTGAGAGCCGGGCTACGCAATCAACAGTGCTTTCTTTTCCTTTTTAAGACTGGAGAGTGCAACCCATATCTGCCTTATATGATGAAGAGCAGAATTTCCTTGGGATTTCTTTTTCTCAACTTTCACATGTGCAGCACACAACATTCTCCCATGGCAGTTCCAGTCCCACGACAAGCCATCCTGTGAAGGCTGGCAATGCTGCACAAACATCTTTTCAGTCTTGCACAGTGCAAGATCTTGGCCCAGTGCAGCCTGAGGAGCTGAAGAGTGCTACCTGGTTATCAGCCAGACTGGCTTACTACAGCATAGTAAGTTTATGAGACTGCATTTTAACAGACACAGGGATGAAAGTGCTCTGCCACTGAGGCAGCTCTGCAAAAAATCCAGTGTTGCATTATAAATCTTATGTTTTCTAGCCTGTATGGTGCAGATGTGCTGCTCCATACAGTCCATCACACATTGCAAAACCTGCTCTTGTCCTGAGCACTGTCCTAGTGCCTCTGAAATTTTGTCAGATAATGTAAATTTGAGCCAGAGCTCATTTTAGCTCTGTCACATGACACTTCACTTCTCACTAGTACCTCAAAAAAACAACAAAAAAACCCCCAAAACCTAAACTAATTAAGCCTTGCTGTGTACGCCAGGGACACACCAGAGTTAGGAGCACTAGCTGTATTACATACCTTGAAACTTCTTTTTGATTGCATCCTTGGAGCTTGCGTAGATCATCTTACTTTTGAGAGGTGCTTGTTCTGGTGCCCTAGTGGGAGACACCACAGAGAATAAAATTAGTGACACTGATTATTCAGCCCAGACAAAAGCAGTATCCTACCCACGATGGACAAATGGAACATCTCCAGAATATAGGCATCAAGCTGCCCAGCTCACTTTAAGCCTGCCATTTTCCCAGCCTGGGCAATACAAACACTCAGAGACCTCACCCACAGAGCCTGGACTGCATGTTGGGAATAAGAGAGTTGGAAAAGTGGCTTACCACAAGAAAAACATCAGCTCTTCTTTTTTGGATTCCTTGGTCTCGAAGCTTGCATCATACAAGGCATAGCGGCAATCCTTCTCAGGAAGCATCTGCACAAAGTGCTTAAAAGGGTCGGTGACTGTCACTCCGACATCCCCCACCAGAATCTCCTTGCCTTCCTCCACAATAATGCACTTTTTGTCTGGACTGAGGCAGAAGATGACAGCCTTCTTCCTCTTCTTGATTTCCTCTGGCGTGGAGCATTTCCGCACTTTCATGTCGTAGAAGATACGGCACACCTCATCGGCCACTTGTACTCCAGAGGCCTGCAAAGAACACAGCAAACACCTTCAGGCCTTCCACCCCTCATTTTCCTAGCTACATTATGGCTCTGCCTTAAATCCAAAGCTAGAAGACAACAGATTCTTGCAATAGTCACTTGTGGCATGAGAGTCTTGTCAGTAAAGGCTGCAGACCCTCTTTTCCAAAGCCAAGGAAAGAATCTGGAGTCTTGCTGCTGCCCACAGCCAGCTGCCAAACCAAAAACTATTCCAAAGAGGGCACAATCCCACTCTACACCAGAATATTGCTTTGGGGGAGTTTTACAGGCATGCCAACCCCTTGTTCTCTGAGATTCAGCTGTGGCAGATCCTTTGGCACTACAGCAGCTTAATTTTCTTCCCTGTTTCAGGCTGGCTGGACAAGCCCACAAGGATCTTCTGTTCAAAGTTTCCCAGCCATTTCCAGCATGCTTGCTAGCAGCTTTAGGAACAGAGGTAAAACTGGCCAAATTCTGTACTTGTCACATGGACTTAGCTTAGAGATCAAGGGAAATGTAGTGGGGTACTGGGATTGCAGTGGTAGTTTTTAGCTGAACTAACCAACTTTGGGAAGTTGCTCTGAGTTCAGTATTTCAAACAGAGAACTTTCAAGTCTTAACAGTAAAAATCCCTACTTCTCAGCACCTAGTCCAGCAGTTCTTAAAACAAGCTCGACCCTTCTCAACATTTCTCCCTCACCTTGGAGTCAGCTGGGAAATTGTAGTGAGTGGTATCGTATTCCCTTGTGTAAACTGGAACAAGAGGTGCACACGCAGCATTATCAACCTGATGTTAAAGGCAGCTGCATAGAATAAAGAGGACAAGACCTAGCAAGAATGACAAAAGGCTGAACTGCATTTTCAGTCTGATGCTTTCCTGAGAAAGAGACAGAAAAAAAAAGTGGGAAGTAGAAGCATTTCCATTTGAGTTTTGTTCTCACCAAGTTGGAGAGTTTAAAAGCAGCTGTGCAAGAGTGAATACTGCAAATGTGGGAAGCCAGCAAGCACTGCTGGAAGGACATCATGGGCAGAGCAGTAAGGACCAAACTGAAGCCAGTCCAACATTGAACAACTCTATCTGTTCAAAATGCTACACACAATATAAACAATGAGATTCCTTTGGAATCCTGCTTCCTCCCTCACTGCTTTTTTGTCTTCCAAATTCAAATGACATTACTCATATCCATCTATCAGAAGGAAAACTGCCTTCCTCCCTCTGTGTAAACCATGACACGTCACTGCTACGAGCACAGTCAGCAGTACTAGCAGTCAGGTACAGCAGCAGGTGAGATACACAACTGAAAAAGGCTAAAGGCCGTTCTTCATTTTTTTAAACTTATCTTCAGCCCTAAAATGTGAGCTCAAGGGACCTTTTTTTGGATTTTGAAGAAACAGCAGAGTTCAGCTGAAAAACCAGGGGGACAGAGGTGCAGGGGAACTGCTCAGTGCTCAGGTTGTCCTCGAGAGATAGTTATGGACTGGACACTGACTTTAATGTGTGAGGCTTTTTTAAAGCCTTGAGCAGTGCCTACCACAGAGGACCTCAGATAATCCCAGATTTTCCTCTTTCTACCAACATCCCTCCTCCTGTAACTCTGGATGGCTGGCATAGCACTGCTAACCCAGCGAAGAAAGGTGGCACAGCTGGCAGAATCTATTACCATGGAGTTTGGTATCTAGAGCTCCCAAGTGCTGGTCGTGGAAAACCAGGGCAATCTCATACATCAGCAACCTGAGACAGCTTTTCTTTAGGGTGGAGAACAGTGCTTTTACCTAAATACAAGGGGATCTCCCTCAAGATTTACAATGCATGGTCAGTCTGTAAGTGGTAATCTATGCAGAACTGCTTGCACTTACTTTGGGACAAGAGAACAGCAATTCAGACACTGTGCCTCAGCTGTGTGGCAGGCAGCCATCCTTCTGCATATCACCAAGAAGGAAAGTACATGGAGAAACCCTATTTCAGGATAAAAATCAAGCAACAGTGCATGGACTCAAAGTGACTCATTCCTGTGCCACCTCTTCCATCTAGAGACACTGTACTTTGTCAAGAGAGTGACTGAGAGCTAATGAGGAATAAAGGTCTTTCTCCTCTTGTCCCTGTGTTTGTGTGGGCTAGAGCCTCTTTGGGAAGACTAAATAACACAAAGTTAACCTAATAAAGCAAACAGTGCAGCAACTAGAGCTATTTTATCATTCACTAAGGACAAATCCACAGTGAATTCAAGAGAAGCCTTTTCCTCCCTGAGGTTTATTTTCTTACTAATCATACCTGAGTAGCTGGCAACGGGTGGCAAGACTCAGGTTTTAGTCATAAACCCCCTCAAGATTCTTAGAGAATGCACAGAAAGTCTGAACTGGCATGGAAACAAGGCTATTTATCACGGAAAAGCAGTACATGTCACCTACTTCTACCTTCGTCAATTCTTGAGCTTTGCTTGAACACTGCAACAAGTAATTCCCTTGCACCAAGTCATGTTAACTTTGAAAGCAGCGGTTAATGCTCAGCTTAGAGCCAGAAGCAGCAACAATAGAGCTGCAGGCTGATGCAAACTGTGCAGCCATGTGCATTTGCTTGTGCTACCACACAGCCAGAAACACGTCTCCAAGTCAGGAGACAAGTTGCTTCTTTAAAAAGAATCTGAGCACTGCTGGCAAGTCAGTTCAGATTCCAAAAATGTTGAAAGTATTTAGTCAGAAAACTCAAAATTCACTGTAAAACTTCAGCTGATAACTGGGACTGACCAGAAGATGAAGAGACAATAGTGACAACTGGAATTTTTAGCTTTCCAAAGCAAAAGGCTGTTAGTAGCTGGTGCTACTCCTTTTCACAGCTGCTGTACAACCCCTGGATTCATCACACAAATTGAAATTAGCAGCCATTGTGTTGCCAGGGACAATGCAGATTTGTTCTATCTGAGAACACCCTATAGCTGTGTTACAGTATGGGCTAGTATGGGCTGGGATGAGACAGTGCAACAAGCCAATTCCCTCTGAAAAGAAGATCTACTATCATAACTGTAGGGCTCCCTCTTCAACCCTGGGCCTGTACCAGCCACAAATGGCTTCACAAACATACTTAAAAAGGAAAAAACTCAAACCCCAGGCAGCTTTTGTTTTAAGGTAGTTGCAACCATTCTGTGACGAACAGCAACAGGATGAGTGCTAAGAGCACTGGAAAAAGGAGAAATTCCAGGCTCTAAATACATGTCCTCAAGCGACATTTTAACCTCATCTCTGCTGCCTTGTCCAGAAGAAGAACTGGTGAGAAGCCTCCACCCTCCCAGTAATGACAGAGTAAACACTTCTTAGTCTAGATTTTCCCTCTTTGGCCAGATATGGCTCTGCTCAGAGGATTCAATACAGCTCATTCGTTATTATTTTGTGCATTGTGGCTTGAACGCTGTAGAGCTCCAGCAGCCAGCCTGGTCCTGTTCGTTTTCCAGGACGGAAGCAGTTACCCAGCTCTGGACTGGCACATGGGAGTTGGTTCAGTGAGCAGAACATACCGCAGGCACTTGTGGGATCCATGATCATCAGCCAGCTAGTGACTTTTCACTGTAGGGGACAGACCCTAAACTGCAACAAGGCAGCAGCAAGCAGGCAAGCCACCTAATTCCCAGATGGGAAAATGATGCCAGGACAGCACATTCAGGGAGACATTCAGGAAAGAAGAGACAGAACAAGTTTCTCTGAGGCAGTCAGCACAACTGAGTTGTCCCCCAGCACCTCCATGCAGCTGCTGCAGACACAGCACGTGTGTGCTGTGGCGCTCATACATTATCCTGTGGCACTTATGGCAGTATCCCCACTGGATCTCACACAGCCTGCTGCAGGCACCTGAGGCAGGGACTGCATTCACTGCCTTGTCAGCAGGCACTGCAGGAACACAGAGGCTCTTGTTCACTGAGCCTCGCTCCTGCCTGAAGTGCAAAGCTCTGCAGAAGTCTTGGGAGAGCACAATGCCCCCCCCTCCACCAGGCAGCCCAAATGCAAAGAGGGAGCCTTCTGTCCATCAGGCTTCCAACTGCAGGAACCAGACCCAGCTGCCTCCAATAAGAGTTCCCAACATTTTGCCTCCATTGCCAAGTAGCTGAACTGAAATTTAATCTAAATTGGGGAAGACTGAAGAATAATCCAAAGCTTTCTCAAGAAAATTCCCCACATCCAGAAAAGCCATTTCAGGAGTGAGAGACATCTGATAAACTGGATTTGTAGCAAGGCTGCACTCAAACACAACTTTGACACAATGAAATTCAACTTCTTTTTTGTTAGGAAGTGCTGTGAGCACCAGTATTTTTCTTGAATACTTAAAATATTTTACCTAAGAAGAGTCTTTGTTTTCCTCAACTGTAAGACAGCTAAAAAGACCTTAAACTAATGACTCAGTTTGCCTCAAGACAAGTTTGAAGGAATAAATTTAAGGGGTTTAAGTCTTGAGAATTTCAGACTGTTGGTTCTCCCTTCTGTGATTAGAGCCCATGAACTCTCCATAGTGGTGCCTGGGCATGCATTATCTCCAGAGACATTTCAAGATGCAGCTCTTGACTTGTTTTGTCAGGGAACCACGCATAAACATTGTACACACCAGGGTGAACTATCCACAGCTACTCAAGTGGAAACTTTTGCTTATTGGAAAAGCATCACCAATTTTTTTCCAGAATCTGACACCAAGAATATATTAAAGCACGCCTTGTTTAATTGCAAGGGCAGATTTGAGAAGACTGTGCTCCCATGTTTGCTGGTCACATTACAGGCATGTATTTGGTTCTTAATTTCTTCAGCAAACCCTGTTTCCCCAATGCCTGGCCTACCCTCCCTCCTATCTACCTCTGAAATTCCCTGCCACTGGATTTTTTAGCTTTCTTTTAGCTGCCTGGGGAGCCATGTGGCATTTCTCTCTGACTCACTAATGTGTCACAGTACATCTCTGCAATAAGTACTTTTCCAACTAAACCTATTTCCACCCAATTGGTCCAGGACAGCAGCCTTCAGGGCCAGAGCTGCCCCTTGCACTGCCACACACAGGAATGTCCTGGGCCATCACCAGCAACCTGAGGAGAAAACTAAGCCAAGGTAGTTGTGGAAGCACTTAGCAGAAAGGGAGCATAACAGCCTGGCTGAAAGAAAGTTTTGCCAAATCAGGCCTCTGGAAAGGTGTCACCTAAGGCTGCCCAAGCCAACTGAAAATGTAGGTGGTCAAAACCATAAAGATATTAAATACTGCTTGGCTTTTAATCTGTTATTTGAGCACTCAAGAAAACACATCTGATGTTGACATCCCCACTTCACTGAGCAGGAAAGGCAGCAATGCAAGGAGGAAATTCAAGGAGCAGCTGCTTTTACTTCATCCCAGAGACCAGCAACAGTGTGGGAACACCACTGACTTCAGGAGTCTGGAAAAGCCCACATTCCGTGCTTACCTATAGCTGGGCAGAGAGACACCTCCATTTACAGGGGACAGCCTGTACAACTGAAAGGCCAAGGTTTCAACTCGGAAACAGAGGAACAGACAGGAAACAGAACTAACAGCCTTTTACTGCTGTTGTATAAGAGGCCATTATTTGCACACCATAAATCAGCAAGAAGTAGAGTCATCTGCGTATCACTTTAGAAAGTGATATGCAGCCACTTACCAGCTAGACTCAAGTTTTTATTTTGCATTATTTTGTCTCTTTTGGCAGGGGGAAGGAATCAAAACTCAGCTTTTATTTTTCCCACCCCCAACAAGAAGAAAGGTTATTGGCAAGACAAGGAGAAATAAGTAGAAAAGCAATTATTTAAAAAAAAACAAAAACAAACTATCTTTCAAATTCCTGAAGGTCATTTCTTCAGCTTTTAGCCAAAGAGGAAATTATCGTCTTCTCTGAGCCACCACGAAGTTCACTCCTGATTTAATTATCGAGGTAGTCAGAACAAGCAATACCCACAAAAGGCAATCCCAGCAACAGTACTGAAAAACAGGAACTGCAGTGGCCAGTAGTAGCAGGGCAGAAGTTTTGAGCAGCACCCATTCCTGTGTTGAAATGTAAGTTTTTAAGGTAATGCAGGTGGAAGCTGGTGTGTAACAGTACTCTTGCAGAAAATCAAAGCTTCTTGGACATTCAGCACACAAATCAGCTGTTATGAGCCTAAATACCTGTAGGAATTTCCTTGTGGCCCTCCAGGCACGCACTAAAGCTTAAATGTCACCCTCACAACCAGGCTTTGAAGGCCAGCTCTGGGCATCCCTGATACTTGTTACTGAGAGATTCTCCTCTCCTGAGGAGATTGCTGTGAATACTGAACAACCAGGTGAGGGAAAAGGCTGAGAACAGCTCCACAAGCAAGTCCTGGTTGTATTCAGGCTCTCTCACATGGGATTGCTTAGGTCAGCCCTTGCAGCCAGCAGAAGCCTCTTGATAGTGATTTTGACAAGGCGAGCAGGAACATGCCAGACACCAACAGCACCAATTGTCATGAGGTTGTTACCTTGTATATGAGGCATATGTACCTTGTAATTACACAGACCTGGAAAGAGCACTGACTAACAACCAAGAAAAATAATTTGCACAGTCTTCCAAAGACCTTGGACTCATTTAATCCAGTAGCAAAGAAACGGAACATTGTGGCAAGACACAAAAGGTTAAAATCCAAGCTCTTTTGATACCAAAACATGCCCTCCTGCTGGCACTACTGTACTTTGTCAGAAGGCCTCCACTCTGCCCAAAACCAAGTTCATTTGTAGCCTCTCAAAAAAGCCAACCTAAATCCTGTTGCAAAAAGGAGATCACTATGAGAAACAGTAGTTTTGACTGACTTTGGAATTCCCTGGTTCCAAAGCAAGATGAAGCCTGACACACTGAGTAGTTACACTTAACTAGGTTTGCATACTGCAGAGGTGGTAGCTGGCTTGTTGAGACAAGCCTCTTTCAAACAAGAGCTCCGAGTCTCATCAGACTTTTTAGAAGCTTCATCTGCAACCTCCATAAGCTCTGCTCCACACTGCAGACCAGCCATAGATGCTCCAGCTGGGGTGTTAGGGAAAGCAGGGACATTAGTAGTACATCCTGCCTGCCAGCCCTACTGACCAAAAATTCATTTCCTAGATATACCACATGTTCAATGAACTACTGTAAATACCAAGGGAAGGCCTCAATATTTAACAGCTCTAATACAGGTAAATAACCCAGGCAAGTGTGTGTTGCTGGACAAGTGCTTATGCATGACTCAAGCAAAAACAGGGCAGCAGTTAAAACTGCAGGAGCTAAAAATTGAGCAAATTTGCCAACCTCCATCTCCCGGGTTAAACGGGGATGCAAACTCTGAGCATGGGCAAAGCAAACAGAATGAGCCACCATGAAACCGAACAAGCGTTTGGTCTATTCTGCCCCATTTATGCAAGGAGAGCCCTGACACTTTTTTTTGAAAGCCAGGAAACACAAGCAAGTCAGTGCGGATGCTTAATACTTTTTTGTTTCTTTGTTCCAGCGTTATGCCTTGGATAAATGTTTTCAGCACTGTGCGGAGAAGCAAAATAGAAAAAAACCCCAAGTCCTTGCAGCAACTACCTGAAAATTTCAGCCTCCTCGAGCGGCCACTGCGACACCCTTTTTTTTTACGATCAGCGATTCCCCTCCACGGGTTCCGCTTCCCCCTTTTGTCCGCCACCAGCGCTGCGGGCTCCGGCCGGGACTGCGTCGGCCCCGGCTGCCCGCGGAGCCGCCGCCGGTTTCTAGGCCAGGCCCGAACCCCTGGGCCGTGGGAAGATGGCTCCTGCCGGGACGAGGCGGCGGCCGCGCTTCCTCCCAAGCAGGACACCCCCGGCCTCGGGGAAAGGGCGGGCTCCCTCCAACACCGCCCGGTGCCTCCCTGCGAGGCTGCGACCCCCTCCCACTCAGCCTCTCGTGGGGAGCGGCGGGGGCGCCGCCTCGCCGTCCCCTCCCGGCCGCGCCCTGCGGCG
>VXAX01007914.1:117899-134297 GCA_013399835.1 Leptocoma aspasia
GTTGTCCTCGGAACAAAGGCGGCCCTGAGAAAACGCTGCTGCCGAGGCCGGGGCGCTCGGAGAAATTGCTGTTCCGTGTTCGTGGCAGTCCTACTCGCCCTGACGAACATACTCATTTCTTAATGTTTCTGGCCAGCGAGACTCGGGCTGCTTGTAATCAAAGTACAAAGGCATCTGCTGATGGTACAAAATGTATAGTTAGGTTTTTATCACCGAATCCTGACTGCAGTGATGTTCCCGGCTTGAGTCGATGAGCAAAACGCCCCCAGCATCAAAAGCTTAATTGTTGAGTCTGTGCCTTCCTGTAAGCAGGAAACAAAAACAAGGCTCGATGGCGGCCTTTTCAGGGCTGTGGAATGAGGAAACAATACTTCATTACAACTAATGAAGCTTCACTATTAAAAGTGTGAGCAATGCTTGCACACCTTACAGTTTTCATCCATATTGTTGTTCTAGTTAAAGTTAATTTTTATTTGATTTTCCCCCTCTTTGGAGGGTATCCCAGTAGATGCTCTTTGTAGATGTGTTTAGTCCTGTTCACATGAGAGAGAAGTTGCTGAAAGACCCCATGCTTAGGATGTTTGCATTGAAAAAACCATCCTGTTTCATTAGGCTCTTGTGCTGGTTGACTTAGTCCTGCCAGGGGTTCCTTTTTGCAAAAGCTCTTGCATCAGATTTGTAATGAAACTAGCAAAAGACCTACCAACACGACTCAGACTTTAATTGGCCTGAGTGGATGGTTCTTCCCTAGGCCCCTTTCTGATAGATTTAATCAAGGAATGCTTAAATTTGACCCCAAATTTTTACTTACTTTGGAAGTATTAACAAAAAATGAATAAGGATGTGTTTTGATTTTTTTTCCCTTTTGAAACCTAGTTCTAAAACAAGTCAGATAAAGTGCCTGTGTAGAAAGGAGAGCTTCAGTCCTGTAAGTTTCTCTGGACAACTTCTGGTCCTGGCTCCCTGGTGTGATTGTGGCTTGGAGAGGAAATCAGGGCAGTGGTGATCAGCGCCGTGTGGCAGTGCCACAGCAGACCTCCATCTCCAGTGGCGCGTTGCAGAAACCTGAGGCAGCTGTGCTTTCTAGTCATAATAGATGTGGGTAATTTGTCTGTTACTGGTTCAGGCTTGCTCTTCATAGATGGGTTTCACTCTGACAGGGGTACAGTAGTGAGACATCCTGGAGAGGAGGGGAGGAGATGGTGCAAGGCCATGAGAACAGGGCTGCGGCTATTTAATGCTTTTTACTTATAAGGGCAAAAGAGGTGGAACTGGCCTTTTGGCTCAGTCTGTTCCGAGAGGTGGTTTTGGAAATGTTGCAGTAGGTTGAGAAAGTATCTAACTGGTTATAGGAAATCCAGCAGGGACAAGAACTGCTTCACCAGCAGAGTAAGAGAAAACTCACTTTTTCCTGCCTCATGAGAAAGATGTGCCTGCTCTGGGAAGGGTACTCACTCAGCAACAGCCACAATGGCCTTTTGAAATGTTTCATTCCCCAAAAGACAAAACAGCATAGCCCAGTGAGGCTGAACAATGCAGATGTGGTGCTTTGAGGCAGGATCTGGGCACCAAAATACACAGACAAGTGTGTGGCTATGGTGGTACCTTAGCACAGGGCTCCACAGCCCCTGCACTGCTGTTCCAGCACGGGCACTGGGAGCTCCAGCCCTGCCCCAGAGCTGCCTGCTGGGGATTAACAGTGTGTATGGTACGGTTGGGAACCCCTGCTGCATGCCAATCTTGTGCTGCTGGTTGTGTAGGGAAAGGTAGCCTGCTTCTCCAGCCCTGTGCTGCTCCTTGACCTGACAGCCCCTCTCCTCACGTGCCTTAAGCTTCACCCCGACCCTTTGTAATGCTGGGGTTCCCTCAGCCTGGGCTTGCAGCAGGGTCCTGTCAAAGCTGTTCTGTAGCTCTTTGCCTTGGTGCCTGAACCCATGGGGAGCTCCCTGGTTTCGGAAGGGCAGGAGGAAATTTTGTTTCTATTTCTGAGTTCCCTCTCTATCAGTACCAGCCTTTGGAAGGGACAAGGACCTGGGCAGAGGTGAGGAAGTTACTGCCACTCTGACACCAACACCTCTGGCTTAGTATGTTGCACACCCTGTTACACCCTCTGGTGTGTGGTGAGCGAGGCTAAAGCCTTCTTGGGGTGAGACCCCTTTGACCGCAGCCTCTCAGTGCAATATGAGGCTGTCACAATGACAGATGTGAATGCTGTCAATTGCATTGTGGAGAAGAAGGGGTTTTTTGCTAGCTCTTCTGCTTTTCAACACTGAACCAGCTTTGCCGTTTTTTTCTGTTGTGTTAGTGCTATAAATAACCTAGGCTGGAAGCTCAGGCTGTACATTTGGATGAACTATCATGAAAGGTGAATCTCCCTACCACTCTTAAGGCAAAGGGTATTTGCAATCAGCCTGAAACGTCCCCCCCCGCCACACACTGCCCCCCAAAAAATCCATCCCTCAGCCAGGGGGGCCCTGAGAGATTCTAGCAATCCTGTAGCTGGTGGTGACCACTATGGCTCCAGTCAGAAACACCAGTGTGAACTGCAGCAGGCAAATGTCTGCCCAATGAAGGATCATTTCAAAATCCAGCATGGTCAATATAAAAAGTCACCAGTGGTCTCCATTTTTGAATGACACTGTACATCAACAAAAGCTTGAGATAAATACATCCACTTCACTGACTTTGTAGCTTTTGAGATGGTGACTACTTGCTTATTTTATATGCCTCAGCTATTTGAACTCCCCCTCCCGTCCTCCAAGCTAATGACTCATTTCCTCCTCTAAAACCTTCCTTTTTTAGCCTTTCGCTCTGAAGTATTTGGTGTCTGTTTTGAGCTGCATGCTCCATGCCTTACTTAGGCAAACTCCTACATCAAAGCCCTGCAAGCCATGGTTTTGTACCATGGAAATCGTTTGTTTTCCCTGGTAGTTTCAGTCCTGAGGGGCAGCCTTGGCTACTGACTATGCTCGTCGGCAAATTGCTGCTTTGCTGTTAGAAATCGNCCGCAGGTGAGCTGAGGCTGCCGCTGTTTATGCTGCTAATTGCTGTTGTCTCCCTCTTAGCCCCGCTTTCTCCATCTGCCAGCATCCGCCTGCCGTCTTTTCACCCACTTTTGCCCTGATTTCGCAGTTGGAGCAGGGATCACAGAGGCTCCTGTTTGGCTGAACAACCACAGAGCACCCACCCCCTGACTCTCTATGCTGTCTGATGCAAGCAAAGGAACAGGCAGTGTCCCCTTGTGCACGGTGGTGACCCAGAGTTTTGGTCGTGGCTGATGGATGCTTCTGTAACAACACTAGCTGAGTGTGCCTTTTTCTCAGGGCTTGTGGAATATTGGCTCTGTGGTCTTGGCATTGCAAGGATCAGCAAAGATAATTTTAGACAGGAACAGAAAGTCTCTGTAAACCCTACAGTCATAGCTATTTCACTGGCAGAAAAAAAACCCACGAGGAGCCCATGGCTGTGCATTGTTGAAACATTCTGCTTAGCAGGTGCACTGGAGGAAAAATTTAAAGGGAAAGGGGAATTTTGGGACAGGAGAATCTAGAGGTGATTTCTGGAAACTGCTGTGATGCTCCATCCCTTTTCTGAGGAGGTGGTGCAGCAGACAGGATGCAGGAACCAGATCCTGGTATTTGGTCCAAAGCCCTATCCTAGTCCGTGGCATGAGTTTGGACAAGCTGCTTTTCCCCTTTGCATTAGTTTCATGTTTTTGAAGTGTTAACCTTGTTCCTGCTTTTTCTGTATTGCAATTTGAGATTTAGTGCAGATCAGAGCTAGATGTTGCTTATCAATACTTGCTATTTTTACAGTAATGAAAAGGCTGTTCTTAAATTGCTACAGATGAATGCCAGAACTCGTATTCACTTTAATTTGCTATCAACTTCCACAATTGCTGCAGGTTGCAATCCTTCTGACTTCCACATGGTAAAAACTGCAGGCTATAAGCAATCAGACTAAAATTTGACCCTGCTTGCTGCTGTTAAACTGAGTGAATTTTATCAGCCTCATCAGAACTGGTCTGGATTGAATGGGATGGGGAAGTTAGCTCAGTGCTTCATTACCCCCAGAGCATTTTCTCCACTAGAAAGACAAAGGAGGAAATAACACAAGAAGGCAGTTCAGCAGTGAACAGCTTCATGTTAATTTAAGTAAGCAAGAAAGTCATCAAGCTACTCTCCTACCTGACTTTTTTTTTCCCCTTTGATTTTGTTGCCACTAAAGCCTGTCTGAAATACTTTTTGTGTTTCCCTTGCATACACGGGAATTGGATCTTAAATCCCTGTCAGTCTGAGAAGGGAGGCTCGTGTTGAGTACAGTGAGGCCTTGAACCAGTGGATAAAGCTTTAAGCAACATCTCTGCCTGGATTACCCGAATGCTTTGCAGTGTTCCCTGTGATTGTGCTCCAGAGCTTTTGCTGTGAGACAGGGCTGTGTGTGCAGCCCCTTTTATAGAGGGGGAGGGCTGAGTCCAGAGAGGCTGCACAGCTCTCACAGCCTCGGGCAGGAAATTTGTGGTGAGTGTGATGAATTTCTTCGCTGCCTTTACAGGGTAACACCCGATCCTTCAGGCCATCTCTGCTCTGCGCATGTAAGAAGATAGTGCTGCTACACTGAATGCGGCACGACTGCAGGAATTTCTTGGAGAATAAGCATTTGTGGGTTATGTGGGCTTTGTTCCAGGTGTGGAGGTGGTTGCTGCTGATGCCATTAGTAATTACTATCTGCAATGCCATTAATAATTATTTTATTTCCTGAATTAGTGAACCCCCCTCCTCACACTCTGTAACCCAGACAGAAGGTTGTTGTAGCAGTTTAGTTTTCTTATGACAGGGTTTGTGCTCAGCTGCATCAGAATAATGAAACCTTTTGGAGGTGTGTTGCCCATGCAGGATGGCCCCTTGTTTTGGCTTGGGAGCTACAGGCCTGTCTGTGTTTGTCACTGCTGTGGCCACTTATTGAACCTGTCTGGGTTTGGCTCTCTGGAATGGGGGGAGCTTGGCTCTTGTTAAAATTGGGAGTTCATTTTATGGAGGGATTCTGTAAGATTAGATGGGAGGTGAATTAGCCCTACCCCATGTATAGGGCAAGGTGATGTATAGGCATAGACTGGAAAATCCCCACCCTTAATCTGCTTACTGTCTAACAATAATAATGAAAAAGGAAGCAGTAAGACATATTAGCATGATGGATGTTCATCAACAGCAGCCCTATAGCTGTGGAGGATTTGCTAGAGGGTAGTGAAAGGCCCTTCAAAACTGTCAAAAGATAATTAAGTAGCATTGACTATGATTGCTGGGGAGTGTTCGGAGAATTTAGGGTGGAGGCCTGAGTTGCAGAGGTGGGTATGGAGAGGTAAGCACTCATTTCCCAACAACAGCCATGGCTACTGTGACGCTGGAGAGGAGCCACAGCACTGGCAGTGCCTATGGAGCACAACTGGGATGGGCTGCTAGACAAATCTGCCCACAGCCTGGGTCTGGATGGGTCTGAGTGCTATGGGAACTGGCTGTGCCAGCAGTGATATGGGTGGTGCTGGGGAGGGCAAGCATATCAGTTTTTTTGCCTTCCAGTACATCAGGTAGTCTCAAAAAGGGCTTTGCTTTCCTGGTGAACCTGAGTCTCACACATGGATAGATAACACTCATACCACTACTGCCACTTGGGCTGTGCCAGGTGAGGTGGAGGAGTAGAAGGACATTGCAGAGAGACACACTGGGAAAGAAGAAGGTCTTGCTGTGTTTCCTGCGAGTGTGAAGTGGATGGCAATCTCTGACAGTTTCCTTTACCTCTCTCCTATCTGTGTTGTGGGCTTGCCAGATGTGGACAGATTATGAATGGAGTCAAGAGTGGCTTGATAGCTGTATCTCTGCTCTAGCTGTATTTACAGCTGTGGGTTGACAGCTGGGTCATGGTGAGCTATATATACCTCCTGTGGTTGGTCTTGTCCAGGGAAGTGGCTGTGGGAAGTCTTCACTGAAAAACAGGGTAGTGTGAGTGGAGCATTCCTTTCCCACCACCCTCTTTAGATCTTTCTGTGTGCCTGAATCTGTACTGGTGGCCTGTGTTTGGTGTGCTGGCTCTCTTCTGGCACATGGAGTAGAAAGGCTGGCTGGTGTTGGGGCATGGACCAGCTGGGTGAGCCTGTGTATTCCCAGTCTTCAGCAAGCAGCAGTCTCCTGAGCCTTTGCATTGCCTGAGTGCCCAGCTCACATTTCTGGATGGGTGGTCACCCAACAAGCTGCACGTTGGTGCTGGGAAGGAGCATGGTTACAGCAACATTTCTGAAGGGAGTCAGGAAGCACAGCGTGCCTGTTGATGGTGTATGGGCTGAATCTGGCCAGCCAGGGCCAAGTTCTTCCCTGAGCATGCTACCTGTCATCCTTCCCTAGGGCTCTAACACTTCTGCTGGTTCAAGAACACTTGAATGTAACCAAAACACAACTCGCGGCCAGTGTTTCCTCTGCCAGATTGCCCATCACAGGAGTATGATATGCTTCAACAACATACGATGCTTTGCTCTTGCAGTGCTCAAAAAGGTACTCCTGGCTTTCCCTCCAGCTCCATGGGCTTCCAGGCTCATTTCCCCTCGGATCCCGACTGTCTCAGGCCCAGATTCAACATCAGCCGCGCCCCGGCTCAAGGTGGAACTGGCCCTCCAGCTGGGAGATGTCCGGCTGGCAAGGCCGGGCCCTGGGGCAGAGCAAGGCTGTCTCTTCCCTTCTCCCAGCTGTTTGAGGGCAGTGCCCATCGGACGCCGCCGAGCAGAGGGCGGTTGTCCCAGACCACTTGCCTGCTGGTGACTGAAGGCACGGCACCATCTGGTGGCATGAAAGGAATTTGTAAGTCTGTCAGAGAGCAGTCCTCACTTTCTCAGCCAGATGCAAACTAGCAGTTTCCAACTATATTTTGTCACCTTTTTATATTCCCCTCTTTATCCCTCCCCTCTTCTGAGGCTTTGGGTCCCTCTGTGGCTTTGCTCACCTGTCTGATGTTCTTGTTTATCCCCAGCTGCTGTGACTATTTCTTACAGAGACAAAACTTGTCCAGCTCTGGGTCATTCCTGGATTATGGTGCAATTTCTCAGTCTGGGAAAAAGCATTAGAGAGCTGCAGAGGGCACTGCCCAAGGGCAGGTTGCTACGGCCTGAGCTATGACAGCTCTGCTCCCATTAGAGCTGTCCTGGGTCAGATCAGAGGTCTGTCTAGCCTGGTGTCCTCTTCCTGGCAGGAGATACCTGGGGGGGATAGACAAAGGCTGGCAGCAGGAGATCATCTAGATGGTCTGCCAGCCTCCCATGTGCAGGCAGGAATGTCCTGAGTTTAGCATTGTGCCTCTACTTTTGATAACCTTCTGTGGATTTTATCCTTTCTGATTTTGGCTCATCACCACCTGAACCCATGAAGACTCCTGGCATCTGCTACACCTGCTGGAGGTGCAGCTGGGCAGGAGACCTCTGCCTTGGGCTGGGGGTATAAAGAGCTATCTAAGGTCACGTGAGCATCATTCATCTGCATGCTGGGGCTGCAGGGCAGAGCACAAGCCAGAAAGGATTGGTGATACGTCACTGTTGTCTCTCTTTTCCAGGTCTGTTGGAGGCACTAGATATGCCAGGAGTGTCCAGACTGTGAGTCTGCTGATCTTCAGGCAGAGAGGAGTGGTGGCACCCAGCTCAGAACCAGATGTCAAGGTGGGCATTAAGGAGCAAACCTTGTATGTGAGCTGTCTGTGTGAGATGGAGTTTGATTCCTCCAGATCCCCTGAGACCCTAACTGTTTAAGGGCTGCTGGGCACTTGATCGGGATGGTTGCCTAAGAAGACAGTGCTAAAAATCAGGAAGGAAAAAATGGAGGCCTCTTCTTTTGTGAAAATCATGGCAGTCCAAGCTCTTTTTCACCCAAAGTCTGTTGGATTTTGGCTGGGTCTTGCTTCTGTTTTGAGGTGTCAACCCCAAACCAGGATGAAACCTGGATGGGTGACAGTAATCTGGTTGCTGTTGATTTTGTCATTAACCAAACACAGGTACCTCCTGGCCTATGAATATGTGTCCCAGCACTGTTTGCATGCCTGGGCTGGAGAAACGGATACCATGTTTGTGAGGAGGAGCTGGGAGTTGTGCTGGGCTCTGGAACATGCACCCCTACACTAGATACCATCATGTTCAGTGTTCAGGTCTGACTGCTCTCAGTGCTCTTGGAGAGGGCAGCACAGGACTGTGTTCCTGTTATCCCGAGACATCCATGTTAGTAGGGAAAGCATGGGGCCACTGAAAGTCCATCTTTGCAAATTCATGTTTTGCCACCAGGGAGCTCCCATTCCTCATACCAGTCCTATGGTGAGAAAACAGAGGCCAGCATAACAGAAAAAATGCCTGTCTCCACCGGATCCCAGCTCTTGTGTAAGGGCTGGACTCTGTGGTGCTTGCTCTGGCTTTAAAAATATTATTTTAGTGCTTGGAAAATTGGAAAGAATTTTGCTCTTTCATTGCAGGTTTCTTAGGAATGGGAGAACATTGAGCTGGGAATATTGAGGCTGGCTAATGAGAGAAAACACAGTGAGCAGGTGGAAATGTGGTGACAGCAATGCATTTTTCTTCACTCTGGTGGTTTTGGACAGTCTTGATAGACTAGCAGAGCTGGAGAGGGTCTGCCTGCAGCCATGCCCTTGCTACTAGTTGACCTACAGAGAAGAATGTGGCACTTGTGCTTCACTGTATGTTGGCACATAGAGTGGGTTTAGTTTGGTACTAATTCGAGTTTTTAATCACCAGTGATATGACTTTTTCTGGTTGATTACAGGGTTGAAGCATTTCAACCCAGACAATGTAATTCTGACCTTTTCCATCTACTCTCCTGCCTTCCAATGCCTGATTTCTTTCCTGCTCTTACCTGGCACTTTCACAAACACATTTCAACCTCCCACATTCCTACGTTGCTGAGGAGACAAGTCTTTCATACTTGGAGGAAAGGATAATTGGTATAGTTGAAATACAATTGGTATAATTGAATAATGATTAATTAATTAATAACTGGTGAAAAATTAGTAGTCGGAACACTACATTGAGTTTGGAAAAATGACTGTGCTCCCTTTTTGGGGGCTAGTGTGATTGATGTGAGGTTAGCTGTGGCAGAGTAATGTGTTCTCTGTGTTCCTGTGTTAGTATTAGATCACAGCAAGGAACATCAGAGTTTGGACCAGAAAAGTGTTTCCAAGTGTTATGGATAAATTTACTGTTTAACCATTTGTCTGTTTATTCCACAGTTCTAAAGTTTGCCTGTTCAGGTATTTATTTGTTCCACCCCAGTTCATGCTTCCCCTACACATTGTATTCATTCCCATACCCAGTTTACGCCCCAGTTTTGCTCCCCTGACTTCTGTAGTCCTCCCTGGAGTTAGCACCCTTGTTGGAACCCTTCATAAAAGACATCTTACCTGTCTACTCCTCTATCCCTAGTAGTTTGTACCGCTTTTGTCCCTTTCACTGCGTCGGGTAGTTCAGCTGCTGCTCCCAGAGAGGACTTCTGTCTCCCAGAAGGCCTAGCGCCCTAATCCACCGGCAAAGGACTTTAATAGACTTAGACAACGAGCCAGAAGACTGAATGGACAATGACCAATATGTGGTGGAAAAGGTACCGAGGACCAGAGAAAGCCCTCAGACCAGGTTGCTGTAACCGGGAGGCACCAGCTGCAAGAGAATGCCCTAGCACAAGGAGCCCTGAGTGGAGTCTCCGGGCATATCCCCCGAGGGTGGAGACTCCGATCCTGCCTTTACAGACAGGCTCATTTACGGCCTCCTGCTGGGAGTCGACTCACCTAGGAGCAGCGGAGGAGCCGTGAACCCGAACCCCCACCCCTGTAGGCTGTCTTTTAAATAAATGCCTATCAACAGAGGAGAAGAAGGTCTCCTGGCCCATTTGTCCACGACACAAGGATGAGGACAGCAAAGCAGTATACCAAATTACTCTGGCAAGAAATTAATGTCCTTTCTTGGAGGTTCTTAAAAAGCAGCATAAAAACTGGCGTCATTCCTGTCCCTGTCCTCAGATAGTCTGTCACAGGACATCCTCAGCAAAGGTTTCTGTAGCACACAGATGGAAGGGTGGAAGCACATCTCTAGAGACCTGCCTGGCAAGTCTCCTCATCTTAGGCCTAGATTCTTTCCTGTCATGGATCCACAAAGGTTGTGTGCACTGTCTGTTGGAAACTGAGTCATATAATGCCAGGGAAGAGAAAAAAGTCCTTCAAAATCCAGGTAGTTCCCAGGAGAACAATTTTTCTCCAGGAAACCAATGATACAGCTCTGGCACTTTTCAGTCCAATGTGGCTTCCTTCTGACTTTGGTTGGAGTTTGCTGTCCAGGAGAGACAAGGGGAAATGTTTCAAATTAGGGTGAGTTTAGGGCCATGTGTTGGAAGACCAGCACATGCTGTCATGCATCTGTGTGGGAATATCCATGGGCAAAAAAATCCAAAGCTCTCCTAAAGTGGGAGAGCTTGCTTCATCATTTATTTACATGCTTCAACACTTGCATTTTGATAAGGGCTTAGGTATTTTGTGTATTAGCCAGAACAAACACAGCAGAGGGCTCTTCTAAACTGTTGATGAAATCATTGAGGGGCTTTATGTCTACCTGTGGTTTTCTGCTTATTTGAGTTTCCTTTGAGATGAGAACCTAAAATCTGGCACTCATGGGCACCATGTGACTTTGTGGTGGTCTTGGGAGCACTGCTTCTCCATAAAACAATGTCTTGATCCCATCCAAGCACAGATGTTTGTTTGTTTGTCTATGACAGGTATAGTATCAATGATATTTGCTTGTTGAGCCATCCAAGTCATGCTTTAATGGAAATTCTTTAAAGAAGTTAAAAATAGTTCATTGTAGTACACTGGTTCAGCAAACACTGCAGTAAAATCTTTGGAATAGAGACTGAAGAACAGAAATAAGTGTGTTATGTGTGGAGGGGAAATGAAAAGCATCTTTTATGGCATATTGCAGTGGTTACTAAGCCTTATGGCTTTCTCAGCAGTCTCAGGATGTTGTATTTTTTTTTCCCTTAAAAGCTGCTGGAAGAAAGACATTGCATAAGAAACTCCATTTTCTAATTAAAAAAAAAACAACTATATATATAACTCTCATGGTTGCTTAGAAAAACATGAAAACATGAGCTGAATGTTCCAGATAGGATGTTGAAATCAAAACCAAACAGGATGGAAAACTTGGTTCATAGCTTTATACTCCAGACAGCAAACAAACAGCCTTAGACTGGCTTAGAAATTCTGCAGTTTGGAAATGTACAAATGCCTTACTTTTGGGACCTGACTGCAGGCATGAGGGCACATGCCCTCATTTTTGGAATCAGAGTTTAGTCTCTTTTTTTGTTAGACAATATTTACTTTCATAAAACAGTAAATACTTCTGTAAAAGAAAATACGTATTTTTAAATATTTCTCTGGTGAGAACACTTCTTTTTCTAAACTTTCTTTAGCATTACTTGAGTTCCATTTTGTCTTTTGTTTTGCTCCTCAACTAATTTTATTCTGTTCTGAGTTGAGAATTTCATCCTGAAACTTTTTTGGTTCATTCCTTCTGGACTTTACTGTTTCTGTCTGGAGATTTCCATTTGTTTAGATTTTGATCTTGACCTCAGATTTGGTGTTTTCTTCCATCCCTCGTTTTGCCTTTGTCACCCTGTTCTTTGCTTTCCAGCTTTGTTTTGAGCAAGTGCTGTAAAATTCCACCTTGGGTCGTGGGTGATGTTCCACCTGGATGTTGCTTTTTACCAGCTGAGCACGGGATGTTTCCAAGTGGCTCAGTGCAGCCACCCAAAGTCACATTTGAGCTCATCTTCTGGGAAAGCTGTTGCCTTGTTTTGTTTTCCCAGAGGAGATGACTGAATTTTTGGTGAAAGACATGCACAGTGCAGGAATTCACAGAGAGGGAATTACAGAACTGACCCTGAGGGTCTGTAGTGCCAAACTTGGTGGTTGTACTCCTAGTGATGCAGTGGAGTGATATGAAAGTAGTTGGAGGATGAAAAACATTCTCTCTATCCCCCACTGTGTTTAGGCCTGCATCATCCATTGCTTAGGACATACAAAGTACTATCCCTAGGGTGATTTTTCTTTCTCAGATGTTTTTTGTTACTTTGTTAAGGTAAGATCTGCAGCTTTGGGCATCATATATGTGACATAGAAAGGTCTTAACCATAGACAGGGTGTCTAGATCTTATTTATCAGTCCTTGTCTTCAGAGCCTAAGTGTCTGTATCTATCTTGTAGTTTACCCTGTAGAAGACCCCTGCCTATCCAAGGCTTCGAGGTCATATGGATAATTAGCAGTCAAGCACTTACCTTCCATCTAATTTAGGCCTTTCCCAGTATTATTGACCTCATATGGCCTCATTTGTGCTGTATGCAACACAAGGGCCAAACCATGCATTAAACCATGTATGTCAGGCTGCCAGAAGGTAGGGGCAGGGGTAGATTCACTCCCCTTTTAAACCAACATTCCTTTGAGCCATACATCAGGTCATGCCTCAAAACACTTATCTGTATTTGCCAGCCTTTAATAGGTGGTGAGCACACACATTTCAGGGGAAGTTGTTGAGTGGTATATGGCGATTAGAAGCACTTGAGCACACAAAGAGAGAGACAGGGAGTTAGAGGTGGCATGGCCAGCTCTGTAGAGATTTGTAGTGCTTGCTGGTCTCCAAAGCAACTAGTTAGGCCTTTTCAAAACACCGATTTCTGAGTTGCTATTTCAAATTCCTAAGTGAGGACTTGGTAGAAAGCATGACTGTAGAATGGGGCTGGTGGGACTCAGAATTCTTGCTGGAGCAAGTAGAAGGTTTGGAAGAAAAGGAGACTACCTTTGCATGCATCCTGAGATGTGTGTGAATGCAATGACTCAAATGGAAGGAGCCCAGTGAGAACACAGGAACAGCACTGAACTCTTGTCCAGATGTGTCAGGCCAGATGGAAAGGAAGCTTGGAAAAGAGCAGATGGCTCACTGGCTTTTGTGTCTCCTGGTAGCCCCCAGTGCACATGTATTTTTGGAGGTATATCCCTGAAGCATCCAGAAAGTCAAAAAGATACTCCCCAGATAAAGGAAAAATCTGAGTCCTGTGTTCCCTAGTTTTCCAACAGGTGTCAAGGAGAGGTTTGGAAAATATTGGCCTTGGCACAGTTGCAGACAGGATTGTGGCTGTGGGGATTTGCAAGCAGTGTGACCCCACTTGTGACCCCAGATGCCTTTACAGAATTTGGCATCTCCCTGCACTACTTCCCCTTCTGTGCCTGGTTCGTCCTGACTCCTCTGCACTCGGCATTGGGGATATTGTGTTGCAAAGACACTTCACTGGAGAACATTTCTGCACTTCCTCACATCCATCTAAGTCAGCGTGTGGCTGGTTGCCATGTTTCCTCATTTGTGTTTATTGCTGCAGAGCCACTGCTTCCTTCTGGCCTTGGCTGACCCACAATCTTCACTGTGGGCTTGTACTCCATATAAATAAAATGCCTCCCTGGGACTGTCTGTGGAATGCGCTTGCTCAGCCTGACACTGCTGAGTAGGGGTGCTGAGTCTGTCTGAGCCATAGGGCTTCCTTATCCTACTGTAAGTGGCCACTTGCAACATCCAGGATGGTTGCTTGACTGCTAGGAAGGGAAAGAAGGCAATATCCTGGCCATGCTGTGAATTGTAGAGGAAATACTTAGGATTTTGGGAAAGCAGAATGACAGACTTGCATTCAGTGGGACACTTGGGGGGTGGAGTTCCAAGGAGTGCCTCCCTGTCATACAGTCAGAGGACTGAAGTGGGAGGTTGGCCAGAGTTTTCGTGGCTTGGGAAAGGAGGCACTTGCCAGCTTGTGTGGAGTATGTCTACCTGCAAGAAAATGTGAGGTGTCTTCAGTGTTTTATAGGACTGGTCTGGCCCTAGAGGTCTCACAGAGAAGCCGAAGAGTAAAAGGGACAAAACACGTGTGGTCTTGAAGGTCCTTTGAAAGGTAACTCTTCAGAATACTTTATGCCCCTTTGGAAGTCAGCACTGCTGGTGCTTTTTGATGTCACTTTGCTGGATAATCACTGGTATTGTCTGCTCAATGTATTATACAGCTACAATTTAATTTTTCCCTCTGAAAACTCCTGCTGAGAGAATTGGTGTGCTTGGGCAGGTATTCAGCTGTGTCAGTCTTCATGGGATGCCTTCTCTACAAAAAAAGCAAAACCATAATTACAGCTAAAGCCTCTTATTTCTTCTGTTGATTGGTGTATGGCTTGGCAGCAAGGATGGCAATGGAAAAGGAGCAAGGTTCTTTTAAAATTGGTATTAATGGGAACAGACACATGGGGAGAGATAGACGAGAACTGCTTCTAGCCTAAAAGCAACAGCTGCAGAAACAACAGTTACTTGTTCACCAAGACTATGGTATGCTCAAGAGTTAAAAAATGCATGAGGCTGGGATTGAGCCTTTGGGTCCCAGGTCTTGGCCCTGCTAATGATTGCTTGAGAACATGTCCGAGTTTGAAATGGGAGGGTTTTCACGGAAGTGATGAACATCAACACACCTCTGTGAAACATATATTAAACAGGGAAAAACCCGGGAACTTCCTCTTTTCCCTCTGGCCAGCAGCAAGGTAACATCTGCTGGCCTGGCCCTGCCCCCGCCTCCGGCCAAGCCGGCCGTGGTCTTTGCTGTGGGCTCGGCCGGGCCCCTTCCCAGGGAGCCCGCCAGCCCCATCAGCTGCCATTTGGGGAGGGAGCACTGTGGGGGGCTGGGTCCTTTCCCCAGACCGCCTGCAAACAACCCCCCTGCCCCCCCCACTCCATCAGCAGGGGGGAAGGGGGGCAGCTGCGGGCCCAGAGGGAGCCAGCTGTGCACACATCAGGCTGTCACTGCCCCCCCCCCGNTGCCCCCCCCCCGCCCAGGGCAGCCCAGGGACAGCGTGGGGGATTTTTTACCCCATGAAGCTGCCAGAAATCATCAGCTGAGAGAGAGAGACTTCCCTGCCTGGGTTCCAGTGCAGGGGCCACATGACCATCTACTAGGCCTCGGTGAAATGTTAACCCCTTCAGTGCTGCAATCCTCCCTCCAGTGAGAGAAAGGGAGCAGATGGAGGCAATAAAAGGGAGCAAAAGTGAGACATTGGGTCAGTTTGAAAGAGGAGGTCGAGCCCAGATGGGAGGGAGGAGGAGAATGCTGAAAACCTTTTGTGAGTTATGGAAAAGAAAAGACTCTTGTTTTATGTAACACATGAGACTGTGGGGAAATGAAAAGTTCAATTTGGGCAAGAAGGAGGCTCCAAGTTGGAGTCAGCAGATGATGAAGTAGCTGTGATAGTTGTGATCCAATGAGTAGCTGGAACAGAGAAGGAAAGAAGAGATGACGAGTTCCTGTGCCCCCAGGAGAAATGATGATGATGACCTCTGTTCCCCCCAGGATGATCCTTTGAGAAGATAACGAGAACCTTCACTCTTTTGACCAGTTCATTTTTAAAATAGTAACCCCAAAGTGAACAAGGCCCATAGACAGCTCTGGGAAGGCTGTGGAAATGGGAAGGGCTTCATGAAGCAGGTTTTCCCCGGGCGGCTACTCATGAAGATATGGAGAGCCACAAGAGAACTGTTGTTTTTCCTTGTGGAGAAGTTTTCCATAACATGGACAAGAGGGACTCCTCTCCCCAAGAGAGTTAAGGAAAGACTATTTTATAGGTGGTGAACTGACAAGAATGTTTGGTTTTGTTTCTTTACATTAACAGTGGGAGAGAAATGGTTTGTGGGGGGAGGAGATGGTGTTCTGAAGGGTTTTGTTTTGATTTTTTTTCTTTTCCTCTCTTTTAGTTATTCTTAATAAACTTTCTTATGTTTTGCTTGAAGTTTTCAGCCTGCTTTGCCTTTCTCCTAATCCCATCTCACATCAGAAGATGAGTGAACTGGCAATCTGCCAGCACTGAACCCACCACACTCAGTGGTGCATTGATTGGCAAACATTTACATTTGGGAAATTCTAGAATTGGCGAACCAAAACCACTACACGAAATCGGTGTTTCTACCCGGTTTCGAACTGAAACTGCCACAGAACCCTACATAAATAATTTAATTTCTTTCTTCCTGGCCTGTGTTATATCACATATGGGGGAGAGTGGGCAAGCAGACAGAGACTACTCTCCCCAGGTTCATGCAGCACAGAGGCGAGTTTATTGTCAAGCCCCTCCTTATAAAGTGCATTCGAAAGACCTGGTTTGGGTATTCTCATTGATTTGAACTTCACGCCCTTTTGGGATCTGGCCAGTGAAATGCTTGCAGCTTCCTCAGAGATCTGATTGGAAGAAGCCCCTGTCAGTCACTGCTGAGGCTTAGTGTTACTATGCAGTGACATATCACCCTTTCCTTTT
>VXAX01007915.1:0-49724 GCA_013399835.1 Leptocoma aspasia
AAAAAAAAAAAGATGATAAAACTCGACATCTCTGCACATCCCAGCTCCAATGAATCCATTCCTGTCCCTTTTCCTCTCCATTTCCATGGACACCCCTCCTCCTTCTCAGCAATTCCCACCTTCCACGTGGCCAGGAAAACCAGGAGCTCCCACAGGGCAGGAACATCTCACACCTGCCTGACTTCCAGCATTTCCATTTTTCACAGGGAGCACTGGGAGATTTGGGAGTGCCAGAAGTTCTCCCTGTGCTGGGCACTCCGGGGCTGTGGCCAGTTTGGATTTGTATCAGGAAAAATTCCTTCCTGGGAAAGGAAGGATGCCCAGGGAAGTGGTGGAATCACATCCCTGATGTCATTTAATTCCTGATTTAATATTTTTTAGCACATAATTTATCTGTCTCTTCTGCAGGATCCTGCCAGATTTCTGCCAGAGCAGAAAACACCCACAGTGCCCCAAAAAGCCTTTTTTTAAAAATTAATTTGATGGGCTTAATGTTATGTATTTAACAATAAAATTCATATAACCACAGGGAATGTGCAGATAAAATACAGAGTCTGTGTGGAATCCATGGGCAAGGATCAAGCAAATTTTGACCAGAAGGCAGTGGTTAATTAATGACAATTAATACAGACAGCTGGCTAGCTAAAAATTAAAATTTCAACAGCACAGGAGCACAAGTTCTGGCTGTCTAAAAATTAACCATTATTATGCAGCAAAAAGTCTTTTCAGGAACAAGACAATCATGAATCCTCACCCAGCTAAGTTACAAAATCTGTTTGAAACCCACCTGAAAAATTGCAAATTCTATTTGAAACCCACCTGAAAAATTGCAAAATCCACTTGAAAGCCATATAAAAAATGCAAATTCTATTTGAAATTAAACCCATCTAAAAAATTGCAAATTCTATTTGAAACCCACCTGAAAAATTGCAAAATGCACTTGAAAGCCATGTGAAAAATCGCAACTTCTATTTGAAATGAAATCCATCTGAAAAATTGCAAAATCCACTTCAAACCCACCTGAAAATTTGTAAATTCTATTTGAAACCCACCTGAAAAATTGCAAAATCCACCTGAAACCCACCTGAAAAATTGCAAAATCTATTTGAAACCCCTGGTGCAGTTACCTGTAAATCCCTGTGGAGCTGGGCCAGCCCAGGTGAGAGGGCCACAGAAATATCTGGAATTCAGGTGGGATGTCCCCGTGTGGTTTTTGAGGAGGAGTTTGCTCTGGGATGGTCCCAGGGCTCCCCTCCCCACAGGAAGGTGCTGAAGACACCCCTGGAGGAGCTGGGGCTGCCTGGGGCATTTCAGGATGATCATTTTGCATCTCCCAACTCAGAAATGCTCTCAGGGCATGGATTAATTTTCCTCAGGCAACTATAAAATGTAATTCTAGAAGGAAAAGAAGCTTTTTTTTTTTTTTTTGAGGGAATGGATAGATATTAAAAGAATGCAGAATTAGACACAGAAATCATCTTTTAAAAGATCTACTAGCAAGCCAGAGAAAGAAATAGAAGAATTGACTCTTTGTAATTCTTCACCAGAAGAAAATCCAGGTTTAATCAAGTTTAATGAAGATCATCCTCATCACAGTGAGAAAACAAAGATCCCATCAAGTTTCTTACAACTTTTTGCTTATTAATTGTTGAGATTTAATTGGAGGCAAGAGTTCATTTTCCTGAAGGACTGACAGGTGTTTGGTAATATTTCCTCCCTGTGAGACTTTTGTGAGTCACTTCTGGAACATCTGTGTTTCTGCTTTTATGAATTATTAAATCCTAAAAAGAAATGTTAGGTGTAGAAGTTTCCCATCCACTGGATTGTGTTTTATTGGCTAAGGGAGTTAAGTTGGGGAAAAGGAAAGGGGAAATTTCCATGTACACACTCAAATCCTGCTGCCTCAGGAAAATCTCACACCTGCATTTCTTTTTGAAGTCCAGAAATTAAACAAGAAGAACTTTCTGCTGTTTCGTTCTTACAGCAGCTCTTCAACAAAAATTTCTTCCTTTTGCTTTCTTGTTTCTTGCAGTTAAATCTTCCCATTTCTGCTCCCACACCCCAGTCCTGAGCTTTGCTGCTGCATTCAGGGTGAACCAGCTCCACCCCACAGCTCCTGGGAGCATTATTTACACAAGAAATAAAGCAAAATGCTGCAATGACACGATTTCCTCGTTTTTTAGGTCTTGAACCACATCAAATCTTATGATTGCATTTGATTCTTTTTGCCAGACAGTTACTGAAGACATAATGCTTTCTAAACATGGATTTAGGGACTCTGATGGAGACTCACAGCTTACTGGATGGATTTTTAATCCCCAAATTTCCCTGATTTCCTTATTCTTGACATCACTTCCCAACTATTTCTCCTGCTGCAGAACCACATTCCTGAATCCTGGGGTCTTCTACTGGCAGTTTCTTCACAGTTCTGCACCAAACATGCACAGGGAACTTGAACTGGGAATTGAGGATTGAATTTTTGCAAAAAGAAATGCACTCAGACATGGCTGCTTTGACTTCAGGCTGTGAGGAGTCTGCTCAGCCTTTATTTGTTGGGCTCACAGCTGGTTTGGTCTCCAGCAGGAGCAGGAAGGGACAATTCCTCAGTCCTGGCACGTTTTGGTGCTGGGGGAGCTTGGAGGCTCTCATCAGATGGCAATGACTTCTCTGGAAGAAGCAGACAGGAAAATAATTTCAAATTAATAAATTCAGATTAAAAAAAAACCCCCAGCCCTGGTCTGAGAGAGTCCAGTACGTGCCACAAGCATAATCTGGAAGTACAAAAGTCTTTAAAAGCTGGAGAAGATCACAGCCATGAACTGATCCTTGGTTTCACTGCTATAAAACTGTAGGGACAGTGACAATCAGCTGCCCCAGAGCAGGGAGAACACATTCCATACTGCCCAAAGCACCTTTCAGACACATCAAAACAATGAAGAAGCTTTAGAATTTGTAATTTAGAGTGGGGATTTTTTTTTTACAATATAAATCTCTAATGCCAAAATCTGACTGGGAAGAGACTTGGCTGGTATTAAGAGCCACAAAAACTCACCATGTTCCTGTTCTGAGGAAAGAGGGATGGGGGCTGGGTCTGGATATGCAGAGCTTGGGGTGTCTGCCTTCAAGGAAATCAAGTTTATTCTCCTTTAAAAGAGAAGAAACAGTTAAATTGCTTTACAGACATCATTTCCACAAGTATTTCACTTCAAGATTTAATTCACATAGAATCAATGAACAGCAAAGGTAGCTCAGATGTATTTTACTGCACGTTTTCCCTTCTTTTTACAAGTTGAATGGAGCATTATCCACTTGCAACCCCCTGCCACGGCCAGAGCCACCTTCCACTGGAGCAGTGTGCTCAGAGCTCAGTACAATCAATACCTGCATTATTGGCAATTTCTAAAAAATTGGATTTTTTAGGAAGTCACCTAATCAATGTTTTAAGTTCCACACTGAGGGCCTGTCCAGACTTGCACTCTTCTTAAAATACTCTTTGGCAGAAGGGTGTTTAAACAGCTCTTGGCAGCTGAAGGCTTCAAGTACCATTTTTGTACAGAAAACTGGACCTGAAGACAGAATTACAGAATATTCTGGACCTGAAGACAGAATCACAGAATATTCTGGACCTGAAGACAGAGTCACAGAATATTCTGGACCTGAAGACAGAATCACAGAATATTCTGGACCTGAAGACAGAGTCACAGAATATTCTGGACCTGAAGACAGAGTCACAGAATATTCTGGACCTGAAGACAGAGTCACAGAATATTCTGGACCTGAAGACAGAATCACAGAATATTCTGGACCTGAAGACAGAATCACAGAATATTCTGGACCTGAAGACAGAGTCACAGAATATTCTGGACCTGAAGACAGAGTCACAGAATATTCTGAGCTGGAAGGGACCCACAAGGATCGAAGTCCAACTCCTGGCCAAGACAGACACTTTTGTTATGAAGGGTCAGGTGAATTTGCTGCTTCACACTTCAGGCAGAAACCTAAAAGCTCCACATTTAGGAGACATTCTGAGCTCTCATTTGCAGCACAACAAAAAAAAACCTCCACATCAAGAGAGCTTCCACTCAGAGCCAGGGCTGGGAATTTATGTGCAAAGCTCAGCACAAGCACAGCTTGGCTTGGCCCCTGGATTTACACCTGGAAGGGGCACCAGAAATCTCACCTGGGTGTTTTGAAACAGGACTGCAGAGTGGTGAGGGTGACCCTCCTGGGCTGGGGGGCTCTGCTGCTCTGGGGGGCTGCCTGGCTGCTCCTGCCCTCCTCTGAGGATGGCACTGGGGTGGTTTTGGTGCCCACAGGGGTGGCAGGGGATGGCACTGGGGTGGTTTTGGTGCCCACAGGGGTGGCAGGGGATGGCACTGGGGTGGTTTTGGTGCCCACAGGGGTGGATGGCAGCTCCTTCCCAGCCATGCTGGGGGTCTGGGGTTGCAGTGGGGGATCCTTGCTGGGAGGGGTCCCCTCTGCCAGCCTGGAGCCTGGGGAAATCACTTTGTGGGATTGGCTCTTCTTGGCTTTCTTGTCTGCTGCTGCTCCAGGAGTCCTGACATGGATCTGGGGCTTTTCCTTCAGGGGCACTCCCAGCTCATCCTCCTCGAAGGTGACGAAGGAGCAGTACCCGTCCGTGGAGGAAATGGCCAGGAAGGATCCATCACTGGACCTGTTTGGGATTTATTTTTATCCATTAAAGGCCAAGATTTTACTTCAACCCTCACCCAACTGATTAAGAGCCATAATTCTCTAATTTACAGAGCAAACAGGGATGGATTGCTGCTCAGACACTGAGTGTGTGTGGCATAAATGAAATATAAACCCAAGGCAAGGCTCAAAGTGCTGTGAAGAACTGGACACGGAAAAAGGACATTTTCCCCATCACAATAAATCTCAGGGAAACAATTCCTTACCATGAAATGTCACTCAGGGTGTGGTAATGGATGTTGGAGACATAACCAAAGGGGAAGGACTGCTCAGTGTCATAAAAAAGCACAGAATCTTCTGAAGCAACAGCAAACACCAATCGATAGGGGAGGTCAAACAGGGCAGGGGGGGATTTGGGACTGATTTCATCTGCAAAGAAAGGAACAGTGAGAATTCTCTTGTTTTTATTGCAAGACAGTGACTGCACTGAACCATTAATTTAAATAAAATTACATCATCCATCAGTATAAACACTGAACAGACAGCTCTTGTATAAAATGTAAAATTTAACATTTCTGTTGTCTGAAATTGACTCCTTATTTTCTTAGTTGAAAAAAAAATTGGTAGCTTTCTCCCTCTGGATTGCTACTGTTTTGTTTTGTAAATTTTCCCCTCTCTTTTCCAGCTGGAATTTTTCAGCATATTTATAAAAACTTTAATATTAAAGTCACCCTTTAGAGGAGCTACAGAGACCAACTGCAGATCCTCATCTCCTTCCTTTGCAACACCATGGATCTAAAATTATGATGGGAATGGAACAGGTAAATCCTGTAAGGAATACTACAAATTTAACCTTTAAAGAAAGGAGCCAAGCTCTGCCTTTTCACCTGAGTAATGTCAGTCTTGTTAAAACACAAACACTCCTGGACCCACAACAAAGCTGGATTAAATAAATAAAAAATAAATTCACACAACCCCAGCTCTGCCCAGTAACACCAGCACTCCTTCCTTGAATAAACACCAGTGGTCGTAGCAAACTATTCCAACTGCCTGTGATGTGGGCAGTTGAGACTAACAGGAATTATTTCACTGCATTGCTCCTCTGGTGCTAAACCAGGTTATTTCTTTTGAACACAAAATGGCTAACAGTTCAAGGGAAATATTTCCCAGTGTTTCTGCAGCCTGAGAGGCCAAGGAACAACATTTATCCACTCTACCAAAAGCCACTCATGAGGGACTTGAGGTGAACTCAGAGCCTCAGGATCAAGAAACAGCTTCTCAGACACTGTCTTAGAGGAATGCTGAAAGGCTGGGGCATAAAATAGTGTCCAGCCACATCTTTTCCCAGATTTGCTGGGAGTTCCCACTCCCTGAAGCTTCCCATACCTTTAGCAGAGGCTCCTCTCAGCTCAAAGTACACAGGGCAGCAGCGAACAGCCAGAGTTCCCTTGCCAGGACAGGGCAGGTGACCCACGGGCCTTCAGAGAGAGCCAGGAGTTCAGAAAGCACATTTCCACTATTTGAATTGTTTCTTTTTCACTAAAACCAGATTTTGATCTCACTAAACCCCTTACCTTTTAAGATTGTTTCTGGAGAAAACATAGGTGGTGTTTGTAACGTTCTCTCCTGATTCCACACAGCCAGCTGCAAAAACAAAGGTTCCAACATGACTCAACCCCTCAGAGAGCTCCTGAGCACACACCTTGGGTCCAAAACCACTCCAGTTCCTGGGAATTAGGCTTCTCCATAAACACTCCAATTCCTGGGAATTAGGCTTCTCCATAAACACTCCAATTCCTGGGAATTAGGCTTCTCCATAAGCATTCTAATTCCCAGGAATTAGGCTTGCCAGTTGGGCAAAAGCTGAATACAACTTAAAAAGGCATCCCAAATATTTAGTTAGTGCTGGTTTTGTTTCCCTTATACACTTCCCTCTTCAAAGCTGCTTTTTGATGTTGCCAGACATTAAAATAAAAGCAGGGTTTGGACAGGCACACACTGATCCCTCCTTGCAGGGCTGTTCTTATTCTGAATGCAGAATGTTCTGAGGGAAGGACAGAGTCAAAAAACCCCCACTCATCCTTCATTTCTATCTTAAGACTTCTGGTGTTGCAATTTATTCAGCAAAAATGCCATAAATATCACTTTTATCACAGGAGAAAGTTGCTGTGAATTGTTAATGGAGAGTATTGTGGAGTTTCCATTTTCTTCAATAGGGAGAATGAAGAATGGCTTAATTAGGATAAATCAGCATCCCTGAGATGTAGGAAATATTAAAGAACATTCACATTAGGATATAATAGACTGAGGGAGCTGGGAAAGGGGCTCAGCCTGGAGAAAAGGAGGCTCAGGGGGGACCTTGTGGCTCTGCACAAGTCCCTGCCAGGAGGGGACAGCCGGGGGGGGTCGGGCTCTGCTCCCAGGGAACAGGGACAGGAGGAGAGGGAACGGCCTCAGGCTGGGCCAGGGCAGGCTCAGGGTGGGCACCAGGAGGAATTTCCCCATGGAGAGGGGGCTCAGGCCTTGGCAGGGGCTGCCCAGGGAGCTTTGGAGTGCCCAGCCCTGGAGGTGGCACCTGGAGGTGGCACTCAGAGCTCTGGGCTGGGGACAAGGTGGGCATTGGGCACAGCTGGGATTCACAGAATCTCAGAATTCCCAGAATCCCAGGATCCCTGGGTTGGCAGAGACCTTCAGGATCATGGAGTCCAAGCCAGCCCCAACNTGGGCACAGCACTCAGGTGTGCCCTCACCTGTGCCAGTGCAGGGGCACAGTGACCTCCCTGCTGCTGCTGGCCACGCCATTCCTGGTACAGGCCAGGATGCCATCACCTTGGGAATCTTTCCCACCCTCAGTGACCCAACCCAACTGACAGGACATGTCCCCACACCTGGAGTGAGCAGGTAGGAGCCATCAGGAGTGAAGCTGAGCCTGCGGAAGAACGACTTCATGCTGTCATCGTGAAACATCCGAAAGCTCCTTGCCTGCAACACAGAAAACAGGATTGTAAAAGTGTTCCAAAGGTTTTGTTCTAATTCTTAGTACTTTTAATTGCTGTTAATAAAGTTTTCTTTATACCCTTTTAAAGTTTTAAACCTACTTGAGCTTTCTCCTAATCCTACCTCGCAATAAAAAATAAAGATATTAATAATTAACCAACACTAAACCCACCACACTCATTAATACATCAACAAAAAAAATTCAAAATTAGAAAATTCTCAAATTAACAAACCAAAACCACTACAGTGGAAAAGGCCAGGAATGTGCCAGCTGCAATCCCAGCAAGACAAAACACCCACTTGGACACTCCAGCCTGATGGAACTTTTCAAATAAAACCTTTAAAAAGCTATGGCTCCTTCAAGCTCTCTATAAATTCCTCACAGCTAAGAAAAATAATCCTTGATCCCTCTTGAGCTGCAAAGCAAAACAGTCCCAGAGCTGCCACCTTAAACCAGCCACCAAAAACCATTCATAACCTGGAGAACAACATTATTTAACCCCCAGTGTTGCTCAGGCATCTCATTCTAACCCCAGGATTAGAGGTTGAAAGAGAATTTCTCTCCTGGCAAAGTGCCTGCTCTCAGGCCTGTTATTCAGTGTCTATAAAACTCTTACAAATGTTTTCCCCCAAAACAAAAAGGAGTGAGTAGAAGGAACTGAGAAAGTTATAGCCAGCTTGGAGGTGTTACTTTACTATCACTTAAAGCTGTTTGGGAGGAAAAAAAAGCTCTTTGTTTTCCCTCTTAGGGTTAGAATTTCCTAAATTATCCCCAATTCATATTTTTTCTTGAAAATCTAACTACCTGCTTGAAAATTCCAGGCTGTTAACTTTAAAATATTATTACTAATGTCACATCCATTAATAAACTCCCAGCTACTGCCAGGTATGTTTGAAGTTTTTCCTGTTAAGAACTATTTTTCCCATACTACTTGTAACTTTTACAACTAAGGGATTGTGTTACTGCTTTCATCAGCAAGAAATTTTGGGGATGTGGTTTTGGGGTGATGATGGTGGGAGTGGATGAGCATGAAGGTCTCTTCCAACTTGATGATTCTACAGGATAGGAATGATTTGAATGGGAAATATTTGATCCTTTCGCAGAATCCCAGGATCCCTGGGTTGGCAGAGACCTTCAGGATCACGGAGTCCAACCAGCCCCAACAGCTCACCCAAACCCTGGCACCCAGTGCCACATCCAGGCTTTGGTTAAACACACCCAGGGATGGTGACTCCAGCACCTCCCCGGGCAGAACATTCCAGAACTTTATCACTCTTGCTGGGAAAAACTCCTTCCTGCCATCCAGCCTGGATTTCCCTTGGAGCAGCTCGAGGCTGTGTGCTCTGGTTGTGTCAGTGCTGCCTGGAGCCAGAGCCCAGCCCCAGCTGAGCACAGGCACCTTTCAGGGGTTGCAGAGAGTGCTGAGGTCACCCCTGAGTCTCCTTTTCTCCAGGATAAACACCCCCAGCTCCCTCAGGGGTTCCTCACAGGGTTTGTGTTCCCAGCCCCTCACCAGCCTGGTTGCCCCCTCTGGACACACTCCAGCCCCTCCATGTCCTTCCCAAACTGAGGGCCCAGAGCTGGGCACAGCACTCAGGTGTGCCCTCACCTGTGCCAGTGCAGGGGCACAGTGACCTCCCTGCTGCTGCTGGCCACGCCATTCCTGGTACAGGCCAGGAGCCATTGGCCTTCTTGGCCACCAGGGCACACTTTGGTTTCATGGAACAGAAAGTTCAGATAGAACAGTCCCCAGCAGAGTTTCCAGCCCCAGCAGAACCACGTACCTCTCCTTCAGGTCCTGAGCCCGATGGCATCTTGGTGACATTGAAGGCCACTCGCTTGGTTTGGGTGTTGTAAACTCGCAGGACCCTGCGTGGGAGAGCAGAGGCAGGGCAGGGAATTCATGGAATGCTTTGGAATGAAAAATCAGCCATTTCTGCCATGGCAGGGACACCTGCCACTGTCCCAGGCTGCTCCCAGCCCCAGTGTCCAGCCTGGCCTTGGGCACTGCCAGGGATCCAGGGGCAGCCACAGCTGCTCTGGGAATTCCATCCCAGCCCCTGCCCACCCTGCCAGGGAACAATTCCTAATTCCCAAGATCCCATCCAGCCCTGCCCTCTGGCACTGGGAGCCATTCCCTGGCTCCTGTCCCTGCAGCCCTTGGAAATTGTCTCTCTCCATGGTTCCTGGGGCTCCTTCAGGCCCTGCAAGGCCACACTGAGCTCACCCCAAAGCTTCTCCTCTCCAGGGGAACAATCCCAGCTCTCCCAGCCTTTCCTATCAACAGCTTCCTTTCACCCCAAGTTTCCCAAAAATGCCCCAGGAGCTCCCTGCTCAGTCAGCACCCCGAAATATAAATCTGGACCACCAATTAACAACTAATTAAAACTCTCCTCACGAGACACCACCAGAGGGAGGTGTTTTAATGACTAAAGAACCAATGAACCCCTTACAATGCTTGGACTCCACACGTTCTGGGAAATCCCAGTACATGGATTTATGGAGGAATAAGGGAATTAGGAAACAGGGAACTGCCAGGCTGTTCCTGCCTGCACTGTAGGTTCCTCAAGAGTATAGAAAGTCTAAAATTCTCAGTAACTTGGGTTCTAACGAGTTCCCACTCTTGAGGAACTCAACAGGAGCTCACCTTAAAAACAATTAACTGCATCTCCATCAGTCCTATCATCATGGAATGCTTTGGGCTGGAAGGGACCTTAAAGATCATTTAATTCCACCCTGCCTTGAGCAGGGACACCTCCCACTGTCCCAGGATGCTCCATCCTCAAGGATGAATTTACCAGCTCATTAACACAACTATGAAGCACTCAAGAATATCAATAATGATCAATAACATAAAAACTTAATTCCTAAAGGAAAACTCCTACAAAAGTTTATTTGCTGCTAAGAAAGACTGCAAGAATCACTTACCACAGGCAAAATAATTAACTAAAATTTCACATCAACCTGCTTATACAACAAAGTGAATAAAACAAAACCTCATGTTTATCTGGCATACTTCCTTTCAATTCATCATCTTGGAAAAAGGAATATTCAGGAAAAACACTCAGACCAACAGCTCACCTGTCACAACTCAGGGTTGCAATATACTGGCCTAGAGGATCCCAGGTTACTCCTTGGACATAACTCTTGTGCTCATTAAATATTGAAACTTTCTGTCCTAAAAATAACAAACAGCTTTCAGATCCTAAATTCGAACGTGTTTCCAAACATTTCAGACATAAAACAAGACAAAAAATGCTTCAGAATGCAGGGAAATAATTTTTTTAACATAAAAGTGTTCATTAGATGGTGGCTGATAAGAATATCAGCAAAAGTTGCTTTTCAAGTGCCAGTTTAAGGTTTGTTCACTACAAACTTCATAATTAATTAGGATTAACATTAGATTAATATTAGAACTCAGATAAGCAAAGGCAGGAGCTCTCTGACTCCACTGATGTTCCACAAGGGAAGGTCTCAGAGCCAAAACATTGATGAGACAAAGTCACAGAGAGTTCTAGAAATACTTTGTTGAATACTGGCCACAGGTGGGTTTTTTTCCTATTATTTAAGTGTTGCTTTCTTGCAAAGAAATACCAGAAGCTGACAAGTTTCAAAGAAAATAAATAGCTTTTCCAAAGGAACACACAAACAGAGCTCAGGCCACGCTGCACAACACCAAAAAGTGGAGTAAGGAATACAGAAGATGTTTGTGCAAGAGTTTTGGGGGGTAAAAAATGTCTGAAGTTATTTCCTAAATACTCCAAGGTGAACAGATTCCTCAGGTGTAAATTTTGTTGGCCTTAGAATATTTCGTATCTATTTATAGAAGGGCCTCACAAACCCAGAAAATCACACAGAAAAAGAACCACAAAAGAAGATGTTTTCCATTTTTTGGAGGGGAAATGGCATGAGGCACTTCCAGCAGATCTGGAATTCCAGGGGATAACTGCAGCATTTACCTTTATTGACATCCCACATGATTGCTGTGTTATCCACAGAAGCAGATGCCATGTAATTTCCATCTGAGGTCCAACAAATATCATACACATCTTCCAAGTGGCCTCTAGAAGGCAAAGGAAACCAATTATTAATTTGAAAAATTAAAAGTTACATGTAAATATGAGTTTTATGAATTTTTAGGTTAAAAAAAAAGAATCAAGAGGCAAATAAAACATGCTGGTGCTTCAAGCACTTCTACAACTCTTCTCACATCAACCTCAGCAGCTGTCAGGAACTGCTCCTTCAGCTTAAAACCACTGCCCCTTGTCCTGTCACCACCTGATTATTTAAAATGTCCCTCTCCCTCCTTTTTCTGAGTCCCATCAGGAGGGAGTTAAAAGGATTCCTAGCAGAGCAAGCAAACTGTACACAGCACTGGAGTTCTACACACACTGAAAAGTGCACCACACAATAAAAGCCACAGAGAAAACAAAAACACTGAAAAGAAAACCAAACTCACCAAATAATAAATTACCTCAAAGTTTTAATGACTGCCCAGTTCTCCTTGTTGAGCTGAGCTTCATCTTCATCCTGAAAAACCAACGGCTCCAACTCTTTGCTGTCATTCAGCTTCCACAGCAAAATGACAGCATCTGTAGAAGAAATCAGAGCAAGCTGCTTTATTTCTGATTTGTGGAAAAAATTAACTCTACAACTTGTGGAAGTTGTAAAGCTGGTACATTTATTTTAGCGCCGGGTGCATGTAGATTTTTAAAGGCTAATGTATAGGGTTTTATAATAGGTTTATGCATATTTATTTTATCATTTTTGTGTTTTAATTAGTTTTTATTAATCTTTGTATAGAGAGTTTTGGGTCATTTTGACTCACTATTTTTTGTAGTTTTAGCTTTGGTTTTATTTTTTTTTAAGGTTTAAGAGGGTGGTGGGTTTTTTGGTTTTTTTTTGCTTGGAGTTCATATTTTTTCTGTGTGAGGTAGTTTTGTAGTGCAGGATTTTACAAGGGCAGGCAGTCTCGGGTACAGCAGAATTAACAGACTAAACAAGCATATTTCATTAACACAAGCAAGCTTCAGGCTAAGTCATTTACACTTAACCTAAACCTGAAATGAATTTCTACTCAAAGACATAAATTTCTACTCGACATAAATTTTATGCTGTTTCATTTCCCACTCCCTTTTGATCACGCAAAACATAATGCAGGTGGATTTCATGTAGTTTAACTTCAAAATGATCCTGGATGAGACAGAGAAGGAGCTCTCACCATCCCCTCCTGAGGCCAGGATCTCCCCGCTGGGAGAGAAGCGCACGACGTTCACGGCCTTGGTGTGGCGCGCCAGGTTGGACAGGAACTCCACGATGGCTTTTCCATCCGGGCCTTTCTCCACCTTCCAGATCTAGTTATGAGAGTGTTACAGCTTTCCAGGGCAGGATGGCATGTCACAGGATCATCAGGGTGGGAAGGGACCTTCAGGACCATCGGGTGCCACCCCAGCCCCACCAGCATCACCCCAAACCCTGTCCCCAAGGGCCACATCCAGACTCCTCCTGAGCACTCCCACAGACAGTGACTCCAAACCTCCCTGGGCAGCTCATCCCAAGGCCTGACCACTCTGCCAGGGAAATTTTCTTTCCCAGTCTCCAACCTGAGCCNTTGCCCAGTCTCCACCCTGAGCCTCCCCTGGTGCCATCTGAGGCCATTTCCTCTCCTCCTGTCCCTTGGGACACGGCAGCACAGCCCGACCCCCCCTCACTGCCCCTCCTGTCAGGGAGAATATTTTATGTCAAAGAAAACTGACATTTTTCTAGCCCTAAAATATGTCTAAGAAAAATCCCTGAAACATATGCACCAACAGGGAGAAGAGGTCAATTTGCCAGTGAGGAAGGAAAAAGTTTTATCTGAGACAAATGGATTAAACTCCTACAGAGACTACTTACATGAGTATGTAATGACAAGGGGGAGTGGCTTCAAACTAAGAGAGATGGTTTAGATTGAATGTTAGGATGAAATCCTTCCCTGGGAGGGTGGGCAGGCCCTGGCACAGGGTGCCCCGAGCAGCTGGGCTTGCTCCTGGATCCCTGGCAGTGCCCAAGGCCAGGTTGGACACTGGGGCTGGGAGCAGCCTGGGACAGTGGAAGGTGTCCCTGCCATGGCAGGGGTGGCACTGGATGATCTTTAAGTCCCTTTCCAACCCAAACCACTCTGTAATTCTATAGACAGCTGTACAACCTTACAGTCTTTCCTGAAACCACCCACTCCCCTTGGCACGTAGCTACCAACAACCCAATATTTTGGATAACAAGACCAGCCCGATATTTTGGATAACAAACCCGCAGGCCCTGCAGGTTTAACTCACCCTCACGGCCGTGTCCACCCCTGCCGAGGCCAGGCGATTGATCCTCCCATCCGCTCCATGCTGGAAGTCCAAGCTGTAAACCGGCTCCTTGTTATGCCACACTATCTCACAGGTGATGACCTTCATGTTTTCTGGAGAAAACAGAACAAACCCCACATCAATTCTTGTTCTTCACGGCTGATGCGGCCACACTTCGTGCAGATTTCCCAAGCACTGCTGGCTGAGCCTGGAATTGCACTGAGTCATTGACAGGATGCTTTGAGGAAGGCTGCTTCTAAAAGTTGTGATTGTTATGGCTGAAGTTCCTGTTTGGGGACTGCAAGAGGACGGCATCAAGCCCTGCGCGTCGGTTTAAGACTTGAGAGAAAAACTTTTTTGGGGTAACAACCCCGTCCGGAATCCAAACAACAAGCGAGCACGGGCGGCCCGGCGCGGGCAGGGGAAGGGCAGAGGCGCCGCTGGCCGCTCCCGGAGCCCTGGGGATCCCAAATCCCGCTCTCCAGACCGCGGGGAGCCCCAGTCTTACTCCCCAGAGCCCCAAAACCCCAAATCCCGGCGCGGCTCCCCCTGCTCGGCTTTCCCCCCCTTCACCTGCGGCCCGCCCGCGGCTCCCGCGCGTTCCCGCCCGTGCCCGCCCCGCGCATGCGCGCGCCTGCCCCGCGCGCCGCCTCAGGAGCCCTCAGGGGCTGCCGGGGGGGAAAAACCGCAAAAGCATCAGAATAAACCTAAAATGAAAACAAGCTCAGTGCTTACGCCTCCTCAAAAGAGTGTTTGTTCTTTGTTTGTTTGTTGTTTTTTTTTTTTTTTAATTTCACAGGCATTGATGTGCTTGACCGGTGTAAATATATAAAAGTCCGAAGGGGTAACGTGTCCCCAAAACTTCCTTGTTTCAAATGCAAACCTTTTGAATAATGAAAAATTGCATCGTGAGAAAATGGCTTCCACCTTCACTTCCTGCCCACAGAAAGAAGAGCCTCTGGGCAGGGGAGGTTGAAGCCCAAAATGGTGCTCTGAGCTCCCCAGACCCCGCACGGCCTCACACAGACAGTGACTCCAAACCTCCCTGGGCAGCTCATCCCAAGGCCTGACCACTCTGCCAGGGAAATTTTCTCTCCCAATCTCCAACCTGAGCCTGCCCTGGTGCCATTTGAGGCCATTTCCTCTCCTCCTTTCCCTTGGGACACGGCAGCAGAGCTGGACCCCCCCCTCACTGCCCCTCCTGTCAGGGAGAATATTTTATGTCAAAGAAAACTGACAGTTTTCTAGCCCTAAAATATGTCTAAGAAAGTCCCTGAAACATATGCACCAGGTGAGGGAGCAGCAGAGAACAAAGGAAGATTAATTCTACATCACAGAATCATTGAATGGTTTGGGTGGGAAGTGACCTTAAAGCCACCCAGTGCCACCCCTGCCATGGCAGGGACACCTTCCACTGTCCCAGGCTGCTCCCAGCCCCAGTGTCCAGCCTGGCCTTGGGCACTGCCAGGGATCCAGGGGCAGCCACAGCTGCTCTGGGCACCCTGTGCCAGGGCCTGCCCACCCTCCCAGGGAAGAATTTCATCCTAATATTCACCCTAAACCATCTCTCTTAGTTTGAAGTGATTCCCCCTTGTCCTGTCACTCCATCCTTTGGAAACTGTCTCTCTCCATCTTTCTTGTCACCTCCCTTCAGGTCCTGGAAGGCCACAATGAGGTCACTCCAAAGCTTCTCTTCTCCAGGCTGAATAATCCCAATTTTCTTAACCTTTTCATTCCATGGCACTCAGTGCCATGGTTTAGTTGAGGTGTTAGGGCATGGGTTGGACTTGATGATCTTGAAGGTCTCTTCCAACTCAGTCTTTCTGTGAATTCTGTGAATTCCCATGGAAGAACTCTTTGTGGTCATCCCTGTGGCACAGCTCACTGTCATTGTCCCCCTACTCTCTGGACAATCCTTGAATTCTGGAGTCTTCTCCTTGGGACAGTCCAAGGGCTGCTTTAGCTCCACACTGTGCCCAACACAATGCTCAGATCCTTCCCAGCCTTCTGCTGTGCCGGTGCTCCATGGCAGGAGCCACCCTGCTTGGGGACACAGGCTGTGCCCTCCTGTGCCACCCTCATGGGGGACAGTAACGCCCCAAGCTGGGGGTCTTGGGCTGTAAGAGAAGCCCAGGATGGGCTGTGGGGCTGTGGCCCCATGTCCCTTGTGCTCCCCAGCTCTGTGCCCCAGCTGGGAGTGTCCCTCGAGATGCCTGGGCAGGGCAGCTGTTGGAATCCGGGGTTCACAGAATGTTTCTTTGCCAGTTTTAGGAAGCCCTGATTCTCAGCAGAGCACTGCTTTTAAACCTCTGTCCCAGGGAAAAAATTGCCAAGGCTCTGGGATGAGTTGGAGCACACAGGTGGGAACTAGATAGCAGCAATAGTAGTAGTTTATCACAGGGTTAAGAATTCAGGGTTTTAGGATTTTAATATGAGAGTGAATAGGGGACAAGATGGAGGATTTTGGGTGTTGTCTCATCTCCTTCTTGTTCTTCTTCTACTCCATTTTCTGTAGTGTTGGTGGCAAGAAGTCATTGCCTAGAGAAAGCAGTGGCATAGGTGCTACGTGAGTAGATTAGTAGAAATTATTGGTAAAAAAGTAAAACCAAGATATGTGTTAGAAAGTAATTAGACTGATCAGCTTTAAAAGTCCTTGATTTTGGGTGTTTGCCGCCAATTTGCTCCATTTTGTGCTTTGCTTTCTGATGTGCTAAATCTGGTGTACTAGACTTCTGATAACAAAAGAATAAACAAAGACTGAAGACAGAGAAAACTCAGAGTTTTGCTCGTTCTTCATCCTTGCCAAGAACTCACGAGGGAACCGCCTCCAAAGGGCCCAAGAGGAAGGATCCCAGCCGTGTGGGGACCACCAAAAAACCCCACAGGCAGCCATGGCAGAGGTGGCAGAGGTGGCACAGCCCCACAGAGGGCTGAGGCCTGGCTCTAGCTGCCCTTCCTTCACAATTCGGGGTGGTCTGTGTGGAAGCAGCTGCTTCCTTTTTCCCCTGGTTTGCCATGGTGGGAATTTTTGCCCAAACAGCTCACCCAGCGCTGCCTCACCAAGCCTGGCACCTTCCCATGTCTGCACACCGGAATCTTCTTCTGGGCTGTGCTCATTCCAAACCTTTCACCTTCCTGTTGCCTACTGTGCCTGTCTTGGGTGAGTTATCCTGTGGGAACTCTCTCCTCTGGCAGTGTTTGAGACCATTAACTGAATTAAGTGCTGACAGATCCAGTCCTCTCCTCATCCATCTCCATCAGACTTAATCCCAGTCCCCACACCTCAGGGACCCCCAGTCCTGCTCCCCGCACCCTGACCCACAAACCTCTGGATGCAATCCAACCCCTTCCTTCTCCATCTCCTTCCAGCTGATAGACGATGTGTATGGAATAGGGGATTTGAAAATTATTTTTACACAAGTCCTGAGGAGTTCCATGGCAGTAGGAGCTACCTTAGGGTGGTGCAAGTTTGTGTGCTCGGTGAACTTCTGAAGGCAAGGAAGCTCATCCAGGTATCAACAGCAGAACTTCCTGAAATTCAGCTCCTTTCCACTAACACCCCCTGGATTACACCAGTGCTGCTTTTTCCATACTCACCACATTCCCATACCATTCCCATGCTGCTGTGCCCAGGCCAACAAAGCTGCATCAAGATTATTTCTAAATCTACCAGTTTTTCCAAGCTTCTCTTCAGTTTTCAGCTTGAAGGGGGATATTCCCTCAGTTTCAAACCAACACACCAGACTGAGCCAGGCTTTCTTCTAACACCCAACACCTCAGCCATCCTGCACAGGCTTTATTTAGAAACAAACACAAGCTGGGTCCTGCAAACTTCGATTTATATATTTTTATTTTTTACAAAAAATACATTTTAACAAGTAAATAGAAACCATTTCCATAAGTCCACCGTTGTCCAAAGTGTAAATGTACATTGTAAATTTGCCATTTTTAATATAGACATGTGCTCTATTTTGCCAGTCGTCTACAAGAAATTCAGCTACAGTGTGATGAAATGTAATAAATAATGATTAAGAAATGGAAAAGCTACACACCAAGAAATGGGAAATATAAACTTTGCAAAAGTCATACGTAGTTATATTACAGCCACCTCTTCCCAAATCAAACATTCAATTTCTCTTTTATAAAGTACAACAGTAGTGCATTCCTGTTATTGGCATAGAGAGAGATCTTCCACTGAAATACTGTCCATGGAAAGAACTCCACTGAACTACAACTAAAAGAGACACCAAGGGAGTAACTCAGGACAGTAGCAGTGCAAAAGCCAACAATACTGGATTTAAAAAAAAAAATAAAAGATACTTCCTAAGAATTAACATATTGAACTAATTAAATGATTTTTTAAATTTATTTTTTATATTTCGAAGGAAGAATAATTTTTCTGGATAGCTCTTTGGGTGACCAATCCCACCACAGAGGAAAAGATGGATTTGCTGTCTTTGCCACCCAGTTTGTCATTCCCAATGACTTGGAAAGAAATCCCTGCAGCTGGCTGGGAATTCCTCTTGGTACCGTTGCTTCCAGGTTTTCCCATAACCATGGAAAAATGGGAAGATTTAGAGCACACAACTCTAAAAGGGGAGCTGTGAAAAAGAGGAATTCCCTTTTCTTGCCTGTAATAAAAACTGTCTAAAGCTGTTGAAGCTGAACATTTTCAGCTCTAGCTCACCCTGTTTTTACACCACAAATAAAGAAACATCCCTCCTTTTCCAAGTGCTTCCATCCAACTGGTCCACCCCGAGTTTTCAGGATAAAACCCTTAAAGAAGCCTTCTTTTGGTAGTACCACACAAATATTCCCCAAATATGGCCCAAATTCTCACCTACTACTTACACTTCTATCCCATGAATGCAACACAGAACACTGCTGGGAGCAATGGAACAACACTGTGGGATACAACAACTCTGGGAAGGAAATCAAGGAAGTTCTTTTTTTGTTTTTGCATTTCTAAGATATTCCACTACTTTAGAAGAGGAAATACTCACAGGTATTAATGCTTATATAAGATCCAAAGTCAACCAAAAGGTGTCTGTAGAAAAGTATTAAGATCCCTAATAGTAAAAATATCTGCAAATTTAATTACAAATACATTTCCAAAGCAAAATCCTTAATTAAGTACATCAGGGTGGGTCAGTATTGACAGTGTTCCTTGAGGAGGAAGTGAACAGCTAAATGTGGAATATTTACACTGAGAGATCCACCTATGTCAAATATATAAAGTGAAGCAGCCCCATTTACAGTCTGGAACCTACAGGTTATACTGGAAGAGCAATAAAACTCTGCTAAAACACTGAGACCTTAAGTACTGCTGATTTCATGCATTTGTTCCACCACTTGCCCTAAGATTTCATCCACCACATCAATGTCATAATTCACTTGCTGCAGGTCCAGGTCGGGCATGATGGTGGCCAGGAGTTGTCCCACGTTCACTCGGAGAGAGCGGAGCTTCAGGCTGGGGAGAGAAGGGCACAGGATTAGATGGAATTCTGTGTTCAGAGCCCACCTAACAAAGCTGGACTGATAATCCAGACTGGAGATGCTCCATGACTCCCATAAACCAATGAAGAAACGGATGCAGGTGAAGCTGCATCAAGATTATTTCTAAATCTACCAGTTTTTCCAAGCTTCTCTTCAGTTTTCAGCTTGAAGGGGGATATTCCCTCAGTTTCAAACCAATACTAAAGTGAATTCCCATCAGAAATATTTCAGAATAAGCATTGGTACAATCTTTTACCCCACACCACCTGTTATTTCTCAAAGCCATATGGTATTTTTATCCATTTAGAAACCCAAACTACCACAACCCACAGGAACAAAAGGAGAGGAAAAGAGAGGAGAAGGCAAGAAAGAGGAGTTTGTTCAAAAGCTTTAAAATATAAATAGGGATAAGAGTTATAGCCCAGGGGAAAGGCTGTGCCTCCCTTTTTTTTGGTTTCTTTCCTGGATGTCCTTGCTGTGTCCTCTTCCTGATCAAATTGTTTTGCCATGAGCCATCCCTTCTGTGGCCCATTTCCTTCTACTCTCAGATCCTTTATCACCTCCATGACCAGTTCTCCCAGTGCTGCCATATCTCCATCAACTTGTGGGGGAAGTTACTTCCAAGTCCTGCATTTATTTGCTAATTCTTTTAATAAACACACGTCAGAGCTATAAGGAAAAATAAAATTAAATGCTGACAGGTCATTTTTAATGTGGGTCAATTTCTTTTTTTAAGACTGAAAGGGGTCTCTGGAAATTCTCCAGCTCATTCTCCACTCTGCTGCCACCCTCTGCCAGGGTGCCCAGAGGCAGATCCAGCACTCCCTGCTTGGGCTCAGCACCAGGGAGGAGTCCCTTGTCCAGCCCAGCCCAGCAGGAGCTGGTCTGTGCCACCAGCAGAGTGCACTGCTGGCCCACACTGCCCTGCCACCCTCAGCACCACGGGCACCTTCCTCCAGCTGCCTCCAGCTTCTGCTCCTGCATGAATTCACAGGTGCCCCTGGGGGATTTTCAGGGGCTTTTTTCCAGCCTATTTGTCCAATTTGTCAAAGTCCCTCAGCAGCAGCTCTGCCCTCCTGAGTTCTCTCCAATTTGATGGCATCAGGAAGTTATTGAGTTCATTTGGCTCTGTCACCCAGGCCATGAATCCCAGAATCCCCAGGGCTGGAAGAGAACTTTGGGATTACCCAGTGCAACAATCACCCCAAAATGACATCCCCAAGGGCCACATCCAGACTCCTCCTGAGCACTCCCACAGACAGTGACTCCAAACCTCCCTGGGCAGCTCATCCCAAGGCCTGACCACTCTGCCAGGGAAATTTTCTTTCCCAATCTCCAACCTGAGCCTGCCCTGGTGCCATTTGAGGCCATTTCCTCTCCTCCTGTCCCTGCCCCTCCTGGCAGGGAGTTGTGCAGAGCAGTGAGGTCCCCCCCGAGCCTCCTTTTCTCCAGGCTGAGCCCCTTCCCAGCTCCCTCAGCTGCTCCTCCCAGGATTTGTTTTCCAGCCCCTTCCCAGCTCCATTCCCTTCCCTGGACATGCTCCAGCCCCTCAATGTCCTTTTAATGTGGCACAGAACTGGACACAGGACTTGAGGTGCAAAATCCTTTTCCATTCTTGGCCTTGCTGCTGATCCCCACTTTGCCCTCAGTCACCCCATGCTGGTTGTCCTTACTCCCTTTTGACTCCCATGGGGTTCCAGGTGGCTTCCAGGTAAGATTTATTCCATGTTTTCCCTGGGATTGAGGCTGCAGTGCCAGGATGGAGCTCTGGCTGTCCTAAATATGGGCATAACAGCTGTCTTTTTATAGGAATGTTAACTTTTGGAGATACTACAAGGCCCTCAGCTCCCTCTGAAATGCCTCTCATCTGCTCCCAGGGATCAATTGCTGAACTGGTCCCTTAATTGAGTCCCTTTTATCACAGGTGATGCTTCCCACCCTTGGATTCTCCCCTTGCAGGGATCTCAGCTCACTCTGCTTCCACCTGCTCTGGGTTATTTTGTGTTTGTGTGCTATTCCCACTTCCCAACAGCTTCAAGCTCTCCAGCTGGAAGTTTCAACCCTTATTTAATTCCAAGGCACACCCTGGACCCTGATTCCACAGGATTTGCCTGCAGCAAGGAGCTCTTACAGGAAAGTTTCAAATCCAGACTCTTCAGCTGATTCAAGACAGAAAACCAGACTCTCAAAGTGAAGTTCATTACACAGCAGAAAATAATGATCACCCTCCTCCTCTTTCCTGCCTCCCTTTTCTCTCCTTGGTTTACAAGTTGTGTTTAGAAATTATACAACATTTTGGATATTTTCAGAAGTATCAGTTTCCCATTCTGTTGTTCAGTGGCCAATCCTGCTCACAGAAATAAATAATAAACCACAAACATCACTTGATAAAAAAAACCAACAACATTAGTTAGGAGTCACAAAAAGCAGTAGAAAAGAATTGTGAGGATCACATTTTATTTTACAGTTATCAGACATAACCTTCATCCAAACATTTATAATACAACCAACAAGCAAAAATCTTGCAATAACATCTAGAAAGAACAAAACTGATACCTTTCTCCATCAGAAAAATTTACAGAGTCTTCTACATTACTGGTGGTAGAATCATTTGCACGTGCTACAGCCTGTGGGATTGAAGCTTTTAACTGAGCCAGCTCTGCCTTTAGCTCCTCACACTGACAGGCCATTTGATTCTTCTCCGCTTCTAGGACTTCAATCTGCCAATCAAAAGAAAAACAAAGCTGTAAAAACTATTCCAAACACTGTGTAGTACAAGTGCTATGAAACAGGGAGTAAAAACCAGAGACAATGGAAGTGACAGGAGTTTTACCAGACACACCTCACTTTTGTATCTGTCTCTCTCAATGGTGCACTTGTCCAGCTGCCTGAAAACATCATCCAGCTGCACTGCCATCTCATCCACCTCACTCTTGCTCTCACCATCAGCACATTTGCTGCACTCAGTCTTTAGGTTCTGCAGGGTGCTGCACTGCTCCTTGAGCGTTGCTATTTCCCCCAGGGCCTGCTCATAGAGAGCTGTCACCTCTGCCAAGCTCCTCCCGTCAGCGTTTCCTTCTCCAAAGGAGGGAACTGTCTCAGTTGCCTGATGGCACATTTCCTTTTTTACATATTTATTATTCATCTCCAAAAGCTGCTGTTCCAGTGTTTCCACTTGTTTGGTTAACGCTTCACATTTGCTTTGGTACATTTCTTTTTCTCTGTTCAATAATTGCAGCTGATTTTTCAGTTCCTTTTCCATCTCTACAGATGTCTCAGGAACACCATTGACCTTGTGCTGTTCCCTTTCCATCCCTGCCCCAGGAATCTGGACTGGGATGTCTTCCACCTCTTCCTTTTTCACCACCAGCTTTGGGAGCTCTGTCTGTGTTGCTGAGCTCAGCTGTTCACTTTTTGCCTCTGAAGTGGTTGCACTGCAAGGTTCCCCCACGGGAGAGTTTTCCTTCTGCTTCTCCTCCTGATCCAAATTGATGCATTCTGTTTTTACCACAGGAACATCAGCATCTGCTGAAGGCTTTGGAGTGCTGCTCTCCTCTAAAATGATGACATCTTCATCATCATCATCCTCCTCGTGGTTGCTGAATGTTTTGTCACTGAGCCGAGGTGTCTTTAGGGACACAGGTGTCACACAGCTCTGCGTCCTCCTTTTGAGACTGAGGAGGAAAATATGAAAATAATCAGTTTATTTGCTTAAATGCTGCCAAATCATTTGTTCCCAACCATGTGCAGTGTTTTTCTGAGCACTGTTCAAAAATTACCATTCCAGAAAATCCCCCCAAAAATGGGATTTTAATCAGAGCTAATTCCTGTAAAAACAAGTGCCTGCCATCCACACACCCCACATTTTTCTGAATCCTGAGTATTCCCAGGAACATCCCCACAGAGTTTCAGGAAAACAGCCTGTGGAGTGTGGAGAACACAAACTCTGCTCCTGAGCAGAAAAATCACTAAAAATGCTCCTTTGTCATTTTCTTGCATTCACTTTTGTACTTGACAAAGTCTCCGGGTCCCTTTAACCTGGAACTTCCCATGCTCCCAAAATTCCCACAGGAATTTCAGCAGCTGAAGCTGCCCCCAACACCATCATTTTCATTAAGTTATTAATTTTAGAAATAAACAGGAATCTCCTTTGTACAGGTCCACTCACCTGCTATCAGCATCCAAATGAGGGGAAGATACTTTAATTAAAATAGGCAGAGATCTTCTAACAGAAGCATCTGATGATTTTGGTATAAGTAACCTTGGAAGAGGTTCCTTTGCATTTGGAGGTGAGAAAGTTTTGAAGTCTTTACTTGAAGAAACAGATGTTTTTAAAAGTATTTCATTATTGATCTATAAGACAATGTAAGTTAAGAATGGAAAGAAACAGATATTAGTAGATTCTTCAGGATAGATTTAGGCAGTTCTTTATATACCAACACCTAAAATTCTGACATTTCCATATCCAAGCACGTTCCTGAACCCAGGCTCAGGATTTTAGGATGAGAAAGGCTGACTAGGCTACTGCAAACCCCAGTTTTTCATTTTAAAGTGCTGTGCAGAATCCCAGGCAAGAGCTTTTCCCAAGCTGTGTCTCTGTCTGGAGTTTGCCCATCAGACACAAACTCCAGGACTGACATCCCTGGGAAAGCTGCTCAGGGCTCACTCAGCTGGCCCAAACTGAGCAATTATTTCACTTTTAGAAATTACTTTTGTACTGGGCGAGACGTAATGGCAGAGAAACAATAAAATGAAATAAATAGGTTAAAACAGCACATGCAGCATCTCTCCTCCAGAAATGAAGTGATCTTAGGTCAGAAATTGACCCTGAATGCAAATGAAATGAAATCCCACTTACAAAATTTGATTCTGAGTTACAATCCAGACATTGCCATCAAACGCCCTGATCTGCATCTGGATTTAATCTGGATTTAATCTGGATTTGAGTGTCTCCTTGCACAAGAGTAGCTGTTCCACCTCTGTCTGTCCCCATCCCCTGAAATCCCCACTTTCAAGGGCATCTTTACTTTCATATCCTCATCACATCCCTCTCCATCAAATCCCCTTTCAAGAACTGGGTGTCCTGTCATAAAAACAGCCACAAGCACTGACATCTCCTCTAGTTTTAGCCAGAGACCTTTGTCCCTCTCAAACTCCTTCCTAAGGAGAAAGAAATGCTGGATTTTCCATCACTGGGCAGCAAAGAAAGGGGATTTTGGGTTTCCTCCTGGTTAGCAAATCCTGCAGAGGCACCAGAGTAAAACTGGGTGTAGAAGCAGACACTGGTACCCAGGGCAGGCTCTGCCAGCCTCAGGAGTTACCTGGTGGCTGTACTCCAGTCGCCTCTTCAGTTTTTCCCTGTCCCTGCACAGCAGCAAGGAAAAAAACAGAAATGAAGAGCTTAGATTCAAACTGTTCATTCATTATAAAAACTAAATCTAAGCTCTAAAAGCAAACACGATACTCCTCATCTCAGCTAGATACAATAACCCAAGTATTCTTGTTTATTGAATGAAAATTTCCTCAGCAAGCTGGAAGCTTGTCTGAAGTTAGCTTAACTTCCAGCAAGTTCCCTCTAGATTATTTATTAAAATATTTAAAACAAACCCAAACTCCCACTTCTAGAATGTGAGGCAGCACCACAATTACCCAAATCAGTTTTTGTCATACACCTTAGCTAAGAACCCTTTTATTCCTAAATAAATGTATTGATCTTTTCTAATATGCTTCAATGTGGACCTTGAAAGTTACACAGCCAAGGTCTCCTAACAGCCCTCAGAGTTTGCTTCTGGGACATCCCAAACTATTCCCACACTGCCAAATCCTATGGAACATCATCCCTCTGGGAGCTGGACTGTCACCCCAGCTGCTGCACAGCTCTCCTTGGTAGTTTTTAGTGCTGAGAGCCTTGTAAAAGTCTGCAGAACTCACTTTTTCTTGTAGGTTTTCTCGTACGTGGGATGTATTAAATCGTCATCCTCCGGTTCTTCTGGCACATTACAATTCCTGAGGGAAGGAAGGGGACAGGAAAAAACCCACAACAGAAGGAGCTGAACACCCCTGCTGCTGCCAGGGGATCAGAAAGGGCTGGGAGGTGTCCCTGGGCTGTGTCCTTACCTGAACTGGGGGTCAGGGTTGAGGGAGCAGTACCACTTCTCCGGCAAGTGCTCGATGCCGTCCGGGAGCTTGCGCCACTTGAGGCACGCGTCACACTGCACCCACGTCTGGTCAGGCTGTTTCCTGGGCAAAAACCAGAATCAGTCAGGGCCTGCACATCCCAGAGTGTTCTCCTACCAGATAAACCAGTGACAGTGTGTTCAGCTCTCTGCTGTCACACTGGGACTCACTGGATCTCCTCGACGGGCAGAGCTAAGGGATATTCCTCGTTTTTCTTGGTTTTCATCTCGTTCCAGTAATCGTTGAGTTTTTCTCCCAGCGCTGCTATCGTGAGTCTAGAAAGGAAAGAATTTAGAGACCACCTTGAATAATCCAATTCTAGCAGAGAAAAAACCTTTATAAACTCCAGTGACAGAATAAGTGCGTGAGCCACTTTAATATTTCTAATTGCACAAGACTGCAATTATTCTCCAGTGACAGAATAAGTACATGCACTTTAATATTTCTAATTGCACAAGAGTGGGGAAAAAGCTTTTCGGAAAGCTTTTCCTTCTTTCTTTTATAAATCTTTTTTTATTTAGAAACCTGCAGAAATGAGGAATTGTCTGAAGTCACGTTTGTCAGCAAAGGAATTCCTGGAAATAGGAGTCAGAGCACAAAGACTGAAATCAAGAGTGCTGCTGATGGACAGCAAATCCTGGAGGGGCTTCACCAGTTCAGCCTCAACCAGAGAATTTAAAAAAAGCACAAAAATGTGGGAAATGGGTTTGTAGAGAGGTCTCAGGTCCTGACAGAAGGCTCACACAGAATGCATCTGTGTGCAAACTTTGAGATAAGACATGCTGATTTAGAAATGCCATGGAATAGAACAGATATTGTTGAGAGAAATGAAACTAGGAAAAAGTTTTAGAGGATGGCTTTGCAAGTAAGACTGGATACTTTGGAGAAATAAAACTATGAAAGATGTATTGTAATAGAACCCATGAGGGATAATTTTAGATTATTGGTTTTAAAGCATCTACAGTATAATGTGGTAAAAAGCTGATAGGCCAAGAAATGCCTATAATGTATTGTAATTAGAATTAGAAAAAAAAAGAAACAGTTGGTTTCTAATTGCGATGGACCCCATCTCTGGGTCAGAAAAGAGCTTAATCCAACACAAAACCAATCCAGCACCTCACCCTGGTTTTGGCTGTTCCTGGACCTCCCAAATGCAGGTTCATGGCTACTCTCAGGCTGATGTCCAACTTTACAACAAATGTCAAACATTTCATCACCTCAGCGTGATATCAAGTCTGCACTCTGATAAAAGGAGCAGCTCAGTCTCACCCAGGGTGATTTTCAGTTTTGTTTCCTGCTCAGGGCTCCTGGTGCAGCTCCTGGGACTCTCAGAGCTGGCACACCCAGGAGGGAGAGGTGAGCAACACCAGCAAAGCCCCCGGGTGAGCTGGAGGTGAGGACAGCCCCTGGAATTCCTCTCTGAGCAATCAGGGGATGAGTAACCAGGCCCAGCCCAGCACCTGACACCACCCCAGGCCTTGAACCAACACAAATGTTTGTGCAGTGAACTCACGTGACCCAGAGTGGGGATCCAGGCCACCTCTGAACCCCAGGCAGGGATTGCTGAGCCAGGGAACAGCAGAAGGGCAGAAATGAGCAGTGAGCCATGGATGGGGCCACATCCCCTTTGTGGGGAGGGGGGAAGTGCAGGGCACCTTTCCATCAGCTTCACAACTTTGCAGCCCAAAACAAAACCATCTTGTGAAAGCCTGGAGCACTCCTGGCAGAAAAACCTTCCCAGATGATGTTTCAAGTGTGGTGTCACTGTGCCCACCCACATTCCAAGGGCAGGGAAAGGTGGCTGGGGGTAAAATCAGAGAAAGCTGGGAATTACATTCCCATGTAACAGTACTGAAATCAGAGGTGAAATGCAGCATTCCTGGATGGAGTCTGCTCCTGGATGCTAAACAGTGCAGCAGAGTGGAGACACCACAGCCAGGTCCTGCTGGAATCCCTGCAGGAATGGGAACTCCATGGGACCAGGAGCAGCCAAAAGAAGAGAAGCTGTGCTGGATTTAGCTTTTTTCCTGACTTAGAGATGGGGTAACTGAGAAGCATTTAAAAAACTTTTTATTTTATTTTTAGTCTTATATGAAGGGTGAAACAATACAAATGTTATTAATCTACACCATCACAATCAGAAGCTAACAATTTCTTAATTACAAAACACTGTAAGCATTATATAAACCTTCTATCAAACCCTAAAAACTCTCTACAAACCCATTTCCCACAAAGCTGTTTTGCTGCTGAAGCAGCAGTGGGGTGAAATCCCTCTCCTCAGATGAATTTGGTTCATTATAATTTAAATGGAAGATTAACTCACACTTCCACCCCAAAGTTATGTCCAGGAACAACTGGATTTGACACTCAGATGTTTGGAGAGAGTTAATGATCTTAATGATCCTCTGATTCTCTCCACTTGTCTGGATACTGATTTAATTACATTTTTTGGACAGACTGGTTGGGCACAAAGTTCCCAGATCTCCTGGGGTGATTTGACAGACAAATCAAACCCACAGGACTGAGGAAACCCCCTTTTCATGTGAAGGGTTCAAAAAACCCCAACAAGTGGAAAACATTCCCTGCTCACTGTGCCTGCCAAGGGCATTCCCAATTCCTGCCCCTCTGCCAAGGGAGCTGTTGGTGCCACACACAGGAAATGGGGCAGGATCACCAACGTTTGCAATCAATGCCCAAAATTTCCACATTAAAATCCAAATTAAAAGCACTGCTGGGCACAGGGAAAACGCCTCCTCCTGAGCAGCCACAGAAGAATAACATGAAATCAACATGGGAACAGGAATAAACATGGGAACAAGGCTGGTGTGGATATTGAGGGAAAATATTTATAAGGAAAGGGAAAGAGACAAAGAGGGGACAGACAAAAAAAGGCCTAAAAGGAGCTGTTTGCATTTAAAGCAGGTTTGGCCACAACACCAGAAACTTTTATTCTTCCTATTTAAAGAAGAAGCTTTATCAAGTATTTCCCAGGAAATGGTAATATGAGATATATGAGATGGAAAATGCAGATAAAAATACCTGTATTCATTGGTGTAGTCAAAATCTTGTTTGTTGTGAGTAGGTTTTAGGAAGTTGCATTCAATAATCCCAACAACACCCACACCCATGTTGTTTGCCTGCAGGGAATTAAAGTTTATCAGGAAAACCAACACAAAATCCATGCCAATATTGTAAGAGTTTGCTGGAGGTAATTATTAACTATATCTACATTGGGTAAAAAGGATTTTCTGGCTTACTACTCCTCCCCCAAAGGAGAGAGTCTTGATATAAACCCCCTAAATAACAAATCCTCCGTTCCTCCCCACTTTTTGTCCTGAAAGATGTGCTCAGATTCGTATTTTTGTATCAAACAGCCTCAAAACCAAAGAATTTAATACAATTTTCAACTGCTGCACACAGTAAAAAAGGTGATTTTATAAAGAAAACATCAATATCTTGCTTGCCACCCATATTCTTTTTTAAGATCAGTGTTTGAATGAAATTTGTCAAGACATTGAAATATTTTGAAGCCTCAATTTCTTACCTTTAACTGACAGCCAACTCTTTCATAAGCTTTGATGAGTCTGTTTTTGTGGTACATCATTATTCCATAATGATCTTTGTTTCTGCAGTTAAATCCGAAAGTAATTCTGACTGTTTTGGCCTTTGAGCAGATATTAAGGAAAAACAGGGTGAATCTCATGGAACACAAAAAATAAGAGTTACTCTGAGTGGGTCTTACAGCTTTCTTTTCTTATATTGAGATAATTCCTTTAGTATGACTTAAAAAACAAAAAAACTTCAAATATGACCCAAAATTCATCAGTATAACTGAAGAGAATCCAGTCACAGAATTCAGTTCTGCAATGGAAATATGAAAGGATACATTGAGAAATTTGGGTCTGTAAATATCCCTCTCAATGAAGGCCAAACTTTTGGAAACCAGCTGCGTTTTCACTTTCTGTCCTCTCAGGATGATCTGCATGGTTGGTTTCAGGTACAAAATACTGCAGTAAGCCTATAAAACAGATTATATTAAAATTAAAACATTTTCACCCTCCAGATTCCAAAAAGAAACCCAACTTTAAAAATCCAACACGTACTCTTAGGGAGTAATCACTTTCTGGAACAATCTGGTCCAGTCTCTCCTGTTTTTTGTAGCCTCTTTTGCCTGTTTCATCCAAGTCTTCTGGAATTCTGATGTCATATTTATCCTTGTCAAAGTCAAATTCTGGTTTGTCGTTTTTATCTCTAAGGATGAAGATGGGAAAATGTATTAATTATAGGGGGGAAAAGCAAATACAATAGGAGGTGTTGTGGTGGAGCCAGAAAAGAAGGAAGAAAAGGGGAATTCCTCAGAGAATTGCTAGAATTCACATTTGAGTCCAGCTTCCCATTTTTTTAACTGCACACAGCTTCTCCCAGATATTCCACGCACAAAGAACCACCAAATCCTTCTATGTTTGCATACACTGAAAGAAAATGTGAAATTTATGAGAGGTAAAAGCCTGGATTTCTCTTACTTTCTAAGGTTCCAAATGATGATCCTGGTGCCTTTTTTCCCTATGATGGCATCCAGCTCTGCCAGTAATTTCTCCTCAGTAGAGAACAAGGAATGTGTCAGGATGGCCTTGAGGCTGTTCTTGGATTCTGCTGGATCACTGATCTGCCGTGGGCACTGTGTTAAGGAGAAGGACTTGGAATGGACTAAAGATTTCAGAAAATGAGGAAATTCCTGGACTCACTTCCCAGCTTCTCATTCCACATCTCAAAACTCCTACAAAGTTCCGAGTTTTAACCAATTCCAGCATCTCCCAGAATTTTTTGGCTTATGACTCCTCTCCAAGGAGAGAATCTTGATATAAACCTCCACAAAAACAGCCAAGCATTTCCTTCGGGTGCCGTTATCCCCCAGATTTGGGACGCGCCCGCAGCTTTTCACCGGGAACGCTGAAAGGATATGTTGGTTGGTGAATGTCACGATGGGAACCATGACGTGCTCTGCTTTGGTGACTTCCAGGAAGGTCTGGGACAGCAGCCCCACGCTCATGGTGTCCCCGTTCTTGGTGAAGACGATGGCATCCTTGCCCAGGCGCATGGAGCCCGACTTGAAGCCGTTCCCGTAGAGCCCCACGGGAACGCGGCCGTTCATCACCGACTTCTCGCTGAAGCCGAAGCTGCAACGTGGAAAACGTCAGGAGGGTGGGGAAAAAAAATCCCTGGAAAATTGAAGGCTTCAAGAGATGCGTGTACAGGACTTGTCAAATTGTTTAACCCAACCCTCTTGTTTTAGAGGTCACGAATCAAGGGGTCGAGCTGGGAATGTAATTAGTGTGGTCAAGGCCATATATTTTGATTAAATGAATTAAGGGGTTAAAATGCATTAAGGTGCTTAAATGAATTAAGGGGTTAAGTTAGGAAGTTTGGGCTCTTTCTCCAGGCAGCACTGACACAACCAGAGCACACAGCCTCGAGCTGCTCCAAGGGAAATCCAGGCTGGATGGCAGGAAGGAGTTTTTCCCAGCAAGAGTGATAAAGTTCTGGAATGTTCTGCCCGGGGAGGTGCTGGAGTCACCATCCCTGGGTGTGTTTAACAAAGCCTGGATGTGGCACTGGGTGCCAGGGTTTGGTTGAGCTGTTGGGGCTGGCTTGGACTCCATGATCCTGAAGGTCTCTGCCAACCCAGGGATCCTGGGATTCTGGGAATGCAACCAATAAGATAAAGACCATATATTTTGATTAAAGCTTAACAAGAGATTAATTGATACCAGGTGGGGATAACTGAAGTGAAGATGACATATTATATATTTGATTTAGCCACGTTGTTAGAAATTACAGGGAATATATGAAGTAATGTAAAAGGGTAGGAACCATAAATACACCAGGGGAGGTTTGGACTGTGACCAGTGGCTCAAGAAGCCCTGCCAACCAGGTAAAGGTGAAGAGTTTACCCTGAGGAAGATGCCTTACTTCATCTTCAGAAGCCCAATAACCCATTTCAGAGCCCACTGACCCAATTAAAGAAGACAACTGCGCAGCCGTAATGAATATTCAGCTAATTATAATACACAGCAGGGACAGATAATGAATATGTATTAGGCATTTTGGGAACTATATGAACATGTAAGACTTTTTTGGATAAACAGAGAGCCAGAGCCTGTGATTGTTTGCACATGCCTTTGGAAATGATTCATCATGTGCCTGGTGCTGCAATAAACATCCCACTTTTCAACTTTAATTAGCTGAAGAGCTGTCAGGGACTCCTGAGCAATGAAATCCTGAAATCACCTGGCCAACGCTGCTGAAACCACACAGCAAAAACTCAGGAAAATCTCCTTCCAGCTTTTAAGTATGGAATAGAAATATCAAGTTTGGAATTAGGTGAAAAAGCATTCTTATGGGATTCTGATAGTTGTCCTGTAGTTTCACAATAAATACTAATAAAAGCCTCTAACCCTGTCTTTTTCCTCTCTCCACTTCCTAGAAAATGTTTGATTCACAAGTTTTCCATTTCCATATCACACTTCAAGTAAAACAGGGAATTGCATATGAAATTTAGGAAGCTATTAATTATGGTGCCTAACAGAAAAATAAGTGTTTGAATTAAAGCTTGCTCAAATTTAAATCTGCAGGCAGAGCAATTTTTTACACTAAAAGAGAAATTGCACAGAAAGCTTTTTGCTACTGTAGAAATAAGAGAAAAATCAGTTCCAATCCTACAGAATATTTAAAGATAATGAGACAATTATTTTTCAAATATTATTTAAATTTTTAAAATATTTAAATTTATTATTATCAAAATTATTTTAAAAATAGAAAATTCACTGATTTTTCTTCAACACATTCTATTATTAATATTCCAATGGGTTTGAGCTGAATCTCCCTTTTTCTCTCATTCACTAACTTAAACTAAAGCAACTAATAACAATAATTATGATGATAGTAAAAATAAAATATTTGAGTTCTCCTTATCTCCACTAGCAGGCACTACAGAGAGTTTCCACAGCATAAAGGGAAGGCTGAGAGAAAGGATAAAAGGAAATTAAGAGGTAAAAGTTCCCTGACAAAGTTACAGGGAAGCTTTAGCAGCACCTGCCTACTCCGGAGTCTCACCCGGACCTTCAGAAATGCTGAATTTATGAGCAAAACCAGTGAATTTTGTGTGAGAAACAGGAATAAAGTGAGCAATCCCAGGAGCAGAGGTGGAGTTTGCACAAGGCAGGTGGAAGGAGGGTGCCCACCTGAGCATTTTGTGCAGCTTCTCCGAGTTCATGCCGTTGCCGTTATCCGTGAAGGTCAGGCAGATGTTGTCGTTGATGACGGTTTTGTCGATCCAGATCTGTTTGGCACTCACATCTGGATCATAGGCATTATCTGAGGGCAAGGAAAGCAAACAGCGTGGGAGACCAGGAAACAAACATTCAGCCATGTGCAAACTCATTTTGAAGTCAATCAGAGTAAAAAAAATCAGAGTAAATCAGCTGCGTCCAACCCAGGAGAGCCTCACCCAAACGAACAGAATATTCCCCAAACTATCAGTGACAGTGACACAGAGACCAAAAATGTAGCTGGAGGTGAGCAGCTCACATGAGAACAGAAAATGAAACCAAGCCAAGATTCCAGTTTCATTTCCTGCCTGCAGAGGAGCTGGTGCAACGTCTCCTTTCTCCCACCCCTTACAGAGGGGAGCTGCAAAATGCTTCAGACTCAACTTTCTGTTTACAGGATGTGAAAAGTCAAACATGAGTGAAAGAGAAACCAGGGCTCCACAAAGCCCTCCTGGCAGCAAAGCCAGGCCCAGCCTCAGCTGCCCCAACGTCACTTTCTTCCATCTCTTCCCCTCATCCCCTGGGATTTGTGAGGGGGAGGAAGGGTGGGATGTGATGGCACCTCTGCCTCACTGCCTGTTGTGCAGGTTCAGCTGAGAGACAGAAAACAGCTCAAGCCAATAAAAGGAACCACAACTTGGCAGGTTTCTTCTTATAAACTTAAAGTCCAAATTGCATCAGAGTGAAATATTTCATAAGATGTATTTCAGCATCACAAGAGAGGACATACAGACACAACTGAAAGTTTGGAAGTATTTGGAGTGTGAAAAGAGCTGAGATGATTTAACAGATTGTATTCCCAAAACAGCCAGGCCTTTCCACAGCCACAGGCTCTGCTCTCCTCCTTTGGGACAGCTTTGGCCTCATCCAGCTGAAAAATCCCTGTTTTCTTCTGNAAATATGTGTGGCCAGAGGAGTTGCTCCCTTTGGCAGCAGCAAAGTGCTCCATCTGTGGAGCTGGGTTCCCAAGCCACACCTTTATTTTGAGGAACCTGCTCAGTATTCCCTTGCTGGGGAAAAGAGGAACACTGGAGATGTCCAATTAACTTCTGCTCAAAATCAAAGGCAAGATGATCGACAGGAGCTAATGAACAGATGCACAAGGCCCAGGTAATGCAGGTAACAGGACCAGAACAAAGCAAAACACTGAGGATGTTAAGCCAGGTCTTCCCCAAAGTGATGGAAAAAGGTTTTGTACCAAGAAACAAGAATTATTCCAAGCTATTGGTCACCTACCTATGAGTTCTGCAATTGCACTGAAGGGCCAGGTGTGACTCGTGGAGTTGGTGTGCAAGAACTTTGGGCACAGCTGGAATAAAGCACAGGCAGGGGCGTTAGTTTGTGCTCTCCAAGGCAGAAACCAGTCTGTTAAATTAAGGAAGATTCCATGAGCTGGTCTGGACAACATTACCAAACGGCTGTAATTGAGCTGATTTCTGAATATTGGCAAGGACATTAACACAGCTCTTGAAGAGGAAATTCAGCACAGTCTCAGCATATTCTGAGCATGGGTTGTCAGCCTAACAGTGTTTATAAAAATATCAGGAACTATTGCTATCTAATGATGCCAGAGTTACAGCAAACATCAAAGTCATGGCCCAAACCCAGTCACAGAAGCTCTCAGATGTTACAAACTCACATCTTAAACGAGGAGGATTCAAACTCCATGTGAAGAGCGAGCAGCACCCAACACCCTCTGTGGGTCACTGTCTGTGCTCACAGTGACCAAAATCCCCTCTCAGGGGGTGCTTTGTGCTTTTAGCAGTTGGATCTCACACACTTCACGTACCCAAAGGCACAGCCACTGCCAGAATTAGATGAAAATATGCAAATAAAGCACCTCTTTATGGGATGTAATTGGAGATGTCAGTGACACAAGAATTGCCAAGCAGCCCCAGCCTAAGCTCACACGTATTCACTTCAAGACTTGGAAAAGCAGAACTAAATATCCACGTAAGTTAAGGACCTGTCCATGCAACATTTGGAGAAATTTTAACTGCTGCAGCTGATCCTTGTGTTTGCATTATCCCTGAGGAAATCCATGGTTACACTCCTACAAAGCCTTTAACACAAACCCCCTGCACAGATTTGCTCAAGCCCCCCTGCCAGAGCTGTGGAGATGGCAGAAAAAGCAGCACCTATGAACAAATAACACTGAAAACAGCCTTGTACCACTGAGTCACACAACATAATCCACACTATTACAGAGAAAATCTGAGAGATATTTGAAAATACTGTGTACATATCCATACTGCATCATTTTTACAGAGTTACTCGTTGATGAGCACTTTTATAAAGGTCTGAAGTGCAAATAAAAGTCAGGTGTAAACAGAAGTGCAAATAAAAGCAAGCAGCCACTTCAAAGCTCCAAGGTGAAAAGGAATGATGCTAAAAGCAAATCCTAGAGCCACAAAGCAGGCACCAGAGCAGGAGAAAGGCACAGGGAGAAGCAGCAGCCCTGGTTCAGAGCAAGAGAAAGTGCCAAGAGCTGTCACCTCGATGCTCAGGTCACAGCAGCACATGACACACTTCCAACTGCAACCTAATCCCTGCACTTCTCCATGGAGCACCAGTGGGAACAGACACCACATTCCTCGTTGCCATCTGTGCTTCAGAGCTCCAGCTTTACAAAATCCAGAGTCAGGCTAAGCCAGGGTGCTCCCAACAAGCACTTCCAAGTCATTGTGAATCCAAAAGAAAATTCCTCTGGGTTATTAATGGAAAGCTCTCATGTGCCACAGCAGGTGGGCAAAAGGATCTTTGGATTTCTCCCTCTGCTGTGCAGGAACTCGGGGGATGCTCAGAGCCCTGGGTGATTCTCTTCACTTTGACAGAGCTGGCAGCATCTGCTCCTTTGTTTTTTAGCTTGTGGATCAAAATCCACCACAAACACCTGGTGGGGTTTCTCCCACCTGAAATCCCTCCCTGGCAAAACAAAACCATATTTAAAAATCCCAAGCCAGCACAGGGATGCACATTCAGGGATTTGGCATCTGCTCAGCTCCCTGCTGAAACACTGAACAACTGCAGCCACACAGCAGGCTGGAAGTGCTGGATTCTCTGCTGGATTCCCTGCTGGATTCCCTGCTGGATTCCCTGGAACCTCAGCAGTATGGACTTGGCAAGAAGTCCTGACTCTGGTTTTGACAGAGGCATCAACTCACACTTGGGAATCTCACAGAATCCCTGAGGCTGGAAAAGCCCTCCCAGCCCAGGGAGTCCCAGCTGTGCCCCATCCCCACCTTGTCCCCAGCCCAGAGCTCTGAGTGCCACCTCCAGGTGACACCTCCAGGGATGGGGACTCCAAAGCTCCCTGGACAGCTCCTTCCAAGGCCTGAGCACCCTTTCCAGGAAGAAAATTCTTTCTGAAAAAGAAGAAGCACCTCCCCTGACCATCAGACAATGCTGAGGAAGGACAGAAAGAACCTCAGTTTCACCCACAGTGGCATCATCACCAATAAATGTCCTTTTTTGCCCATGAACCAAACCATTCTGTGTGCACAGAAATGAAACCTTGCCTGTGTAACACAACAGCTCCACCTCTCATTTCACTGCTGTGAGCCACTGGGAATTCTGGAAACAGCATCACAGGAATCCTGCATTCTCTGCATCACTGCTTGGGGGAGGGTGTGAGAAAGGCTGGAAGGTGCTTCACAGGACTGGGAATTGTAACAGGAAGGGCTGGAAGATGGGAACTGGAACAAAAGAGGTTTTGGCTTTCCTATCTCCCATCCCTCAGCAAAAGCTGAGCAGGTCTGCCACAGGGAATTCATGGGAAAGTTACCCAGAGCAGACAGCACCACCTGATCACAGAGTTCCAGACTGGTCTGGGTTGGTCAAAAACCACCCAGTCCCAGCCCCTGCCACAAGCAGGGACACTTTCCACCAGAGCAGGATGCTCCAAGCCCCACCCAGCCTGGCCTTCCTCATGCCAGCCATTGAAACAAAGGCACAGAACCAGATGAAGGACCAGGAGAACACTGGTTTAAGGCCATCAGTTCTGTAGCTTCCTCCAGAGCAATCCAGCTGTCAGCAACCACTCCCTAATTCCTGAGGAACTCACCAGGAAATATTCCAGTCCGTTTGTCCCCCTACACTTCATTCATCAATGCACCACTTTAATTAGCTCATAATTAATTGGGATTCAGTAAGAGCTGAACACTCACTTTGCCAATCCAGCTGTTTTGCTCCCTCACCCAAATGTATTTCCTTCCTAAGTGGGTTTTGTTTAATAATTTAATTTTTTCTGCTGAGACCAAGTGCAGCCAGATACAACTCAAACCTGCATATCTGAAATTAAACTGTCCTGAGAACAGCATCTCCTGCAGTTAAAACCAGCAAAAATTGAAGACTAAAGCAGTTTATCTCTCAAAAATGACAGGCAGCTTTGGGAATTTCAGTTTTCCAAGCAAACCTGAGCCGTCCCATCCCTTGCAGGTCCTAAGGTGTGCACAAATCCCAAACCCCTGCAGAGTTTGCCTCATCTTAGCAACCTATTGCTTGCACATTTTAATTTTCTGTTGTGTTACCCATCACCACTACAGTAATTCATGCATTTGAGTGAAAAATACGTCTTGGTTTATCCTGCATTTATTTAACAACTTCTTGGGAACAACACTGCCATTTTCATGGAGTTGTTTAGGCTGGAAAAGCCCTCCCAGCCCAGGGAGTCCCAGCTGTGCCCCATGCCCACCTTGTCCCCAGCCCAGAGCTCTGAGTGCCACCTCCAGGTGACACCTCCAGGGCTGGGCACTCCAAAGCTCCCTGGGCAGCCCCTGCCAAGGCCTGAGCACCCTTTCCATGGGGAAATTCCTCCTGAAATTTCTCCTCCCAGCTACAGAATCCCAGGTCCATGACTGTGCAATGAACCACATCAAAGGACCGACCCAAATTAAAAATCACTCTTCAAATATTAACCTGGATCACTTCCCTGAGCTGCTTCATTGTTCAGCTGGACAAAAATATTGCCAGAGCAACAGCAGGAGAGAAATTCCAGTGTGGGAATGAGTTCCCAAACCCTCCCAGTGCCTCTGAATCCATGGGAAATATTTTATATTCCCAAAGAGCTGTGAGCATCAGCTCTCCCCACCATTCTCTGCATTACAACAAAGCCTTTTACAAACCTGGTCAAAACTGCATCAGCTGCTTCACCTGAGGGGGGAAAAAAAATAGAAAAACCCTACAAAACCCACAGCTTTCACTGGAAAGCCACTGAATGCAAATTCTCAGTTGTGCAGACAGACAAAACCAAAGAGCAGCCTAAAAATAATTCAGAAAGTTACCAAGTGCATCTTGTTTTGTTTGTGCCTCTGGGAGTTCAGCTTGGCAAAGTGATCTCAATCTGAGAATGATTTTAAACTCTGAACTGCCGGATGCAAACGCTGATTTTTGATTCTTTTTCCTCTCCAAAAGACCAATAATATGTCCAAAAAGTCATAACAAATCCAAATCTTTATCTAAAGAAGCAGGACAACCCTGCTGCAATAAAATATCACGCAAACTGTGGATTTCAAACATTTTTGCAAGATTAAAGGCCTGAAATCAAAATGCAATTTTGGAACTTTAAGGAGATGATGTTTAGGCCTCATCTCTAAAATCATGACAACTTTTATTAGGGTAATATAAATTGATACTAAGGTAACATAAATCGATACTAGGTAATAAAATTTGAGCCAAAGGTGGGACTCAATGACCTCTCAGGTCTTTCCCAGCCTAAATGACTTTCTAATTCCAGCAGCGCTGAGCATATCTAAACACACCTTTTTCACTCAAATATTTCATAAGTTACTCATCATAGCACTCCTGCTTTTTTTCACTGTTCTAAAGCAAGGCGATGAGTTACAGGTGAGATTCAGAGGCACTGACTTAAAAAAAAACCCTCCTGTTTTACCTGAAAAAGCAGCTTTAGCTTCGTTTCTATCGGCACAAATAAACGACCGATTGCCACAACAGCTCAGCAACAATACTGCGACTGAAAAGCACAACACAGCAGCATTTAACTGCGTGAACGCTCATCCCCCTCAGATGTAATTAGGGTTAAAATGTAATTAGGCCGCTCGCAATAAAAGTAGTTAAGATTTGAACTTACAAGTTGGCAATTAGAGGTCACGGCGCTCACCGGAGGCTGGGAAATCCCGCCCCCAACACCGAGCCCACCCCGAACCTTCACTTTCCCCTCAGCACAGCCCGCCAGGACCGAGACAAGTGACTTTTCCAGGATCTGAGGCGGGACAAGGGCGGGAAAGCCGCCGACCCCACGTCCCCCCGGAGAGACGCGGCGGCGCTCCCCGCCCTCGCTGAGGGAGTGACCCCGCAAGCGTCCAAGGCCAGCTCGAGCAGCCTGCGACGGCGGAAGACGTCCCTACGCATGGCAGCGGGTCGGAATGAGCCGGTGCCTCCGGTCCCGTCCCCCGGCCGGCCGCGGCCGGGCCGCCCCCCGGCACTCACCGCGCTCAGGCGGATCCCGCCCTGTGTTTTCGCCGCCATCTTCAGGCCGCGGCCCCGCGCGCGCTTCCGCCTCCCCGCGGCCTTTCGCGCTTCCGGCGCGGGGCGCGCGCGCGCGCGGCGGGCGGGGCTTGTGGGCGAGACCACGCCCCCCTCAGCGGTGGGCGGGGCTGGGGCTGAGGGCGCTGTGAGGGGATGGCGGCGGAGCGGCCTGAGGGGAAGGGCTTGGATGGCGGCCGGTGCTGCTCTGCCTGGTGCCCGTCTTGTTACCAGCTCGGAGCTCTCAGTGCCACGTCCAGGCCTTCCTCGGGCACCTCCAGGGATGGGGACTCCAAAGCTCCCTGGGCAGCCCCTGCCAAGGCCTGAGCACCCTTTCCATGGGGAAATTCCTGCTGGTGCCCACCCTGAGCCTGCCCTGGCCCAGCCTGAGGCCGTTCCCTCTCCTCCTGTCCCTGTTCCCTGGGAGCAGAGCCCGACCCCCCCCGGCTGTCCCCTCCTGGCAGGGACTTGTGCAGAGCCACAAGGTCCCCCCTGAGCCTCCTTTTCTCCAGGCTGAGCCCCTTTCCCAGTTCCCTCAGCCCCTCCTGGGGCTCCAGCCCCTTCCCAGCTCCGTTCCCTGCCCTGGAATCAGCAGAAAGGCAGAAGCAGAAACTGCGCCGTGATCCAGACAGGAACACTTTCAGCGCCTGGGAGCAGGAACGCTGTGGGAAAGTGCCCCAGTGGCAAAAGGCTCTGGGGGTGCTGGTGACAGGGGCTGGACACGAGCCCAGGGGTGCCCAGCTGGGCAAGAGGCCACTGGCAGCTGGCCTGGATGAGGAATTGTGCGTCCAGCAGGAGCAGGGCAGGGATTGTCCCTCTGTGCTGGCACTGAGAGGCCCCTCCAGGGCTGTGNATAAACAAACAGGACTGAGGGAGAGGAATGTATCCACAGAAGAGCCAAACACAGCAGAGATCCCTCCCTGGCTGGGTTTGGGGTGTGGTGACCACAGCCCACAGTGGCCAGGTTTCCACAGCCTCCCCCAAAATGAGGAGAGGAGGAGGTTTTGGGTGTCACCTCAGAGGTTCACCCCTGTTCAGAGGCACTGAACACCTTACACAAAGCCCCAACGCCACAGGCCACATCCACGGGACATTCACGTGGGGGACACCTCAGGGGCTGTCAGAATCCATCCCAAAATGCCCCCCAGAGCCGTTCCTGAAGCCTTGCACCACAGGACTGCAGGGGATGCAACAGATCTGCTGCAAGAGACAGCCCTGGACGTTCCCAGCTGGCCTGAGCTCCATCAAGCCATGGGATTCTGTGCTTTTGTGGGACCATCACCCCCAAGAGCAGCTGGAGAAGATCCACAGAACATCACTGAGATCCATGGAGTGGTGATTATTTTCTTTATTCTGTCCCTGTCACTCTCTTTCTGTCCCCTCCTATCTATTTTCTGTCTCTCATATTTACTATCAAATAAAACCCATACTATTGGCACATGGTCTTGTTTGCACCTTAATTCAAGCAGAGGCATTTTTAATAACTGGATTTTAACAGAGCCTAAAGGTCTTTTCCAGCCTTGGTGATTCTCTTCTCAAAGGGATTCTCTTCTTTGACGCCAGCAGCCACGGTTGTCTCCTGGAGCAGAGCAGGATGACCTTGGAGGATCATCTGGGAATTTTGTCTGACACTCCCTGACCTCATCCGTGTGCCAGAACAAGGACATTTGTCCCAGAAATTGCTGCCCCACCTCCTCGTGGCCCCTTCCCCAGCCACATCCTGTTCTTCCTCACAGCACTCCTTGGATGGCTCCACAGCTCTCAGTGCTTGGCAATCCACGTCAATCCCTCCTCACACAATGTTCCTGGATCCAGGGAAGGGTGAAATGTGAGCAGCAGCTTCCCCACAGGCATTTAAACCACGCTCCTCCAGCCTGAGGTGTTAAAGCTCATGGTACAGAAGAGTTTTCTTCCCTCTGCATGAAGAGGAAAGTTTTCTTCCAGGACATTCCCTTGGATATGTGAGAATGTTCAGGCTGGAGTTGTGCAGCAGCAGCAGCTCCTGATTTCCTGGGAAGTCTCTCCCTCCATCCAGGGTCAATCCACGATCCCTGCAGCAGCAGCTGCCTCCACATGCTCATGTTCCAGACACAGCTCCCCAGAGCTTGTCCCAAGCAGGGACAGGGATCCCAGCGTGGGAATTGCAGGGATGTAAAAGTCAGGGATACAGGAGGTGGAGCAGCAGGGCCGTGGGATGAGAGGGAGGAGAGGCAGCAGCAGAGCTCTCCCGAGGCAGGGGCCAGCAGTGAGTCCTGCTGCTGGGATCCACAGCCCTGATCCCCTGAAATGGGATTTGCAGCAGATTTCCCCATAGAAAGGGTGCTCAGGCCTTGGCAGGGGAGGTTTGGAGTCCCCATCCCTGGAGGTGTCCAAGGACGTGGCACTCAGGGTGACAAGGTGGGCATGGGGCACAGCTGGGACCTTGGAAAAGGTCTTGGAGATCTTTCCAACCTCAATTACTCGGTGATTGAATCTGGGAGCTTTTCCAGAGTCAGATAAAAATTAAAGTTGGTGAGTGAACAGTGAAGGCAGGTTGAAAAATAAGAACTGCATTTGAAAAGGCATTGCAAAATAACATTTAATAATATTAGAAGAATTACATTCATGTATGGTATGGGATACACAACCATCACTTAATGCTCTACACTTCAAGTCCTGCTGCTCTTCACCAGTTTACCTCCTAATTTTTTTCTTTCAGGAAAAATGAAATCCTTTGGAATATTTCCAAGTCTCCCTCTGCGCACCGTGGCTCTGCTGTGTGGGAGCTGAAGTATCCAAAAGAAAAGCTGAGCTTGGTCAGATTGCAAAGCAAAAACACAGCCAGGCAAAAGCATTTCCACTCCTGGAAAAGGAGAGAATATCTGGAGTTTCAGGCAAAAACGTTTCCAGATTCCTGGGCAGTGAGGTTGTTCTGCTTTGGTGGGACCAGCTGACAGCAGGACAGCCCTGCTGTGGTTCCTCAGGGGATTTATCAGTAGGAGCATAAGGAGAAAACAACCACAGTTAGTCCCATGTGGAAAAGTAATGAAGTTATGGAATAAAGGAATCAAATATTCCCCTTTGGGCCTGTGGAACTGTCCCCCTCCAGCACTCAAGCAGGACTTTTAGTTAAAGCCCCTTCCTCCTTTTTCACATGTTCTTTATAATTATAAACACCTGCTTGGACACTGAATTTTAAAGAATGTTTTCTTCTGAAGTGGAAGGATTCTGCCAGTCTCTTAAATGTCTGAGGCCACTGAAATTGCAGTTTAATGCAATTAAATCTGCAATTTAATTGCACTGCACTAAAATTGCAGTTTAATACGAGAAGTTGTCTTAGATTTTAACAGCCATTTGGTAGAATAATGGAATAACAGAATCATGGAATAACATAATCATGGAATTCCAGAGTGGTTTGGCTTGGAAGGGACCTCAGAGCCCACCCAGTGCCACCCCTGCTATGGCAGGGACACCTCCCACTGTCCCAGGTGCTCCCAGCCCCAGTGTCCAGCCTGGCCTTGGGCACTGCCAGGGATCCAGGGGCAGCCCCAGCTGCTCTGGGAATTCCATCCCAGCCAGGAATTCCTTCCCAACATCCCATCTAACCCTGCTCTCCTTTCTCAGCATTTTAAGGGAAATATCCAAGGATGGAATGCAACCAGCATGAAAATAAAAGTACCAAACCATCCTGAGTATTCAGATCCAGAAAAATTACTGAAGATAGGTAGGAAATGAACATAAACATTTTAAAAGTGCCCTGCTCCAATATTCAAGTAATGCTTTCAAAGGGTAACTTTTCACTTGTGCTCATTCCAACAACATTAGAGAACATTAATAAATTATATTAATAGAAATAATTCACATTCTTAATGACCACACCTCAACCACTGTCCTTCACTGTAAAAATGCAGAGTGATTTAAATACATTTAGCACAATCCTGTTGTGGTGGGTTTTTTTGTACAATATTCCAGTATGAGAGTAAAAGATGTTTCATTATTTTAATTTATAAACCCGAGATGAAAATCTCATCCATCTGTACCTAAAACCCACTGCAGAGAAGCTTCCCATGTTTGTTATGGGAGTTTGGGAAAAAGAAATCCCTGACTCCCAACCAAGCGTTTCCCATGTCCTTTTTAATTTAGGAAAAGCACTGGGATGATCCCCCTACCTCTCTCACCATCCAGGAACAACCAAAGACATTCATTTGTACAAAAATGTTCTTACAAAAAAAAAAAAAGAATATTATTTTCATTTTAGATAAGCAGTTTCTATTTTTACAGCATTATCTTCATTTAGTTGCATTTCAGAAGCTGCAGCCACCTGAGTCACTGAAAGAAAGTTTTTAATTTAAAAAATACTAATTTAAATATTTTAATCCATTAATTAAAATCAAAACCCCCTCAAGTAATGCTAATTACAAAGTGTTCCTGCATAGGTTTGTGTTTTATGCCCATTTCTGATTTATTAGGAATTGCTAAGCCTGAAGATAATGTTCCAGCACAGAGCTGGAATTACAGCCAGGGCAAAGCTGCACAATGCTGAGACTTAGAAAATCCATCCGTGAGGAATTTGGGGCATTTGTTTAGAATTTGATCAATTTAGGCCAAATTAGGGGCTTTCATTTCAGGAAATGACTCACTGCAAACTGATGGTACACTGACATGCAATATTGGATTTTCCTTCAATTTTCCTTCAGGACACAGTTCCAAAAGCACTTTAAAGTTCTGGAAAAGTCCCAGGGCAGCTGCTACTTCCACAAAGTCCAAAATATTCTTCCCCTATTTACAAAATGATTTTAATCCTTCCCATGAAAAACAAATAAAACACAGGAACTCTGAGGAATTCCCACCAAACCACCCTTTTTCCCCACCACAGGAACTGGAGATTCCCAGCTCCTGGATAATTGAAGATCACTCTGCAACAGCAGGGAGAAATCCCAAAACGTAGCTGGAAATCTGGGGGGGGGGGGAAAAAGGAATTTCAGCCAAGCTTTCCCTGTGTTTGCTGTTGATCCAGCACAAATGTCCCAGGTGAGGCTCAACTTTCCAGATTTTCCAGGAAATCCCATTCCACGCTGTCCTCCAGCTGCTGCAGGATCCTGCTGCTGGTGCTGCTGAGAGAATCCACGGAGGCAGCTGCAGAGGGGTGGGAATTTTGGGAGTCACTGCCCCGGGCTGTGAATGCCCAGCACAGAGTCTGGAAGAAAGGCAGCAGCTGGGTGATGCTGGACACGGAGTGCATGCTCAGCAGGGGGAATTTGGGATTCCTGGCAATTCCCTCGGGCTGCTTTGGGTCCTGAAAGGAAAAAAAAAAAAAAAAGGTGGTGTTGCTATGAACATATTATAAGTTTCTCTGTGTGTAAGCCTTCTGATCAGTTTCCCATGGGAGAACATCCTTTTACTCTGTATAAGCTTTCTGTAAACAAATATCTGTGTCTGTTCTTCAAGAATATTTTAGAATTCCTCAGCTCTCCTCCTAGAGAGTGGGAGAAGGAGCTGAAAGACTTTATCTTTCTGATATTGTGATCATTCAGACATTCCCTGGAGGAAGCAGCAGCAGGAGCATGGAGAATGCTCTCTGCTGAGCAGATACAGAAAAATACTAGAATTATGGAGTCATTTCAATAAATCATATTAACCTTCTGATGTTGTCGTCAAGAGTCTTTTCTTCAATGCATAAACCACAACAATAAGGTGGAATTTACTAAAGGAAAGGTTGGAAAGGATCTTAAAGGTCATCCAGCTCATCCATGAGCTCTTCCACTGTCCCAGGCTGCTCCAAGCCCCAATGTCCAGCCTGGCCTGGGATATTCCAGGGATCCAGAGGCAGCCACAGCTGCTCTGGGCAGCCTTTTCCTCTTCCTCACAGGGAATAGCTAAAAATCCCTTGAATATCTTAAAATCTTGTGTTTGGAAAAGTAAATTAATGGATTTAAAAAAAAAAAAACAAACCAGTTTTTTTACCCCATATTTCATCTTGAGCAGATCCATGATCCTCATGATGTGTGGTTGGCATTCCTGGTGGTTTTCCACCAGGTGAGAGGTGACAGGAGATGATTCTGTGTCCACCTCTGGCACAAAGGCCCATTTGTACCTGGAAAAAATGGGTTGATTCCTTAGAAAGATAAAAATCCTTCTTTGGATCATGCCTACTTTAGTGCAGCACTGGTTGTTTCTACAAAAATCTGTCCTAAATGTTCTCTTTTCCTATTAATGAATTATTACATTACTAATTTGTCAATATTTAAAAACAGCCAGCTCCAAAACATTCCCAAAGAGGATGGTGAAATCCTCCTACACCAAAACCAAATTCTTCTCCCAAATCCCATTTATCTGAATATCACCAATCCTAAAAGGAACTGATGAAATCTTGAGGAAAACAGAATTCTTTTAAGGGATAAGGGATTGTTTCTACAAAAAACTGTCTTAAATATTCTCTTTTGTTATTAATGAATTATTACATTACTGATATGTCAATATTTAAATGCAACCAGCTCCAAAACATTCCCAAGTGGGTGCAGATGGAAAATCTCCACCTTTCTCCTCTCCCAATTTTCCAGGTTAAGGAATCCTAAAGAGGATGGTGAAATCCTCCTACACCAAGACCAAATTCTTCTCCCAAATCCCATTTATCTGAATATCCCCACTCCTAAAAGGAACTGATGAAAAGCAAAACAAAATCTTGAGGAAAACAGAATTCTTTTAAAGGATAAGTGATTGTTTCTAAAAAAAACTGTCCTAAATATTCTCTTTTGCTATTAATGAATTTTACATCACTAATATGTCAATATTTAAAAACAGCCAGCTCCAAAACATTCCCAAAGAGGATGGTGAAATCCTCCTACACCAAGACCAAATTCTTCTCCCAAATCCCATTTATCTGAATATCCCCACTCCTAAAAGGAACTGATGAAAAGCAAAACAAAATCTTGAGGAAAACAGAATTCTTTTAAAGGATAAGTGATTGTTTCTAAAAAAAACTGTCCTAAATATTCTCTTTTGCTATTAATGAATTATTAAGTGGGTGCAGATGGGATATTTAAAAACAACCAGCTCCAAAACATTCCCAAGTGGGTGCAGATGGAAAATCTCCACCTTTCTCCTCTCCCAATTTTCCAGGTTAAGGAATCCTAAAGAGGATGGTGAAATCCTCCTACACCAAGACCAAATTCTTCTCCCAAATCCCATTTATCTGAATATCCCCACTCCTAAAAGGAACTGATGAAAAGCAAAACAAAATCTTGAGGAAAACAGAATTCTNATGAAACCCCGAGGAAAACGGAATTCTTTGGAAGGACAAGGGAAGAAGAGGAGAGGAGGGGCTCACATTTGGAAGAGCTGCATCCTGTCGGGGGGGAAGGCAAGTGCAGTGTCCAGGAATTTGCAGGCTGCCAGGTACAGGCACAGCTCCTTGGGCTGGATCTCAGCCCCTGAGCCTTTGGCTTTGCTGATTTTGCTGTTGCTCCTGTGTTTAAATTTTTAAAAAAGTCCCATTAAAACTCCAATCCACCCCAGGTTTTTTAGTCAGCACAAGAGGAATGACCATATTTACACAAAGGAGCTCTTGGACAATTGTTTTTATTCTGTAGGAGGCTCTTATATGAGTATTTTTAATTTATTTTATCTCTGTTGGAGCAAAATAATCTAAAATACACCAAAAATGGCACCATGTTAAAATATTCAACTGCTGACTTAACATTTAAGTTTATTTTTGTACACAACTAATAATTAGTACATATATTTTTAAGCATATCACTATTTTAGCTGCTAGGAAAAAATCCTAAATTATGATTTATTAGTACCAGAAATATAAAAGTGCAATAGCAAAATGTCCTGTTGGCTCCTTCCTATCTGAGAGAATTAATTAATTAATTTTAAAGAAATCTCTCAAACTCTCCTCCCTATCCCAGAGCATTAATTAAATTAATTAATTTTAAAGAATTCTCTCAAATGGTAGCTCTTACTTTGCTGGTTCCTCTTCCTCAGTTAAATCTTCCTCCAGCTGTAGAAATGTCTGGATCTTAAAATAAATAATTATGGAGATGCTGAAATGTTCATACAACTCAATCCCAACTAAAAGTGATGATTTACATTGAAAAGGAACCTTTATGACTTCTAACAAATTAATAATTCAGAAAAGAAATTCCATTAACAACACCAAAATTAATCCAAAAGGAATTTCCTAATGACAATTTAACAATTTAACAATTTAACAACTTAAATTTCTCCCTCCAAATTATCAGATTAATGTAAAACTGTGGAAACATTTCCAAGCAGGGAAAGAGGAAAAAGGTGAACTGGGAAAAACCAGAGGCTGATTTATTTCAAATATAACTTCAAAACTTGTTTCTTACCAGTTCTGTGACCATGATTGGCCACAAGGAGGTGAGGTGTTGAGGGGAAATCCTCAACAAAAGGACTCTGAAGAAGAGAAACATCTGGGCAGCCACCAGGGAAGTCTGGCCCACACGGAGGTTCTCAGTCAGCCGTTCTGGAGGAGGCATAAAAAAGGGAAAAAGCAAAATAAAAGCAGCATTTTCCTGAATTTGTGATGGTTTGGGAATTAAAGTGTGGAATCGTGGAATAGTTTGGCTTGGAAGGGACATTAAAAATTATCCAGTGCCCCCCCTGCCATGGCAGGGACACCTCCCACTGTCCCAGGCTGCTCCCAGCCCCAGTGTCCAGCCTGGCCTTGGGCACTGCCAGGGATCCAGGGGCAGCCACAGCTGCTCTGGGAATTCCATCCCAGCCCCTGCCCACCCTGCCAGGGAACAATTCCTAATTCCCAAGATCCCATCCAGCCCTGCCAGCCCTTGTTTAAGCCCATTCCCCTTGTCCTGTCACTCCAGCCCTTGTGAAAGGTCCCTCTCCACCTTGTAGAAGGTGGCAAAGAACAATTTTTACTTTATCATCAGATTTGGGCTGAGTTCCCTGCATTGTATTAACTAAATTGTAATTCAGACATAGCCTGAGTGGGTTTGTAGTGCACAAAATGTCATCAAAGGAGAACAACTACAGGTCAAGAATGGCTGGAAGATTGCCATGAAATAATCCCATTTCCAGACCAAAGGCCTTGAAACCAAGATTCCTGCCTTTCCTTGCTGAGATCATTTATCTGTTGGAACTCAGAGATTCATACATTTTGTTCAAAATTAAAAAAACCCAAAGTATTTGTTGGAAAATTGGTGATTTTGCTTTCTTACAGAATTTCTATCATGGAATGGTTTGGGTTGGGAGGGACATTAAAGATCAGCCAGGTCCATGGGCAGGGACACCTCCCACTGTCCCAGGCTGCTCCCAGCCCCAGTGTCCAGCCTGGCCTTGGGCACTGCCAGGGATCCAGGGGCTTCTCTGGACAAAGGGTTGGGAAATGGATTCTCTGAGAGAGTTCTCAGAGCCTGACAGAAGGCTCACACAGAATGGATCTGTGTGCAAACTTTGAGATCAGAAATGTTGATTTAGAAATGCCATGGAATAGGACAGACATTGCTGAGAGAGAAATGGAGCTGGAAACAAGTTTCAAAGGATGGCTTTGCAAATCAGACTGGATATTTTGGAGAAATAGAACTATGGAAGATGCATTGTAATAGAACCCATGAAGGTAATTTTAGATGATTGGCTTTAAGGCATTTACAGCATGGTGTGACAAAAGCTGAAAGGCCAAGAAATGCTTATAATGTATTGTAATTAGGAAATTGCTAGCTTCTGATTGTGATGGTGTGAATTATAACATCTGTATTGTCTCACCCTTCACATGAGACTAAAAATAGAATAAAAAGTGTTTAAAACACCTCTCAGTTACCCCATCTCAAAGTATAAAAAAAGACTAAAGCCAGCAGAAGGGATTTGTGCTGGAGCTGCAGAAGGGCAGGGCTGGAGCTCACCTTGGATCAGGGGCAGGTACAGGTGGTACTGGTCCATCTCCCCGCTGAACACGGCGAAGGCCTGGCGCTTCAGCAGCATGGCCTTCTGCTCAGAGCTGGGGTGCAGCTTCAGGGCACTGCTCTGCATGGCTGCAACACAGGGGTCAGTCATCCCCCCACAGAAACTGCCTGCCTGCCCCCTGGGCTGGGACTCATCCCCGTGTCCTGGCATCTTCTACAAAGAAAACTCTCTGGGTCATTGTTGGAACCCTGCTTACTGAGAATTTTAAATTTTCTGTGCTGCCAGGCACTGACCCCCAAGAGAACACTGCATTTCACCTGAGGCCCTGGAGAAGGCTTCCAAAATTAAATTATAGAACTGAGATTATAAATGTGGAGTTTGAACAGAAGTGTG